>CM073774.1:42743355-42870432 GCA_037158775.1 Hetaerina titia
CTCATTTTTACACCTACGGAACTGTTCGTTCCATTGTTATGGCTAGACTTGTTGATATTCGCTCTAAAAGGACGTCATAAAAGAGTCTCAAAGATAGAAATGGGTTCACCTACGGAGAAACGCACCTTCGGATCTGATTTTTAATATGGCAATAATTTGTCAAGAAGTTAAAACGTTCTAATGCTGCATAAGAATGTTTTTTATGGCTTGTAACACGTGGCGAACGTTTCATTTCCACTCTAGGAGATCTAATCAGTGTGAATGACGATTTTCTCTTCCAATCTCCTTTTGTGTAATGATATTCATGTGGGTGGAGGATGGAGAGTGAGTCGAGATCTAGATGCCTGGAGAGGTTTTATTCAAAATAATTGGGCGATGGTCCTTTCACCAAATGCCCATATGAATCACTGAAAAATCATTAGAGATATCATCAGTTATACGAGATCCGTCCAATAAATACGCAAACTGGTGCAACCTGGCGTCCATCATGTCATTTTGTATGATATTATCGCTATATGCTCTGTACTATTGTGGTATACACTTATATTTTTGGTCCCATTTCTGCCGCTTCAGCGTCTGTGGGCCAAAGTTCATTCAACTCCGCTGTATCGTTACTGAGACGTTCTTTCAATATTGACCATCACCCCGGATTCCACTCTTTGTCATTGTTTTGCTCACACGCCCAAGATGATGGTGATAAGATCGGACGGATACTCTTTCTTTCCATTCCTTTTCCTGGATTCTCATGTCACGAACCAAGAAAGAAAAGCTCTCTTCCGAAATCTGCGTGAATAACTCTGGCGCCCAAGCACAATAACTGTGACTTAATTTCAAACCTTGAAGCTATTCTCCATGGAAAATATAGAGAGTACACTGCGTGGATGTCTGATACAATGTGTCTAAACCTGTTTAGTTTGCCGTGGAGGTCGAAACGTCATAACTGTGGTAACTTCTGGTTCCCACGAAAATATTTCGCTATACACGGCCCATATCATTCAGGCTTGCTTCTAGCTATTTCCCCTTTTTAAAGAATTCTTAGTTGATAAGTGGGGTCCATCCCCCTTCAGATTTTCAACTCCTCTTCGAAGACCATTTTGTACTTATTATTATATATAACAACGTCTATTTAGGGAAATATGTTCAGCCAATGTCGATGAAGGTTAATTAAAATTGGCAATTTTCCACAAAATAAATTTTATTTATTTTTGTAATACGATCGGTTTCGATGTAACTACATCATCTTCTGGCACCAGAAGATGATGTAGTTACATCGAAACCGGTCGTACTAAAAAAAATTATTTTGTGGAAAATTGCCAATTTTAATTAATCATGATATTCCACCACATCACGCCTGAAACGTCTCTTTTTAGCCGATGAAGGTGTTAGAAGTGACGACTTAGATCACTGATCCAAAATAATTTTAGTTATTTTACTGGAAAATTCCCTCGATCACTTTCTATAACACGAGAGCGAGTTGTGTAGTTAAAATATTAATTTCTTTTACAATTTTTACAATACGGTAGCTAACTGAAGAATGGGAAACCGCACAGAATAGTGAAAGGGGAAATGGACTGCTAAAAATTAAAAGAAGAACGATATACACGCAGATTTGGCACACTTTGGGACAGGTCGGATGTGTGAGGAGCATAAGAGATCCCAGAGGGTAGAGCAGAGGACGCGAAATAAATGGAATGCACTGAAAAACAGTTATTAAAGCAATGGAGAATCATCGTTTGGCGGGAAAGAAAAAAAGAGGCGATCAATAATGGAGGAAAAACCTATTTTCAAATTGACGGAATGGTAAATGAAAGTTTTCGTGATTCTACCGAATACTTTCAGGCTAAGCACTACTATAAAAGGGTACGCGTTTTAGTATTTAACGATTTTTACGATTGCCGCGTCTCTCCCGGCCCCAGACACTCTATTAAGTTCGAACTTGAGGTAAACAGCTCCTTTATTATAAATAAGCCTCTTAGAATGTGTTATCCATTCACGAAATAGGAAATGCACGGCTCGTTCCTAGGGGTGAAATTGGCGGCCGGCGGCGCCTCGGGGGCCACATTACGAGGAGCGAGACCGGGGCCATTTATAGCATACTAAAGGAAAGGAGTGCCCAGGGCGAAAGATGGGAAGGTGGCCGCATGGAAATAGCTAGGCCTTGTGGCAGGGATCCCGACGGAGAATTTTACCAGAGGCGCCAAAATGTGCATCGTTCCGTGTAAAAGGTGGGAGAGCTCACGATGGTTCACGAAAGTTGGACGTCAAAAGAATTTCGGATCAGCCCCAAACGAGAGGGTTTAATTCTGTTAGAAATCTTTTTGAATGTTTCCCCTTTATACTTGATCATATTTCACAGAAAGTAAGGTGTTTTTTTTAAACGCTTTACTTCCTTAGGAAAATCTATCTCCATGCGATAGAAACCTATATTTATTTTAAAATCTACGATTAAAATGAACTGCACCGTCCACGGGGTTTGAGGAAACTTCAATGGTAGGTCTTTTTGCAGAACTATTTCGTCTAATGTTTAGATTTTGAATACACACAAGCTCTTATATATTTAATTCAGTATATTGTAGCATTAAAACTGTATTTTTATACCAAAAGCTACTCGAGCTTAGCCCATAGGGCACTGGTGTTCCTCTATGGGCTAATTCCCCTTTCAGTCCATACATTTTATGATCCAGATGAAAGACCGCATTTAAAACTGATTATTTCTCATAAAAAATTGAAGAATCTTATAGGGAACATTAGTTTAAGAATTTTAGAGTTCGTTTAATTATTAATATTTGTTCCCTTCTTCCACGAATGTAAATTCAGAAAAAATATCTTACACTATCGAACGTCATGATATTAGGTACATTCCAACTAATCGGCTAGTGTTAATTAAAAATAATTTTTTCCATATTTATGGATGGTAGAACAATGAGGATTTCAATCTTCGCATAATTTGACTTCTAACGAACATAAAGGCGCACCCTCGTATGCGCTGTTAGTATCACGTAAGAAAAGGTGCGTTTTCACAATTATGCCGCGACGGTCGTTACACCCATAAGATGTTAATGATTAGGTTGTTTTAGCTCACAACGCGACCGGAGTTGGCTATAGTTCATCAAGCTAAATAGGCGTCGTACCGTTGCTGTATATGAAAAACCAATGCAAAAAGAAGCGACCGGTAAACAGCTGCCATTTGTTAGGGCTCAGCGCCTTGGTAACGAGTGACGATATTTTCTGTCAGCTGATGCTTTCCTCAGCCTTGAGAATCACTTTTTAATTCTTTGTTTGATCCTGAAGGGGATATGCCGTTTAAAATAATTGGAGACTGGGCATTAAAAAGTATTTTCGAGAGTATTATGAGAAATAATTTAGTGATGAAAGGACAAAAGAGTACTATGAAGTCAGACAATTCAGGATATTTTTGTAGATCTAAGCCGAAGTGCTGGCAATCAAATTTTCCGAAAACTTCAGAATTTCCAAGCTTCGAAACGATTTCCCAAAAAAAATCAAACAACCTTTTTTCCCATCTCTTGTTTCCTCTAGCGCACAACAGGGGATTGACATCCGAAGAGCTTCCGAACCTTCTCATGGAAAGAAATATATGCATTCACCACATATCCAAAAACACTGATCGACCGCCTCCCAAGAATATCACCGTTAGTGTGGCTCTAATGAAGGCATTGGGGCCGCTTTTCCGGTGACAAAATATACTACTTATCCAAAACATCCCACAGAGAACCTCTAATCTATTCCCAGGACGGAACAAGGACAAAAAGAGCTTCGCGATTCTTTTGAGGAGACCGCTTACCCCTACGATATTCAACCCTGAAACTCGAGTCCGTGCCCTCCTCTGCTCCCGGACCCATCCCTTCCTCTCTTCCTTCAGCCCCCATCTCATTTTCCCTCTCCCCAGACCCCTTGGGTCCGCTCGCCCTGTCTCTAGCCCTCCCCGCCATGTGTTTAACCCTTTATTAAGGAATTCCGCTGCTCGGGTGTGGAGGAACGACCGAGAGTGCATCAAACGCACTCCTACCCACCAATTTCACTTACTATGTTATAGGTTTCCGAACCGATCTCCTTTCTTCACACCTTTCCTCGACGCGGGGATCACCATAAAATGCTAATAAAGACATGTTCTCGAGGGGTCCAGGGGGCGGAGGATGGAAAGGAGAAGGGGAAAAAGAGAGAGTTACGAGGGAGAAAAAAGAACGCGATCGGTGGGTGCGTGGTCGTTAATGGTAACATGATGGGTAAACATCGTTCCGTCCCTCTTTTCACGCCGAGGTGAAATTTCCATGCTTCAACGCCAACGACGAAATAATTTTCGTTACCGATTCATCGTTAATGAGGCTCCGGATAAGTGGGGGAGCCTTCCAGCTTCATTCTCGATATTATACCCTTCGCGCCGTTGAAAATGTTAAACGAGCATATACTTTTCTTTGAACTTTATTTCAAGGCCGAAATATTGAACGAGGCTCGTTTGGAAATTATCCCGTGAGGTGTGTTTCTGCCCGGTCGCATGTCAATTGTTTTCCGGGGGCCACTTCAGTTGTGAGAATGCCTTCTTTTTGTACCGGGGTTTTTGTGATTTGGTGGTGGAATAACTTTGGAATACGTGCACTCCGATGCGTTGATTAAGTTGAAATGCTTCGTGGCTCATAAATAAAAGGATAAAAAAATATTCCGCGCAAATTCTAATTGCTTGCTAATTCAATCCGTCATAGTAGATCTTTTTTTTGTCCGACTTCCAATATGATTTCAACATCTCTTCACTCAATGCAACATAACCAAGCATTTTCTTCCTCAATAATTCAAGTTCAATAATTTTTCAACATTTTTTAATGGAAATTTCTAGCATAGGTCCATAAATAAAATAGAAAATAATATAATGAAATGTACTTCCCAGGAAAGGCAGCCGAGAAATTATTTGATCGGCAAGGAAGGTTTTAATTCACTAGGTTTTTAATCTTGTTCTGGTGAGTCAATAGAGAAAGCAACGCTCGCATTGAAGATAACATTTCCGTATACCTTCTTTATCGAGGTGTCTAATTATATCCTTGAACTTCTGAACGATGGGAGTCCTCAGCTATAACGTATCTTCTCAGAATACCGATAAATGTATGCTTGTGATTCTGTCAAAGAGTCCAAGGACATAATTTCGTGGGTTTCAGTAAGCTCTAAAGAGCAATAAAAGGTTTAAAGAATCGTTACTGAAGGTTACTACAAGAAAAATCAATCAAAGATAAGAAATAGGGGGCCTAACGGTTCGAAGTAATTATTTCCCAACTTGAAAGTAGGAAGCCCTGCAGAATTATCTCCTCTCTTTTCGACTGACCCCTGGCTACGCCCCTGATTCAGCGGGACATTTAAGATCGTGAAGCAAACTCGACGATGATTTTACGAATTCTCCCTTAAGGTGTCCACCCTAGAACCGATGAAGCATCGGTCCCACGTATATATATAAGGAGTCAACTGAAAACACAACTAACCTAAAACTTGGAGTAAAATTAATTCACAGCATTACAAAAATTGAATTATCTTTCCTTGCAACAATATTATCGAAGTGTCTAATTCCACCCACAGCCTCCTGAAATTCCTAACCAGGCCCATAGGTTTCCATATCTTATCGTATTACAGCTTAACCTATGTATGAGATTCTTCCTGTGAGGAGAATAATCTACAAGTACACCGGTTTTATTAGGGGATGTAAAGGGTGGCAGAACTTTGTATTCACAGTTAGATATTTTTGTATAAGTTCAAAAACACTCACAGGCGCGCCGAAAATTGGGAATAGATGAAAAATTTCTTTCACCACAGGTATTCCCTTACTGGCAGGCATACCGGCCTCTCATACCGATGTAAAACTATCGCAGAACAAAGTACCATCAAGCCATTGGATGCCAACATATTGAATGTTCTAATTCCTCCCCAATTTTTAGCTCGTCGGTGACTGTCTATATACTGGAGGAAATTATTATCTTGGAAAAGTCCCTCGGGAAAGTTTTAACATCCTTACTTAGCAACATTGGAGTCAAAATTTCTTTCAAAACTTCACATCAGAACAAAATCGGAACCAGACGAATGTAAAGCAATATAAATTTCAAGGCGATTTTTAGACTTTGAAATTTTGATGCATTTTAATGAATATCAATGGATGACTCCGTTAAAATTACTGTCTCGGCATCTCCTGCAGTTCTTTGAGTAATTCAATAGACATTCTCTGGCTGAAGAGATAACTAATCCCTAAAATGCTCATCATCAGCCTTGGATGCTGCTGTCGTTATTAAGGATTTGGCCTTAGTGATTGTCTTAAAGTCTTTTAAGTCCTCTGCTCTACCGCCACCTTAGTATCTCAACTTTCTTAAATCCTTTCTTTTCTTAAAAACGAAGCCCCGAAAAACTGAATGTGCGCTAACTAATGTGTAATGTGAGAGAATTATTAATTACCGTTCTAATTGTGAAGGCTCGACACCTTTGTTGGCGTATCTTTCGTAAGAAGTGGCCCCGGGATACTTATGGGAAAATAACTCATGTTATGATATCCTTTATTATATCCATGCGAAATCTCTAATGCGTTTGCTACTACACTCTACACTCATATTTTTGGAAAATATGATGAAAAAATCTCTCACGTCGGCATTATCATAACTCTCTCGTATATATGCACTGTGCTGTTCCACTCTCCTGAGCATTTCCGGAAATATTTAGAATCAGTCGATACGAGTAAATTTCTATCCGATCTCCGTTTCACATTTTCTCGAACGAGTCGCCCCATCCCAAACACGATCTAGTTCTTCCCCTCCCTCCCCGATCGTTCTCGCCATCGGCCGTACATCTATTATGGCCTAATTGTAACGACTGGGCCGGACCTTCCCCGAGCGATCCGTGTGAAAGTCCCCCGGGCGCCGCCCCACAATGAGTGTACGAAGATGATATAGTCGTTACGGGTAATAACCCTTCCCATCTCGATAACATACTCAAAGAGGGCGGCAATGAGGAGGGAATGAAGAGGGGTGCCGGGGTATTTATTTTATTATGGACGACTAAGAGCGGGGCAAGATGGAAATAGGGATGCGAATTAGTTGGCGTCCTCATCGGAGTTTCCCCTGTTATTCGCCCGACCGCGCCATCATTCGGTTCTCACGGGCACGCACACGCCCCATTAAACTCCACCCGTCTCCGATCGAATGCGCCCCTTCTGTTTGTCCGCCGCGATCGCGGGAAACATGCGATAGATCTATGAAACGTTTCCAGTCCCTTCGATGCGTCTGTTCTCAAAATTTCGCCGAGGTCATCCAATCAAAAAGCCATAACTTCAGGGACGCAAGCTTCCTGCTTTCACTTTTGTAGGGTAGAATGATTTCAGCGCCCACTTGACGTTACAACTACCTGTGGATGGCCACTTTGATGGATTTCCGTTTCCAATTTTCCCGACGTACGAGTACGTGATGTTTATTGACCATTTTTCTTCCGAATGTTTGACATCTGATTAGCTATTTTCGTTCGAATCAGCTTTCATCACTTTGCGTTCCTCTGGTATCACAGAAGTCGGATCAAAATTAAGATATCGGTTATTTGCAGGGCTTACACGGGCGATAACCTACGACAAACTCTTAATCAATCTCAAAATCAACAGAAACATCGCTGTCATCAGGAAATTCTGACATTACAAAAAAGGTCCATTTTCCCTATTTTTGTAAACTGTTGAATTCCTAACTTTTTACAGAATTTCCATATTTAGTGGTCGTCCTGTGTCGTAAATGTCAAGGCACCCAGATTTGTGTGGTTATCTAAGCCATTAAACAACAATATGTGTAGGAAGGAAAAAATCCCAGTTTAAAAAGGCTTAGGGGATATGAAAGACAACGATTTCTGAAGAATCTTCAGCTCTCCCCTCGCATCCACTCAGTTAAGGACGCTCACCCCCCGCAGTATGTTTTGGGCAAGTACATTGGCCTCCATGAAAACGCCAATTACGGGTACCGGAAAATATTTAATCCAACCAAAAGGTATCTCAATTCTCTCCGACGACAGAAAGTTTGCAAATCCTTTAGTAAAATAAATCTAGTAGATTCCTTTAAATACTTGGGTGTAACAATTACTCACGATCTGTCCTGGGGAGAACACATACGAGAAATATGCGGTCGTACTAATAAAAAATTGTGATTTGTTAAAAGAGTGCTAGGTAAATGCGACGAAAAGGTGAAGGAACGATGTTTCCTTGCCTTGGTCAGGCCCCACCTAGAGTATGCTGCCAGTATATGGGATCCTCAAAATATAAATTTTATTTCGGAATTAGATCGAGTTCAGCGGTGGGGGGCTAGATTTGTCAAACATTGTTATGACCAACGCAGCAGCGTATCCACTTTGCTAGACAATTTAGGTTGGGATTCTCTTACGCAGCGGTGTTTACAATATAGACTAAACTTATTAAAAACATTTAAGGATGGGCTGTTTTCCGATGACATCAAGAATATAATACGAACCCCAACGTATTACGGTCGGAGGGATCACGAATATAAGATTAGAGAGATAGACTGCAAGAATGACAGGTTTAAAATGTCATTTTTCCAAGAACGATATGAGGCCAGAATGCTTGTAGTCGAAATCCCCCAGGACACAGTTCATTACAATAAGTATTAACGTACAGGTTAGGGACTGCGCCTGGATATATATAAATATTTTTCTTACAGGTTCCCCCCCTTCCCCTACCTATTTGAATAAACCCCAACCCCCTCATCCCTTACCCTTTCCTCCTGGTGCTACACTCCCTGCCACACACCTTTTTTGGTGACTCGCAGGGTATTTATGTAGACGTAGAAATCAAATTGACGAATTGATGTTCACGAAACACCCTTACTTTTTAAAACGAAAGAAAATTCTTGGCGAGAGTATTACATCAGGTGATATTTATTCGCAATGAAAAACTTTCGATGCTACGGATTCCGGAAGATTATCTGTGAAAATGAGATTTGGACAGGGCACCTACCTAAGCATCTAATCTCGATATTTAAGAACTACGACCTGTGATAATTTGGCTGCTCGTTATTTGGCACAAATAAAAGTGCGCACTAAATGTGCCTTTATGTGTGTTCCTTTCCCATTTCCTTATTTTTATGTTAATGAATATATATATATATATATATATATATATATATATATATATATATATATTTATATTTATATTCAAACTTGAAAATCCCGCCATACGGCGAACAAATATTATTTTCGCACATAGAAATAGACATATAAGGAAAGAGGATAGGAAAACACATAAAAGACCAACACAGGAAAGGTGGGGAAGGCGGTTTTGAGTAGATAACAAATGTAAAAATATCCCGGATAAGGAAATATTTTTACATTTGTGATCTGCTCAAAACCGCCTACCCCACCTTTCCTTTGTTGGTCTTTTATATGTTTTCCTATCCCCTTTCCTTATATATCTATTTCTATGTGCGAAAATTATATATATATATATATATATATATATATATATATATATAATCAACGCGAATCAGATATTAAGTCATTACTTCGTGAAAAACGAAGGAGGAAGCAAAAATGTTTCCATCATCTCATCAAGTTCTAATATTGCATTTCAAAAGAATGGTTTACAGGCGTTATATTATAGCGTTCATTAGCTACCTTCAAACCATTGGTAATTCATTCTACAGTGGGTCTTTCACGTTTCACGTTCAATCTCCCTAAGACCTAAAAAACTCCAAGGCATATTTTATTACAAATAGCAATTAATCAAACAATTACTGACTGCTGGAATTGTGTTGCAATGGCTCCCTGTAAAGAAAATTGCATCCTATCGAACTCACACCAAGAAAGCTTCTACGAAGGCAAACATAAATGAATAGTGAAGATAACCACTTATCAGGTTTTATGATTCTTCATGTGAAGGGTAAAAAAGAACTCGTCACTTTACCGACAGCCCATTTCTGTCCTACGATAAGGAACGGAGGGAACCCATTGGAATGCTGGGAGGCTCGTGGGAATGATTAACCGGCCCCATTTTCAGTGCAAGGCTGCCGTCGGCTCAAAGACCAGCGCGTAAACTCCGCTG
This sequence comes from Hetaerina titia, assembly GCA_037158775.1. Classification (NCBI taxonomy): domain Eukaryota; kingdom Metazoa; phylum Arthropoda; class Insecta; order Odonata; family Calopterygidae; genus Hetaerina; species Hetaerina titia. The sequence continues at coordinate 42,753,422 of CM073774.1, forward strand.
CGAGCAAGGCATTTCAATGAGTAACGCTCCACGTGTCGCTGTGAGGAGGGTGGGTACCTCCGCCCTTACTCGGGCAACAATAGCGGCGTCGCTGGCCTGCGTTGACACAACAGAGTCAACAGCGACGTCGCATGTGGATCTGTCAACTTTCCCTCCCGAACTCGGGTGTATCGACAGATTCATTCCGTGGATTGCCAAACACTTGAGTAAAGGAAAACCCCACGTGCACTCCAATTTCAAGTGCTTCTCGTGGTACACTTAAAAGTTACCGATTTTGAAACTAAACGAGGGGAAAAAAAAGATCTTTGTTCGAGGGTTTTCGCAGCGGTAATTTTTTTCGCTATATAATTTTTGTAGGGATTTGATCTTGCGTATTTAGAACATATATTGAAAAGACTTTTACTGATTGATGGGCGGAAATAGATGAAATCAAAGTTATGTTCATGTGCCATGAGGCAATTAAGTCATTCTTATTTTAAGTGTGAACAAAAAAAAAACCGTTCGATTTAAAATCATATAAACATCTCAAAATTTATCTCGGCGTTTAAATCGGAGAGTTTAATCTCGAATTTTCTAGACTCCAATATACTTTAATTTTCGGGGGAAAAAACAATTCTTTTGTGAGCGTAGGTGCTAGTAGGTAAAACTTGGCGCATAATATTCGTATGAATTTTTTTCTCTTCAGTTTTATCGAACGGAAGCACCAAATTTCTAAGTATTTCTACAAGTTCACTCGTCTTATAAGGAGCTCCGCAGATTAGAGGTACGTCGGGCTTCTGATGGAACATTTACACTTCAACACATCCTCGTGGAATACAAATACGGAAACATATCACGAAAATCTAAAATACTTTTTCAGCACGTTACTTATACCCTCACCTCTTCATACGCTCTGCCCTTTAATGCCGTCCATAATGTCTCTACTTTTTATCTCCCTTTTTCCAGAAATCACCACCCTCCTTGACTTCTCTAAAAAGTCTTTTAACAACCCTCGATATCACCACCACGCACGTTCAAGTTCCCCCTCCACCAATTTCCCATCGTCCTCCATCACATCTGTTGCCTCTCCACCGTCTATTTTACCCATTTCATTTTCTTTACTCTCCTTTACTATTACCACATCTTTTAAAAAAATACTTCTTTCCTCAAGGTTTTGAAAAAAAATCAAAAACACAACTTTCCGTGCCATGGTCTGCACCAATATTTTCTTTGCGTCTCAACTTGGAATGTGTGAACGTAACAGAATATATTCAAAGAGTATAACCATCGTGTTGTCACAAACACTTTCATCCGTTCACCAATATCACAAGTAGTTGCGAAGGGATTTGTGCCCTTTCCGTTTGACACCACCACAGAAAAAAAATCTGACATTACTGTGTTTCCCTTGCGCATCATCGTAAGCAATGTGCTCCTCTAGGCTCACCTAAAACCGTGAACTGAGAAAATTAGGAAAAAATACTCTGTCCATGATTATGATTAATTGGCGAATTGTAGGTTGCAAGTGTTGTAAGCAAGGAAGGCGTAAACTCACACAGAAAGGGGAAATGGGTAACCGTCATTCCCATTGATTTTCTTTGCTCTCATCCGACGCCTTTTGATGTATATTCCGTTTACTGATGCATTTAAGTTTACCAGGAATACGAGCCGTAAGAAAACGGTGTACCTGGAAAAGAAGGAGTGGCAATTTCGTTTGTCTCATCCCTACACAACCCTACTTCACCCTAGATATCAACCTGCCGTCGCTTACGAACGTGGCCGTAAGCTACTCTTGAATTCCATCCGTCCGAATTTCACGTATTCTTCATTCTGGAGGGGCTTACTTATGAATAAAACCAACATTAAATATAACGTTCCCTATATATCCCTCTTCGTCGGGTTACCATTTAATGCATATTCCGTCTTAGACACACGTAACTGCAGATTGAATTAACTACTGCAAGAGGACTTGGCTGGGTGATTTTGAAATATGACCGTTCGACAGGGAGCACAAGATGTTTGATCACAAGTCTCGAAACGGCGAACGCCAACACAACTCCAACGGTTCGACCGTTTCGTAAATGACCGATCATAGGGGGTTTGATTTAAGACGAACAATTTTGTAAACAAGTCGGAAGCCATCTTTCTATTTGGAAACCACGGGCAAACGATCGAAGACGCGAGATTGATGTCGGAAGACACACGATCAGAGGTGAGAGTACGGTCGGATGAATGAGTGAGCCATTAAATCGAGATCAAAGGAGAAATTACGCGCGCATTAATTATCGGCAGCTCATGATTTACGAAAATGGTCATCGACCGAATGGGAGGAACCTGATTGGAATAGCGATTAGCCTCAGTTTCCAAAAGGCGTCCTGTTCCCCAGCACGAGAGTTTATTTACATAGCCTACGAATTTATGTTTGCTTATTCTTCTGTCAATCACAAGATGAAGGGTAGATAACTACCGGGCTACGTGAGGTCGACACGATTGCGCCACGCTATTTATTCGACTCTACCAGTTTGTTTTCATTCACGAGCGATCTTTTGAGCCATCCTTTGGAAATAAATGTTTTGGATGAACATTTCATCTTGAATCGATCCAGTGGGCAGAGTTCTGGGTTACTAAAGAGAGCTTCGATTCCGGGTGCACGCACCGTCTCATCCAAGTTGTGCATAATTTTTCGGATTTCAGATCTTCCTAGGGAAACTGTAAGCGGGAAATGGAAAGGAAAATGGAAGCCCCCTCTCTCCTATCATAACGTATAAAATTTAATATTAAGTTTTCAAAATTCTATTTTGGCAGTAGAGCATATTACTAAGGGGTGCGCGAATGGGTGTCTTTAACTCTCTTTTTTTTAAATATTAGAGTGATGATATATAAGCGGGAACAAGAAATAAGGGAGTATGTGTTTTGGGCGGCATGAAGGGATGAGAGGGTCGGGATAGTGCGGAGGCTAACTTACAGGCTTCCCACCGCGAAGGCCCGGGTTCAAATCCTCGAGACAAAAATATTTTTCAGTAGCATTCCGATACCTGTTTGAGGTGCTTTGTGGAGAGCACCTTGAGTGAGTACGACGTTTGTCGGATGGTACGTTAAACTGCGGACCCCTTGGCGCCTTTCGACAAGAGTAGGCTAATGCCGACGCCGGGTTTCTCTCCACCCTCCAACAAAATCCACCATGAAGGGATGCTTTAGACGGTATGGTGAAGTCATTATGGTAGGGCTAAGTTAATATTTTTTGCGTCTGCGAAACTGAATGATAATTGCCAATTTATTTGAATGTATATCTATTAGGTACTAGACAACTCAATATAATTACGGTAATGTCATTTATAATCAAAAGTAATCCAGATGTAATTGGAAACAGATTTCCACTCGAATCTCCTCTTTTCTGGACTTTTAATGTCTTAATATTGCTTCACATCCATGGACCTCACGAAATATTTCTAGTATTTATACCATCCTAGGTTTTCCTCTACAAAATGAGGGTAAAAAAGAAACTGTACACTTCCACAATAAATCTGGACTTACACTTTACTTCCGGACCACACACTTCCAAATAAATTTTATTGAGGAAGTGTAAAGCTTCCTTTTTACACTCATTATGAAGGAATTCTACAAAGTTAAACCTGAAACTGTTATGTTTTTCCTCTAAAGTTTTACTCTCCCTTTTTTTATCGCCTTCAACTAGATACCGTGCCTCTTTCAATATTTCATGCCATAACTATATCATATGCCGTGCATATGCATATGAGATAAGTTAATCCCCTCCTCTTTTTGATGATTTGTACACATGACCTTAATCGAACTTCATTTTTACCTACTCGTACTTTCCCATTTATCTTCATCATTATTCTTTCTCACCCATTTTACACTAATTCCAATCTTTTTTACCTAATCCACAGAAAAGTGCACTCCATGAGTGCGTCTTACAGTGTTGAAAACCATCTCGCTGCAGAATGACACGCGTTGATGGATCGTGGACAACAGAGTAATTCCTCAGGACTACGGACACAGAAAAACTACGAGGTTTTTGAATTTCCTTGAACCGAATGCCTATACCTACTCTTGCCATGAATATTCAAGATGGTGTGAACCGTTAATTGTACGCGTTTCAATGCATAACCGACAGTTAGGATGCATCTGAGGTACGCTTCGTATTTATAAGCTGATCCAAATGGGTTCAAGTTCAGCGTATGACTTCCGATTAGATTCTGATAACTTTCTGAGATTAATGCGTTCGGCCCCTTCTCAGGTTGACAGCAGAGTCCATTAAAAATCGAAAGGGGAGGTTTGTATTAATACCTACGGCTAAGCCTGTAACCATCTCCCTGATAAATTGGCAGCGACCGGCGCCTCCCGACCCGACTTTCCGTCGATTAATTCATCCATTTATCTCTCCACCCCTGTCGGTGCCAGTAACGAGGCGAAAAGCATCCAGTCTGCTGTATCAAAATCTATGCCCTTGCAACACATCTGTAATTAGACACTCTCGAGGCATTATCCAACAACACGGTAGTCCTATATTGTGTGGTGTCGTACTAATGAATGTACGTTGTCGACTTCCCTCGAGATTCATTAAAAGACATTACCATAATTTCGCAAAAGTAGAGACAGGGATTATTGAATGCCGTGTGATTTTCTTGAGGGGCTTTAAAATTAGGCGGATTTGGAAGATCTTAGGTAAAACTTAAGGCACTGTAGAATCTTACAATATACTACTGGACATTATATCAACTACTACAGAGTGACATTGTAGCGAAACATATTTTAAATGAAAAAATTCTGTATAAAGTAAAACGGTAAAGTCCTTTTTTACATTCTTTCAAAAGATGGACTTCTGCGAAGTATCGACCTCAACCATCAACTGCATACGCAAAGATACGCATATCTATATTTTCAGGGTCGATCGACTTAGCTTTATCAGTTTAAACAGAAAAGTTGGCAACAACAACCTGATTCTATCCTTGGGACTGCCAAACAATTACCCACTTCTTTCAGACCGAATGTAAATGACGAATATAAGAAAATATAGTACTTTACGTTGCCTTGTGGAAATTATTCACGTTGGCTGAGGTAAGTTAAAATTACTAGTTTAGATTTCCAGACTTAGTTCATTTAACCGAACGTGGTTTTGGCACTGCGTGCCATTCTCAATTTCGATTAAATAAAGTAATATCAGTGTGCAAACATTCACAGAGTGATTTGCATGTATTATACGATTAGATATGACGATGATTGATAAGATATGACGAAATGAAAATGACGGAAATTCGGAGATTTATTCGGAAATTGAAACATAAGCGGGAGAGAGCTGTGTTGAACGCTTACGCTCATGTCAGGAACTTCCAATAGAGGGAGCGAGACTCGCAGGATATGAATTAAATTCAGTTCCTTTGTTTCTTGATTTTTATTAAAAGATTTCCACGGATTTTAAACGCATGTCGACATATACTCCAATAAAAAGAAATAAACGTCCATCGGGTGTAATAATAACTGAAATGAATTCAAAATCAAAATTTTTATTATCAGATTAATATTTGTAATTTTTAAATGCACACCTTATGAACAAGTTAAGTCTGGAGCAGCGGAATGGGTAGGTACCCACTGGTAATTTGGCTTATTGTTAGCGTAAAGGAGGTTGGATCGTGAATGTACGAGTCAAGGTGTATTCTTGGTTCATGAATTAATGATGGGTGATGAAATTAATCTAATACCTATTCATGCTTGGATCGTAAAACAGACATGAAGAAAAAACAGTTTTTAAGCACTCTAAACAGATTCTTGTTCTTATTTTTAAGGTGCAATTAAACTTATTTTGGATTGGTTCTGAGGTGCCCATTTTCAAAACTATGCATTTACCGAAAAACTAAATAAATATCATTTAAACAATTGTGGTTAAGTTATGTTATTTCAATGCCATTACAACCCTTTTATATTTACGCACATGGTATTAGTTTTACGTGAATTTGACATATATTTCTACACCAGAAATCCCTGATTCCCCTGGTGTTAGTCCTCCACTGCCAAAAGATCATGCATGAAAGATTGAATTTTCGATCTCAAGTTCTGTGAAAACTACCATGATAAGACCCTATTTTATCATCATCATCATTTGGTAGAATGCACTCAGCATTGAAAATAGAGGACATTTTATCAAAATGACAAAACCTGACATTTTTGAGCGAATTCGGTATGAACTTAAATGGCATCAAATATAGATAATGCCATATACACAACGTCAACACTACATGTTACTTTTCAAGTTGAAATAGGGTTTTGCTGGCTGGGGCTTCCAAGCAGAGCAAGTAATACAAATGTCGAAAAAACATCAGCATGAAATACAAGTAATTAAAAATAATTTATCAAGAGATTTTTACGGATATCGTAATTAAAGGAGTGATAACTTGGATCTAACAAAGGAAAATTATATTCCAAAAATATTTGGTACCACTTCAAAAGAATTGGCTCCGGTCGAGTTATAAAGCAGATTAACCACCGTAATAATTCCTATAGGTTGTCTGTTAGGTGAAGGATAGGAGTTCAAACCATATTAATCCCTATTGCACATTAGCGTATGGCGTGTCAGTTCCTTTCCCTGTGCCACCATTTGGTTTCAAATACGATTATAATTTCCATTGGTTTCCTATGAAAACTCCTAGAAGATAAATGCTAGCCGAAAAATGATGACTGGATCGGAAAGAGACGCGATATTAGTACTACTCTGCTCGCCATATACGAATATTTAATCGAACTGAAACCCTTGCGAACCTATTTTGAACCTTTTATGCTAAATAGTGATCGAACAAAAACGTCATCCATGCCTTTCGGACTTTTACCGTTGACTCTGATTGGCCCTCACAAATCAGAAACCATGAGGTGCTAATTTGGCAACAAAGGCCTCCTTTTCATTCGAAACATCATCGTCATCACTGGTCATCAATCCCGAGGTTGGTTTGACGAATCTGCGCTTGTTGTCCGAAGTCACACAATAGACGCCGGGATCTTGTGTAGGATCTACAATCGTGTGTTACGGGCCTCGGGTTTTGACCGACTATGAGACGTTCTTATCGTGGGCGTATCCCTTACCGAAAGAGTTTGGATGGACGCCGCGTCGGTTAGCGCCCGCTCTTTTTCATCCTCCGACGCAGCTAATTATTCCCACACCATTAACTCGGTGAGAATACACGTAATCACGGCTGTCTTTCGCCCTCCACGCCATCTATCACGACGGATTTTTTTTCGTCTGCGCGGTAACCTTCCCCCGACGCATAAACAGGATCACATCATGGGATTACCTTCCGGGAGTGCAATAGACCCCTTGTGAGTCTTCTTAAGGTTTCCCACGCGTCTAAAATAAATTGAATAATTAAAGCATGAAGTATTTTTAAATCTTAAATAAAGGTCAAATTAATAAAAAAAAATTCAGAACTTTAAATTTCCTAGCGCACTATATCGAATGGCGACAGAAGAACTGAATCTTTTTATATGGTTTTATATGAGTAGAGTTGTTGAAAATTGCTAATTTTACAAGTTCTCTCCTAGTGGTCTCTCTCCAAAAATATCACAAATTAATAATTTGTTGATTTTTTTACTTGAAGGAATAAGGGTAACGTATTTTCCAGGTGAAAATCATTAAAAAAATTATTTGCTACAGCAAACGTAGTTACGCTTTTACTTTTTAGATACGAAAGATTTCCACAAAGTTAACACATGATTACAGTTAACTTTATTGAAGATTAATTGTGTAGAAATGAATTTTATTTAGACGAAAAAATTATATACATCTACATCTACATAATACCCCGCAAGCCGCCGCAAGGGCGTGTGGCGGGGGGTGTTAGGTCACCACCCAAAAGGAAAAAAGAAATACCGCATTCAAAACCAACACACACATGCAAACCCCAATCCACAGCAGTGCACAAATTCATAGAAACATCCCATCATTCCACGTCGAAATAACATTACTATAACAATACGCTAACGATAACTTCAGAGTTCCAAATGTATAAAATTAACCGACATTATCCATGCCTGTTCAGATGATATTTATCAGTATGTGCGACAAAAAATCAGAACGCTCGTAGTCAAGGGAAAGTCACGTGATTCGGCGATAGCTTGGTCGCTCCAATGCACCTGCAGCCGCCTCCTCATTAAGTCCGCCCTCACCCAAGGCGTCGGGTCGACCCCTTTTAGTGGGTGAGAAAGACGAAGTGGTGGAAAAAAACACTCCGTCCAATTCCACAAGATAAATGGTGGTTTGATGTACGGCAACGGGAAAATAAACAAAGGATTTCCCCCCCCCCCGTTAACTCGTCGGAAGCGCATTTAGCTCGGCAAACATTTGGCAACGAAATTGCTCCGGGGGCATAGAATCTGTCGAAATGAACGGTTGTGAGCTACGTCCCGAGCGAAACCGCATCCTTTTTTTCCCTCCCACTACGAGTTCTTGGAAGAACTTAATAAAGCAAAACCCCCCCCCGCCCCCGGAGGAATGTAATATTTTCTCCGAGAAAATGAGAAAAGAGAAGTAAAGGAAAACAAATTAAAAACTCACGCCGGATCCACAGGGTGTTAAAGGTAGGGTTATTTTTTTTTAAATTCAAGGAATGCTGGTTGCGAGGGACGAATTTGTGGGCGCGAAAAGAAATTGCTCCTGGGGGTGGAAAGCCAGAGGCAGTGGTGCGTCCAAAACCTTAACACAATGGTCTCAAGAAACAAAGTCATAACAAGCTTTCGATTAGGTATTTGAGAGGCAGTGATGGAGACGGAAACAGTGATGTGACTATTTGAATTGACGGAAACATAGTGCTGCCAACATATGTTCAAAATCATGACACCGTCAAAAGGGACGAAAGGAGAAGAAAGAAGAAGTATTTACAGACATGGAAGTAACAATAAAATTACATTTATACACTCATAGTGTATAACAAAATATTAAGAGGAAACCTTTATGCAACAAGCAAAAATTAAGCTTTGGATAATTTGGAGGTGGAATGTGTTTAAAGTGACCAGAAGTACCGGAGGCTATACCTTAAGTTGAGGGGATCGGGATGGTAAGGAGGCTAACGTATAGGCTTCCCACTGCGAAGACCCGGGTTCAAATCCTGGAGAAAATAAAAATGGCGCAAATGACCTCAGCTGTCGCCTCTCCAGCAAAACTAAATTAAACCTAAAGTTGATTAAGAATCATTGACATTTACAAAACTTCATAAAGTATCAAAACGTGTTCTAAAGAAATCGAAAAATTCATTAATTGAAGGCATACTTCATTTTCATAACAAAGAAGCATTGTGTAAATGTGCATACTATGACTTCAATCCACCGAACATAGTTTCGACAAGTTTGTGTCATTATCAGGGCGATTAATATTGAGATTGCGAGCAGTTATATATCATGGGAATAGTATAATTACCGTCCCATATAAATGTTCGAAAATTTTATATTAACCGCCTTCACAAGCTTGTCGAAACCATGGTCGTAAATTAAAATGATGGAGTGCACATGTAAATAGTGGTTATTTCTTATGAGCATCGCGAATTTTTATAAAGTGACGAAAGAATCATTATCCTGCACCTTTTATTCTTAAATAGCCGGATCTAGCCAGGAGTTACCAAGTTTAAAATAATGAAATGCACCTTTTCGAGTTGTAAATTCAAGATCATTTAAGTCTATGGGTTTATAATTTGCCCAGATGTACGAAAAATACCTGTGGAACGATGCCAGATTGGGATATGAATAGAATGATAAGCTTTTGGGAGAAAAGTTACCTGCAGGTAACTATATAAATCAACACGTAATAGGGGCGCTATTACCATTAAAGACGTAACCACGAGTGTATAAACAACATGTGAAGGAGAAGAGGGGAAAAATGATTGTCCGTTCGGAACTTTCTGAATTAACATTCACATTGCCGATTTAACAAAGCCGACATTTTTTCCGCTTTCCACCAGTCGCCTGATTCCCAAAGTCATAGATGGCGAAACATGACCATTGAAATAAAAAGCAATGGGGAGAGAGATGCTAATTACGTCGTGGAAATCATTCATCCCAACGTTGCACAGTGGTGCAAAAGTCTGGTAAACTGATCATGGCAGGAAAAATGAAATTTAGCGAGCATAGTACAGGAATGCTTCCGAATGAGTGTGTGCGCGTTTTCATGATTTTATAAAAATATCATTGTTATATAAAAACATGAATATAATTCTACCAAAAAAAAATTATTTATAAAAAAATCGCGTTTTAAAAACTATTATTTTACAAATAAAAGAAAATAGCGCGACCGCTCATTTATTGCGAAAATAAATTAGTCAAAAAAATAGGAAATATTAAAAAATAATGTGAAAATATCGAATATCAAAATTGTCGAGTCCGAATCCGAACCCAGCTACATCGAAAACGTTTTCGTTCAAAATTCAAATTAATTCATTAATATTTCCATACAATGTCCAACTCTTGGAGAACTTTCGCCACTGTACGCCGTAATGTGGTGCGGGATCTACCGTGTCGTACTGAACCATGTCCTTTCATTAACTGCTGCCTATCGACTCTCTCGTGCTCTCCAGACAACACTTTGGGGAAAATCTTTGATTACGCAAGAGTCACCCCTCTCCTCTCCCCCCGTCCGAAGTTTTCAATTTAGATGTGACCGAACGGTTGAATTTATAATATTTTTCATTTCAACAATAATTTCTCTCGCATTCCTGCCGAATACGTGGATTAAATATAGACATTGCGTCAGAGTGAAAGAATGCATTGGGCTCGCCATCAAACTAACGTAATTAACTTAAGACGTCTGTCGAATGAAACCGCTGAAACGAAAACTAAAAGGTGACCAAGAATGAGTGCCCGAAGAAATGGAAGATTATTATTAGGTAATCTACCAGTTAAGGTAGGTTTTTGGATGGACACAACTATCAAATGAATATTTTGTAACTCCAAACAAAACCCAATCCAGCAACCTAATCTACATCAGGTCCTTCTTCATCTCTGTGTACTTCTTTCCTCCCTTCATCCCGTCCAACATCCCTATCCTGTTCCTGCCCTTTCCTCGCTTGCCCAACATTCTCCCCTCTATTACCTTCTTCAACATTCCCCTACCGCTCAATACGCCTTTCATCCATTTTTCCTGCCTCCATAGGATTTCTCTCAACAAACCCCTCTCCTCACCCACCATCTCCAGTACTTCCTCATTTGTTTTCCTTTCGGTCCATTTCACCTTCTCCATTCTTCTCCACACCCACATTTCATAAGCCTCCAATCAACGTCTATCCTCCTGCTTCAGTGACCACGTTTCCGCGCCGTACATAGCTACGCTCCATATCAGAGTTTTTACCAGTCTTGTCTTAGTATCCCTACTCAACGTCCCCGTCATCAACTCCCTCCTCCTTGAGAAAGCCTCCTTGCCTAGCGCAATTCTTCTCCTTACGTCCCTACCACTTTGACCGTATATCAAACCAAAAAAAGCTTTGATTGGAATAAATGAATTGGCAAGCTGTACGCATATCTGCGAAAAATACATGCAATCAAGTCCAAGCAGATAGATTTAAGATGTCATTTTTTTCCACGAATGAAAAGGGATCAGAATAATATTGTCCGACCGCGGTAGGGTCATACTCGGGTTAAAATTAGTTTGTTGTGTATTCACCCCCAGCCACACACCCTAACGGTGGCTTGCAGGGTACTAAAATAAAATAAAAAATACATAATTCATTAGGCATACGAAAACCACCCGTACTTTATGAAGGAAAACAGTTCATCCACAATACGGTCGGACTTCCGCCTCACCCACACGTTCTGCGAATACAAAAGGCATCCGAAAGAATGACGAAAAATATCCAATAGTGATGGAACGGTGTGACCTGCGGAAGACGTGAGAAACAGAATGGTCAAGAGAGAATGAGAAGAGAATAAAGTACGGATTCACTGTCCTGGGTCAAGTCTCCGAGGGAAGCACATCTTGTATGGAAAAATATTTATGAGGAGATCATAAATTTTCAACGCAACGAGTGGGCACCAAAAGACTCGTAGGCCGTAGGCAGGAGATAATTAACTGATACAGAATTCTGACTATTTTAAGGTTTTTTAGATCACGAAAAAGGGAATAAAATTTTTCCGATACAGTTTAGAAGAGCAGCGAATGTACTACCATTTTTGTCTAATTTTAAACTAGGTAAATCTTAAGGTAGTTTTGAAAGAGTGTTATATTCATACAAATGAAATCAAAATATTGATATTTTGTGCACTAATGTATGTTTAACGTTAACCGAGTATGATTTCGACAGCATCATTGGACGGCCGACATCCCCAGTCTTCAAAATGGCAATTAGTCTAAATCATCATTGTGTATATTAAAATTAATTTGTAAAATTTTACAAAATTTGATATCATTAATACGAGTATAAATATGAATATACCCTACTCTAATACCGAAGTGCTTTCTACATTGCGGCTTCGATTGAAGTCAAAGAAAATTTACCACACACATAGTTTAAGAAGGGAAAACTATCGGTTGGAGGAAGGAAGATGAAATGATATGAATGTTTGCAAATGGAAGTCTTATTAAACGTGGATTTTTTTGCAGTTTCGTCTTTTGGTCTCCATAAGTCATGCGTGCCTCAAGGGAAAACAGGATATTTAATTTCCAACGAGCGAGTAAAAAACGGTTGCGTTTCTCTTCCCTGGAAAGAATCATCGTCCATTGAAATTTGTGGAACATGTGACAATTTCTACATCCCTTCTAGTAAAAATATCTAAATTGTTTCCGTAGTTCAGAATACGTTGGAATTGGAATTATTTTATTCGACTGCAGTGGAGAGCGAGGTATCCTAGTGGGTAGAGATCTTACTACCTATCTACTTATCAGATGGCCCCGGATTCAAATTCCGAATTATAAATTTTGACCTCCCCATCTCAAAAGTCAAACTGCACGATTCCCTGGTCACTAGAAATTCGTGACCGAGAGATTCGGGAACCGAATGATGGCATGGGGAAGGGAACTGACGCCCCAACCCTCTACGTGTGAATTTCACGCGTCTCCTGCTGTAGCTGTGGTTGAGATCTATTCTCACCCCTCACAGTCTACACTTCTTAATGTGGATCACTGGTTTGAGTAGTGTAGATACTAGATAAATACGAAGTCGTACGAAGGAGGTTGGGGGTTTGGGAAGCAAGTACCTAAGTAGAGTATGTAATCCGAGTTTCCTCATGACTTGATGAAAACTATTCTATCTTTGCGCAACCGTATTTTTCTGTGATTACTGTGAACTGTATGGCTTGTAGATTGGGCAGCCAGGGTAGGATGGAGAAGAGTGAGAGAGAATAATAGAGGGAAAACTGAGGTGGAGTTTGTGGGGGGAGGGTAGGTGGGAGGATCGGCGGCATTCTCAGGAGGAACAAGGGGGTTTTAAAAAGGGCGAGAATGGAGTGGGCGTTCGGAGGGGGGTAGAGGAAGGGACGGGGGTTGGGTTGGGTCCCAAGAAGGAACCTCGAAAGCGACGGAGGGATTCCTCACTCCTCCACCTAAAACCGAACCTCCCTCCCTTTTCGCCCTTACCGTTTAGTCCTTTTATGTTTGTAGCGCGAGGAACTATGGGGTCGAGAGGAGAAGGGCGGGAAACCCTGGGAGGGTTAAGTTATGGCGCGGGTGAGAGTTCCAAAAGGGGGGTTGTGATGGGATGAGGGTGAGAATAGGCCGAGGCGAAGGGAGTCGGGGGCGGGGGGGCTAAAGTTACCCCCCCCACCCCTGCATGTGTGTGCATGCGTGGGCATGCTTGCGCGCGTGGTATTTGTGTGTGCGGAGTGTGTGGAGTTATCGGACGTGCACGTGCTCTCGGTCTGTTTTGACGGTCATTGTTCTTCCACACTCTCGCAGTTAAATTGATTTTTTTTCCAATGCATACCGGTAGGGAGCACCCAAAAACTTAAGTCTTCACTTGGGAACTAATAATACAATACCCCTTTGCTTTTATCCTCATTCGCGGCATGTGTGTCAGTTACTTAGTATTACTTATTCACGGAAGCAACCGACAGCTGAGGTCATCTGAGCTGTTATGGATTGGTGGGCAATTTGGCAGAGGTAGGATATTCAGAGAATGGAGGAAGGGTGGAGAGAAACCCAGCGTCGGCGCAGATCTACTCTAAAACTAAAGGCGCCAAGGGTTCCACAGTCTACGTCCCACACCACGGACGGAAAACTCTAATCGAAAGTGCTTTCGACAAACCACTGAAAGTAGGGTTTTGGATAGCAATGGAAAATCTCGTTCCCTCCGGGTTTCGAAACCAGTCACTCATGGTGGGAAGCCAGTATATTATTCGACGCACTATGATAGACTATACAGTTTTAAAAATTCCAAATGGTTGTCGCTTTACTTATCATTGTACATGCTATCTTTTAATGGAAAATGGTTGAGCTATTTCATTTTTATCAGGCGTTTCGTAAAATAGTCTTTTAGTGTTTTTAGCATAAATTATATGCTTTGCCAAAATAGTTATGAATTTACATTATTAGGTCAGTGTGTAGGGATGGTCTCTTAAAATGAACTGTTGTGATAATAAACTGTTAGAGGAAATAGTGGAGAAAAAAATGTTGTATAATGAACTGTTCAAACTAGACCGTCTGCGATGGTTGATATATTACGGCATACCTTATTATTACCTTATTATTAACAATGAATATTTGTGATTAACACCCTTAGTAGGGCACCTCTTACTAGTCTTTTACTTATGTGTAAATGTGTGACGACATTATTTATTGCGGTATCATATTATAGTTTTCAACCAATCCTTGCACCGTAATTTTAGCTACATGGTGAATGGCATACATCAACCCTGAGCACTCTGAAAAATGATAATGAAAGAGGAAAGGGTCGTCAGGAAACCAGTTATTAATTTTGTGCTATAAAGTAATGAATGTGAAGATAAGAATATTACAAGAAATGATCATAAGAACAAAAGAAATGTTCAAAATGAGTCAATTAAATATCATAACCGTAGTTGTCAAATTGCACGCGTTCAGCGTTAAATGGGGTCCGAATATAACAGTAGACATTTATTTTTATCGAGATCACAAGTGTACGAGAAAATATGACCATTCGAATGCACTCGAATATTGGTCACTGAATAGGTCTCCACCGATCATTTTATAGCTGTTCTCATTTTATGAGTGCAGTAGATGAGAAATGCATAGCTTACTGAAGTTCGTGCATCGTCCATTCATTTATTTGGAGTACATCTTTAGCAGGGTAAATAGCGGACGTTTTTAAGGGATTACGGGCAGCTAACATATGATAGGGGTGATATATCGTATGTAATAAAAAGGCGTGTGTCAGATGAAGTAAGTGACTAGTTTGAAACAAAGCTTGACGTGAAAATAAGATTCATTATATGAGGATTAGAGGATGATCTCATGACTAATTTGATTAAAGAGGTGATATCACAGTTGTCCATAGTTTTGCCACAGATTAAATAGCGTACTGTACGGACTGAGAACGTTTGAAAACTACTGAAGGAGTCCTGGACAGGTTTTTACCCAACCGAGAGAATGGAATAGAAGTGCGATCATATAAAGCCAGAGAAATTAAGTATCCTTTGGCCAGTTGATTATGGAATATCATTGAATTTTCAAAAAAGGTTAGAAGCCCCTACGAATACTGGAGAAAGACTATTAGATTTTGGAGTTGGTACATTACATTGCAACAATTGCAGAGCGCAAAAATCATTCGCCTTAACCGGGATTTTTACGCGGATGACTCCGTTAAAAGTTACTGTTGCGGCTCCTCCCACAGTTTCTTGAGAGTTGGTACATGAGAAATGAAAGTATTTTAAAAAGTTTTACAAAAAGTACCACTTCTCATCCTGAAACGAGGAAAATGTTGTGAATGCCGGGATATGCATAAACGTTGACTGAAATCGGTGAGTGTGGAGTGCCTACTTGAGGATGTTTGCGGTAAAAATAAAGGGAGAATGTTTGGAGAATGGGAGAATACGGTGAGAGTGTTTGGGTCATGAAAAAATGTGGATTGAATGCTCCGGTGATAGAGGAGAATAAAAAAGAGTGTGCGTCGTTGGTTTCGTCGCGTTGAGAGGATGAAGGGCTGAGAGGAGAATCATCAAACAGATAGATGTAAGAGAGTGGAAATAATTTGGGAGTATGGTGAAGACCAAAAATTCATGTGTGCATATGGCCTAAGAGGCCCTCGAAATAAGGAATAAAGCCGGTGCCCCATGGTAAATGTTTTCTTTAATTTCTCCATTAGGTTCTCATTCATGACATCAGTTTTTTAAAAGTGAATGTCTCGTCGTCACACGGGCATGATCCATGCATTTGGCGCCGATATGCTGACGAAGTAATCGTACAAAAAAAACAACTCAAAAACAACTTTTGCCAGCAATCACGCGGTTAATCATTATGAACAAGTAATACAATTAAATAAAATAATGAAAAATGTTTGAGACCGAGCGTTTCCAGAAAATTACTCTGCTTCAATTTTATAGCGAAATTATCAGCGATTTTCATCACTTCACGATGCAAATTCAATTAATACGTCTCTCCATATGTTCTATGGTTTTAGGCTCAACTATGTGGAAATTCATTTTTAACTAAAGTTTCAAAATTAAATCAAAACCACTAGGTATCTTTCCACGAGTTTTATTCAAGGGTACAACTCGTGGAAAGATACCTAGTGATTTTGATTTCATTTTGAAACTTTAGTTAAATACGTCTCTCCCTCTAATTTGAAGTGATCACAAATATGGCGGACTCGTGAGTGAAAAACATAAGACTTTCACCACCTGGCAAGGAAGGGATGGTGCGCATGCGCGCAAAATAACCAATCAGTTGGGTCGATTCAACAATTACCATAACAATACTTCCTAAATTACAGAAATTCACGGAATATTTACAGATGCATGCTCACTCTATCCCCGTAAAATTCCATAAGTCATTCAAATTTTAATCAATAAATTATTTCAATTGCATAAATTCGTGAAGAAATTGACCGTGGGGAACTGGATTAGTAGGAATCTCAGGATTAGAAAAGAGTTTAAGGAGCAACGAGTGGAGGTAAGCAGGAAATTGAAATTCAAGAAGAGGGCATACGGAAGAGGTAAAGGGAACAAATCCTCGCAGCAGGTTTTTCAGGCTGAGCATGGAATGTTGAAGAAGGTAATAGAGGGGACAATGTTGGGCAAGCGAGGAAAGGGTAGGAACAGGATAGGGATGTTGGATGGGATGAAGGGAGGAAAGAAGTACACAGAGATGAAGAGGGACCTGATGTAGTTCAGGCTGCTGGATTGGGTTTTGTTTGGAGTTACAAAATATTTATTTGATAGTTGTGCCCATCCAAAAACCTACCTTAACCGGTAGATTACCTAATAATAATAATATCCAGAAAGAGAACGCCGTGATGGGTGTATATGTGCCTTTTTGATCCCACCTAACGAACATTTGTGTGGTTCTGTTAACACTCATTAAAATCACACACTTTTTTTTGCCTGGTTGGACCGCCAAGATATTAGTACACAGCGCAATAACATACCCTTCTTTCTTGATAGATACAGAAAAGCTTGATAACTCGATGAAACTTCGCTCTAGCGGACCGTATTGAAAGAATGAAAATTGTCTCTGCTATTGAGAGGGAGACCGGTGCACATGTTCAATCAAAACGTAGTGAAAATGTAAATACCGTTTTCTTTCATTTTTATAACCACGCAGTGCTCATCGTCACATTCCAAAGATCATAACATTCGACCATTTCAAATAAATATGAACCAAAAGATAAATAATTGAAGTGCGTATTTACACGTCGAGTTCCTTTTGTCTCAAAAAGAGAAAACACACGAACGTCTCGGATTCTCGCCTTGGCCTTTGAGGTAAGTATAAGTACACTCTTGCGCGTTCTTTTGTCCGTATTGAGTTTGTGTGCAAGCACGTGTGCGTCCAAGAGTGCGTGTGTATGTGCGTTTTATGTATGCTTCCATTTCCCCACCGCTCCCCCGTCCCTCACCTCCCTGTCCTAAAGAAAAAGCCTCCCCTGCCGCCCTCCACCACCTTTGTGTCCTTTGAGGGGAATGCAACTGCCCGCCGAAGAGCAGCACTTAATGAAAAGGAGGCGGCGTCCACTGCGGGCTGGAGAGGAAAAAAAAGGATGCCGTTTTGTGCCCCCGGGTGGGGAGGGGGAGGGAGGAGGGGTTAAAGGCTTCAGGGGTGGGTTTGTTGGAGGTTGGGTGTGGAACGGAGGAGCAGTAGGAGGGCGGGACCATCCCTCCCTTGTCTCCCCTTATTTTTTTAACCCGCACTCTCTGAGCGTCATCTCCCCCCTCCTACAACACCCATCGCGGCTTCTCCCACAAAAACCCCATCCACGCCTACCCACGCTTAGTACAAAAAAAATAAAAGGTGCCCATCCCCTTCCGTTCTCAACTGAAATCCTAATTCTCCCCTCTCCCGAGTCTTTGTCGCCGGGCCTTTTCGGGATATTTCCTCCTCTTTTCGTCATTTTTCCGTGGGGTCTCCTCGTTCCTGGATACTTATGAACCATTCCACAACCCCATGCACTCGACTCTGCTCAACCCCCGTGCCGAATCACGGCCCTCACCTTCCCTTCCACCTTTTCGCCCCCGAAATTCCGCTTTCCTCCTCCTTTCCCCCTCTCCACATCCTGGAGCTGGACCCCCGGTGGCTCCCAAATGCTTTCGCTTTTGAATACTTAGGGAAAACTCTCCTCGCCTCCCCCCCCCTGGGATTTTTAAGCCCCTTTGGTGGAAATGTATGTGTCATCGGTCCTTCGCGGTTCACTGGTCCGCCAGAACCTTTAACGATGCGGTGCCACCGACATCATTTTCCTCTCGAATTCGACCGTTTTTTACGGACGAATTTTTCGACCCACGGAGCCCTCCCGCGTTATGGGACTGGTGCATTTGCTGAGGAAAACGTGCATGGACGAGTACTTTTGTTTCGGAATCGCCACACTCGTCAAATAAAACAAAATCATGGCGCATGAAAAGATGTACATGCGCTTTTCAATCACAATCCAGTATTTTTCACCACTACTTCACATTAATTCAATGGTTTCAGGCTCGACTTTCTGACCATTCACGATCACAGATTGAGTAAACTTTGTAAATTTTCAAATTCTCTTTTTACCGGCTCTACCGGTTTCGCTGAACGGTACCTGATGACGTTACTCATGGGTCGAAAGCCCAATAATACCAGAATGAATTTACTGCGAAAATATAAAAAGTTTAATCAATGAAGAATTGCTTCCCTTCTTTGTGTACCGAATTCCCTCGCATAAATCTTCAATCGACTTCTGCTCCTTCGCAATCAGCAATTGTCCGTTCGATTATAGTTTTCTTTAGCTCTGTATTCTATGCACTATGTTCTCGTTTAGCCTTTTCAATTCTCCGTAAATGCCTTCATTCTTATTTTTATTTATCTACTCCATTAAGTCTTGCTCAGTAAAGTTTCCGCTGCCTTCTTATAAGAGTATTTCATAAGCCTTAAAGAGTACGTAGGACAAATAAAGGGCGAAAAACAAAAGCTATTAGGGGTTGAGAGAGAATTTGCACAGAATAGACGAGAATGGAGGGCTGCAGCAAACCAATCTTAGGATTGAAATACTGATGTTGAACTGTATGTTTAAAATATTGTCTTCATTTTCGAAGTTTTTATCGTGGCACTTCTCTATTCCTTTGCGTTCAAATACTGACCGGAGGGTACGGGTTCGATAATCGGTGTTGGCAAACCACAAATTTACCAAGCTTCGTAATTCTCGAAATTTCGCCTTTGAAATTCATTAGCTTCTGCAAAAACAGCATAGCCTACAAAGGACCGGATGGTCAGTTCAGTACACTATATGAATCCGCGGAAGTAGATTTATCCCAAACTCTCACAGAGTCATTCAATTTTTCACGATACTCCGACCATGATAATTAAACTTCTTGAAATTTCCGCTCACTCATGTGCGTCCCTCCCCAATTACATCCTAACGCCTGTTTATTTACTTCAAATGTGTACCATTATTATTATTTTCCTTCTAGTAGGTAACCATTCAGCAAATTAGGCAGGGAAGGAGGCCACCAAGATTTGCCTCAATGAGTTCATGCTTCCCTACTTTCTGATTCTAACATTCAGGTTTGGGGAGTAGTTCCTCTTACAGAGGAACTACTCCCCAAAATCCCCTATCTAGTTTTCCACGAATTTCAATAAAAATTGAAAAGATGTACAAAACTGCTCCTAGCTGAACCCACTTAATATATGCGCATATACAATTTTCTTAATTATTAAGAAATTAAAAAGTCTATGAAGGATTCTCCGACTGTAGAACTAAGTTGAACATCGTAATATAAAAAGATAATAATGCAAGTTAAACGACAACGGTAGATGAATTTACGATTATGAACGTGAAACTCCCATAAAAACAAGAAATTAAACATGCATTAACCCCAAAACTCCCCTTACACGAGCACGTGTGTGTGTGTGTATATAGTATATATACTATATATAGAAAAATATATACACAGTCCTATCGCATCTTCTGATGAAGACGGAGCTCAATTCCGTCGAAATTGTCAAGAAATAACGCGTGACTGTTCCTTTTATGTGTTATTATATTGTTTGTTGGTGTCAAAGTTTAAATATATATATATATATATGTATATATTCATTCACATGGAAATAGACATAAGGAAAAACGGATAGTTACGCGCATAAAGGACGAACACAGGAGAGGAGGGGAAGGCGGAATCGAGCAGATCACAAGTGTAAAAATATTTCCTTGACCGGGACTTGAACACCGGAGTTCTCCACTTATCGGGCGGATGCTCTAATGCTCTCTCTCTTTCTCTCTCTCTCTCTCTCTCTCTCTCTCTATATATATATATATATATATATATATATATATATATATATATATATACATACACACACATATATATACATATATATATATATATGTATGTATGTATGTATATGTATGTATTGTATATATATGTGTATATGTATGCACGTGCTAAATGTATATGTTTCAAACGACAAAAAAATGAACCCTGTTACATTAATTTGAAAAAACCGTTCTATCCACGTGTTTGCACATATTAATTAAGAGTGTGGGGGAGGATTATTAACAAAATCGATTGAACAATACACATTGGTCATTGTCAACTGATCAAATATCGCTCTTCGGAAGGGAAATTTCCTCCACCGCTCGACGCCATGGCTGAAACCCAGGAGGCGTAACTAATACTGAAGAAATGAGTTCCATTGTCGGCCGTACTGCTTTTGCCCAGTTCTTCGGTAGCTCATTCTTTTGGGTGGAAGGTATGTGCCTTAAGGGCCGAGCATTGTCCGTCGGGAACGGACGTCGGACGCTGTGACCTCTTAGACACCGTTCCTACATTTCACTCTTAACCTTCGGCTTCCCCTCACAAATTCTTTTCCCATCCCAAATGACCCACCTTCACTTAACAATTATCGTCGCAAATGATCCCGCCATAAGGGCGGTGGGAAATCGAAAGCAATCCCCAAGTGCATCTCGACATTGGACCACACGGGAATTACCGCTCCGAAGCGTGGCGTACGACCGATGATTAATGGGCCCATTTATGAATTACTGAGGTTGGGAGGTCGCCGGGATGTAGGAACCCGAGCGCACGACGTGGCTAATTGAGGGTTATGCCTTTCCGAAAGCAAACCGAGACGTCGGAGATATCTAGAGACCCTCCCCAAGTGTTCCGGTGGGAGGAATCGAGCACAACTCCGGGGAAACGTGACCCCGTCCCTCCCATTTGAGTCATCGACCGGCCATCCGACGCTGGAGCCTCCCGAAATATCAAATTGTTGCGGGGGACCTGAGCCTTTGGTTTCACATGCCGAGGCTCGAGCTCGAACCTAGGGACCTGCAAATCACCCGGCAGTTCGAGAATAGCTCGGGGAGAGTCGAGGGAATATAGGTCCGGCGTTCAGTGCACTCGCCTATCCAACACTAGTTCAGCGGCGTGTGGGTTGGATGGATCGGTAGAGAAATGGCAATGATGACTTACTCACTGATTTCACTGTCGGCAAGAATTCATCTGTATCCATATATACCCGAATGAACATCTGAGACATGACCCCAGTTAAATGATAAAATAGGGCCCCTGATGTTCTTGATGCTTGGTTAACGACCTAGGTTCCCACGTTAGCAGCAGCCATATACATACGTGGGTGGTCTGAAAAGTGCTGCGCTGAGGTGTTGGAATAAAAGAAAGTAGGAACAAGACCAAATAATAAAATAGATTAGATCGAGTGAAGCATTTCAAAGCCGGTCAATTACTCGAGAGTGACATTGAAATCAAAGCTCACAATTGGGTGCACACATCAGAAGAATGTTCCGGTCAGCCTTAAGCTTTGTTTCATGGGATGGGTTGTAGAAAAATGTTATGGGAAGGTAAGAGAGACGTGCTATTTCGCTTTAGTTGGGCACTATTTGAAATACGCGACAAGTAATTGGGATCCATGGCATAAAACTCCAATTCAGGAATTAGAGAAGGTTCAGTCAAAATTCGCCAGATTTCTTAAAAATTACTACGTGAAGAGAGTAAGCGTGACGGATATGTCGGAAGAATTAGGTTGGCAGGCCCTTGATTCACGAAGAGAACAAAAGAAGACTTTTAGAAAGGCATTGGAAATCTGAGTTGCCTTGTGATACCGAGGGAAATATCTTGGCAACAAATGTTACTGGAATATTTGACCACAGAGGTAAAATAGTAAGAGGGGCTGACACATCACTAATAGGTTCATGAACTCATGTTCTTCCTTCCACAATAGGCAATCATAACAAAATAGAACCCAAGCACTAAACTGTATTCATCTAAAGACAAACATTTAATGATTTAGTTAATTACTGCGTAATTAATGTAAGCATATGTTGTTCCAGTGTTTTTGTATATGAGCATGTTCAATGTGTCGTGTAATCAAATACATGCATGAACTAATAATTATGCATGTTTTGCTGGTACCTAACCAAACCCTCCGCCACACGCACTTTCGGCGGCTTACGGGCCATTTTATAGTAATAGATGTATATGAGCTTGAATGGTTAGGTGTAAACATGATGGTTCAAAATCATTATTCTCGTTCTGATTCGGATTTAAAAAAATAATCTACCGGTTAAGGTAGGTTTTGGATGTACACAACTACCAAATAAATATTTTGTGACTCCTAACAAAAATCAATCCAGAAACCTACTCTACATCAGGTCCCTATTCATCTCTGTGTACTTCCTTCCTCCCATCATCCCGTCCAACATCTCTATTATATTCCTGCCCTTTCCTCGTTTGCCTAATATTATCCCCCTCTATTACAGTCTTCAACAACCCACTGCCGTTCAATACGCCTTTCATTCAGTTTTCCTGCCTCCATAGGATTTCTCTCAACAAACCCCTCTCCTCCCCCACCATTTCTAGTACTTCCTCATTTGTTTTCCTTTCGGTCCATTTCTCCTTCTCCATTCTTCTACACACCCACATTTCAAAAGCCGCCAAACTGCGTCTATCCTCCAGCTTCAGTGACCACGTTTCCGATCCGTACATAACTACGCTCCACATCAAAGTTTTAACGAGTCTTTTCTTAACATCCTTACCCAACGTCCCTGTCATCAACTCCCTCCTCCTTGAGAAATCCTCTTTGCCTAGCGCAATTCTTCTCCTTACGTCCCTACCACTTTGACCGTATTGGTCCAAAACACTCCCTAGATACGTATACTGCTCTACCTGCTCTAGTTTTTGCTCTCCTGCTGATTTGGATAACGCGTATATTTAATCCCTGCTGACGTTCTCTCACAAATACACAGAAACCCTACCGCTATCGTCGGCCGAGTTTAGTGAACGGATTGCAGGTTTCTTACTCGAATCCCAACGGTGGCGAATATTCCAAAGATGTTCCGATCGCTTCACGGAAATTGCGCGTGGAAACTGCTCATCTCAAACGCGGTAGTCAGTCCAAACGGATGGTCCATTAAGCTGCGAGCCCCAAGGTGAATTTCCTTGAGAACCGGATACCATTTTTAAGGGTGAGGGTGAAAAGCCACATTTTTCACTGCCAAACAATCAATGCCGGGCAAGATATTCCTACATTTACCAAACTATTTACTTACTTTCAGAGACGCAAATGGCAACCACCGCAGGTGGTATTTCGTAATGACTACTGCTATGACTTTGAACATTGTCTCAAACTTTCTCCTTATGCGGAAAATCGACTGCGAGAACCTATCCAATAAACTACTACGTCATAAAATAGAATTCGCCAACGTATTGTCTTTTTTCATACCAGGATATCGCATTGGAAGGGCAGACCGGTCAAAAATCCCTGTAAATACATTTTCACGGTTATCAAACGATTGAGAAACATGAAAAACGTTTTGCAGTATCCTTAGTCACATACATGGTTTCAATTTTAAACTTCGTAATTAGTCCCAAACTTAACTCGGATGGGGGAAGCCTTCAAACGAGAAGAGAGCTAGTAGCATCACATCAAAAGGCCGATCACTCACGTGTCTCCCTCAAGAGAGAACCACCCACACCTCGGTTGGTGAGATTTTCGGTACTCAGACCTCGGTTGGTAGATTTCGTGAAAAGATACTTTACTCTCTTTTGGCCAATCGCCTTTAGAGTACTCCTTTCCCAAACTCAGGGTGGCACTTTATCCTACACCCCTTTCCGACTTTTGTGCGGGAAGAGATGGAAATACGAGTAAGTTCAACCATAAATGTGTCTGCGACGATGGTGAGCGATTTTCGTGACGCGAGAGTTTTAGCTTTTATTTCTAGGGTCATAAATACGTTTTCCTTAATACTTCTGTGCGACTTTTCACAGTCGAGTGACGCGAGGTTGCCCAGCAATAAAAGCAGCCCATTCTTCGGTATTTGGTGTTCAATAAATAATTAATGGTGTCAGGTGATATGTGGAGGCGTTCGGCGGTTGAGGTTATTGGTGAAATGGGCGGATGAGCAAAAAACGAAGGTGGAGAATATCTAGAGGTCAGACACGCTTTCCTGCGTCGCATGCTGTGCTTTATTAGGCGTTGTTGCCCTCCTGAAGATCTTACGTTTAACACTCATTCCCACGACCACCACCATTTTCGTACATCCTTAGCAGAGAAGATTCCCAGCACCTTAAAAGTTCATCCGACCAAAGAATAATTACTCCGGAGCTAACGACCTGCGAAATCAATCACTCACTTCCCCGTTACATTCTGAGGTGGTGAACGTTTCGGAAAGGAAAATTGATTTCAGTTATTCCGCTAAGAGAAATCATTTTAAGAAGTTAACCTCACACTGAAACATTTTCGGGGAGAGTAAATTCTAATTCAGAGACGATTAGCAAGAGGAAGCGTCGATCAGCGAAGAAGTCTGTTTTTCGTATATTCCACTGATCGAAATCATTTTTAAATCAATGAAACGCGCTTGTTTCACCATTAATAGCGACAACCGTAGTAATTGGAATGTCTCTACGTACTTTCAAGTAAAATTAATTGTACGGCTGAGTGATTTTAGAAATCCTTCAATGAACACGTAAACATACCTGCATGCGATGGACCCTCAATAAATATCGAGGTGATTAAGATACAGAACGGGTACATTGATCAATGCAGAAGTATGCCATAGAACCTAGTTTAGTTTGAACATAATGCTTGAGAAAAAGAATTAAACACTGCGTTGTAAATATGGACCATCCGTTCTAAAGTCGACCCTGATAACCTCAAAGGAAGGAATAATTGGGGGTATGAAACAGGGCATGTTGACGATGAGAAATGACGCCATGCAAGACGTCACTCAAGCAAGAGCAAGTGACGGAAGACGCTAACGCAAGAAACTATGAAAGAACTATTTGTCACTTGGTAAATAATTACGGTATTCCATAATTACAATTTTCAGAATATACGAATGCCCAAAAAATTGCCCCGTATTTTGCTATTTTTTTTTACCGCCACCAACGTAGTTGTAATTTCATGTCGGAGTTCAAAATGTGCAAAGTGCGTGCGGACATGCATTAAAAACATTCTTTCAAAGCAATTTGGAATTGGAAGATTCAATCCAACAATGCAAGCAATCCTTCCGATCTATTTCTCTCAATTATCTAAGATGACGAAGTTGTAACGGCCTCTTTTTTCCTTACATCTCATGACTTAGTGTAAGGACGTCACTCCATGTTCGAAAACTTGTCAAAAATGAAAAAGTAACCGATTTCATTTTATTTTGAAAAAGGGGGAAAAAATAAACTTGGAAAATTTCAACTTTGAAAATATTTTGTCAAATCAATTCGGAAGATTTAAAAAACAGCTGAGACACATCTACAACTCCAAATACTCCGTGTGGCATCTAAGTAGTCAATTGTAAATGATTGCCTCGAATGTAAGTTTTCGTGGGTATTATTCAAGAGTAAAAGACCTTTCAGATAATTCTACAAGTATGTAATAATACACATAGGAGTATTCATATCATCAATATTTCTCCGAATGGAATATCAGCTTCTTCAGGTCAGGTTTAATCAGCACTATTTTTACAAAAATACTCTGTAGTTACGAACCTGATCACTGGCACTTGTTACCTAAGCGTAGTCGCAGATGACCTAGCATTTGTTAGCGTAGCCGTAGAGACTGGACACCGTATCACTTGTCACCTAAAAACCCTGGAGGTCAGTTAAAAGCCAATCTTCGGTTGATAAATCTACGATGAGTAGTTATGAGGAGAGTTACAGTTGAGGTCATTGACACCATTAGGGGGTCATTCCGCTGGTACTCAGGACTCCTAGAGGGCGGAGAAGGAGTTGAGGGACGCTCAGAGTCGAAATGACGTGTTCGTATGTTCGATGACCCTGGCTCGATCCTCGAAAATGGGTGTTATATAATGACCGAGAGAGTTACGGGGATCACTGTCAATGGAGTGTACTGTTCGATGGGAAGTTCGTCTGTGACGACCAATGTCGTCGTCTCTCGCAGTGTTTGAGATTGCCCACCCTGACCTTCCTTATCCACTCTTGATCAGATATGCTGTTCCTAACACGCCCCATCACCAGAGCGTGGAAGTTTAGGCAAAATACTATTTAATGGCTTTTCTTGCTTACTTTCATTTTTCACTCGACCTTAAAACTTAAATTTTTGCTAATTTAATGCATTGGGTGACTCGAGATTTTAATTAAAAGTTTCGCGGCAATTAGTCCCATAATGACTTACTACAAGGTCGTCCCCCGACCTGAACAAATTAAAAAAAATAATGCATTTTTAAAGTAGGCAGTGCTGAGTTGCAATAAGCATTGAAATGAGTCTGCTTGACATAGAATCCTTAAGTCACGGCCATCTTAACTTCCGCTGACGTCAAAAAATAATAATCCAATTTGAAATACGCGTACTCTTAGCGAAATGAGATGAAGATTTTTTTCTTAGGAATAAAAAAAAAAGAATCTGATCGTAACCTGAAATCGTTCTATACTATAAAATACGCACAACTTTATTCTTTGAATCTCCAAAAACAATGTTTCACCACAAATCTAAAATTCTACTACTTTACTGCACATTTTATTGATAAAGTAAATGTGTTTATTTTGCATCTATTTTTCTGTTTTATCGGGCCGTCTTGAATTTTTAAAGGGTGATTTAATTTTTTTTTTTTACCTCCGGGATCCACTCGTCTCATATCTAGCCTCGCTTGCTCAAACGGCCATAAAAGTTTCGATTCTACCACGACGATAACTACCGATGCCGATAAAACCTCGGTTTTTCAAAGCTTCGCTGATTTATTCTGCGGTACTTTTTTCATTAAAGGAGATCGACGAAGCTTGAAATAAAAACTGCTATTTAAAAGATGAATGAAATTGTCCATCCTTTCGTGTAAGCTCGATCAAAAATCTACCACTAATTATATAGTCATGTGGCCCTGCTTTTGATCAACACAGAATTATTTTGCCGTGCACACTGTAGGGGCATTAAATAAAGTTAAAGCCAATGGATAGACCGGATTCTAGAGTCAAAAGCCTTCCAGTGTGTCGGTGATGATTCGTACCCTTTCGTTTCTGCTCTAGAAGGTTGCATCAAGATGTCGTCTGCCATTCAGTTTGACAGTATTTCCCTTATTTGTAGACGTAATCGTACTTTATCAACTGACGACGGTAAAACAGGGTCTTACTATGCTATTTTTCATTTAAATTTACATCAAAATTCTAGGATTTAAACAAAATTCCTTCGTGGATGTGAAGCACTACCATCAGATGAATGTTGTAAAAATATGTCGTTCTCACGAAAAATTTATATCATGTGCGCAACTATATTGGAGTTGTAATACTGTTGACATAAAAGCACGTATCTTCCATTTTCTAAATACTATTAATTAATTTGCGGAAAAAACAGCGGAAATGACATAGTTTCACAAACTGGCTCAGGACTATTCCATGATAAATTTTAGAACACCTTTCTTAAAAATTTATAACAAACTAAGAGTTCTTAAAAATTGTATATTTACGTATGTCATGTCTGTTTACAAAACACGCATAAATTGGTGTTGTATTGATTTCACTTTTCATCAGTACATGAACTAAGGGGAGGCATTGATTGGTTGATCACGATCTAAAACCCTTAACTTAAATATCCCTCTAGTTATGATGAGTCTTAGTTAACACGACCAAGTCTTATTCTGAGAATAAACACTACAACAATTCCACGAACGTGCAAACTTAGCAGGGTGTAGAAAGTTTTTTTTTGCCATTTTTCCCAAGCAACTTATTCTTAGGGAGGGCCTGACTTCGCCCACGGCTTTGAGTGAGGCTCTGGGCCCTTGAAATTTTATTAGCGTCTGTATTGTCGTCAACCGGAACGAAAATACATGATAGAGAATTCCACGGGTCATTCAATTGATTGTGGTGGAACGTTTCAAAGTCTTGATTTGGGATAAAAATTGTACCGAGTCACCGTATTAAGGTGAGCGATTGATAAACAGACACGCCCATAGCATTTGTTTTATCTCAAGTTCCAGTGAAGTGATCGTTTTCCGACAAATGCTAATGTCCGCGGTGCGAACCCTCTCCTCTTTCCCGTCCCGAAAAGTAATTTCTGTCCGTCCCTCCTCCGCATCCTTTATTTAACCTCGCCACCGGATATCCAGCCCACTCGCTCCCCATTGTCCAACGCTCCCACTCTGGTCCACTCCTCTCATCTTTGCTAAGGGCTCTCTCTCTCCCTCTTTGCTCGATCTCGCTACCTGGCAAACAAACCCTCGACTCTGCCACCCACTCACGGGCGGCACCTTCCTTCCCCGCGCGGGACACTCGCACCGTACTCTCCTCTACGCTTCCTCCACCTCCTACGCAAGAACGCTCCCCGCTCGCCACCAAGTGCGTTCGTTCTGTGCTCCAACCAAGCAACCAACACGGTCTCTCAAGACACCCAATGGGAAGCACCATACTGATACCTTTGAAAAAAAAAACACCTTAGTCAAAACTCGAGTATCAAGAAACACGGGTATCTCAAAACCATGGATTGGTACCGAGGGGAGAAATCATATAGACCGTTTTGATTGGCAATTATCCACCGGGTTGGGTTAATTTTTGTTTGACCCTGGACCTATTTACTACAGTACTCCCAGCAGTCCTAAGAAACGTGACACAAAATGTCCTTAGCCCACACAATACAGATTATAAATACTCATTCTTTAGTTCTGCATACTTCCTAATTCCCATTCTCTCAATTCCACCCTAAATGTCTATTCTAGAAACTGGTATCAGGCTACCGGTATCTCGGTTCTGGTACCTAGGTACCCGTACGAATCCCTTTTACAAATATAGGTACACAATATCGGTCATTTTTCACATGCTGGGGGCGGTGTGTAATTGGATCAGGTAATAAGGTTGCGTGGGGTGGGCGTGGAGAGTCTTGACATTAAAGTTGCTGAAATGTGATATATGCAGACGAAATATTATTTTGCAGCCCAAATAAATTAAATATTAGATTGGCCCTGTGAATTGTGGTAGGAGAACTACAGGGTTCGTCCGGAAAATAAGTGTAATAAGCTCATTCTCTTTTTTGACAAAAGGGGAGTCGTCCACTACGAATTTGTACCTGAACGACAAACTGTAAATGCTGCATTTTACGTCCAAGTGCTCGACAGGCTTCGAAAACGAGTCACCCGCGTCCGGCCAGCGATCAAAAACATCTGGCGGCTGCGTCACGACAATGCGCCGTCTCACACCGCGCTTGTCGTGTCGGACTTCTTGGCCAAGCACGGCGTGGCAACGCTGCCGCACCCGCCCTACAGCCCGGACTTGGCACCACCGGACTTCTTTCTGTTCCCGAAGATAAAGAGGAGTTTGAAAGGAACGCGATACGGGACTTTGGACGCCGTCAAAGAGGCCGTGACGACGTGTCTTCGAGAGGTTCCCGATGATGCCTTCGCGGGAGCGTTCCAGGAATGGGAACGCCGCTGGAACAAGTGTATCGACTCACAAGGGTCCTATTTTGAGGAATATTAGCTTAAGATATGTAAAAGTGTAAGAAATTTTTTTTCCTGAGCTCAGTACACTTATTTTCCGGACGAACCCTGTAGGTACTCGTACCTAGGAAGCAGTACCTAGACCTGGGATCCTCAGTAACGGAACCTGCGCACAATACTCGCTACCGGCAAGTATTCTAGGTATTTCTCAGCAGTTAGGTAAAGGTGTCAAGCCCTACCCAAAATTATCGGGTTTCACAACTGAGTTTGTTTCCTTTCCCATACGAGTGGAATCAAGAGGTCGACAGAGGGACGGGTGTAGAAACTGGATTTCTAGATATCCGTGAACGCGGGTCATTCATACGGCGGGCTAAGTTAGGTTTTAAAAACCTGGGTCTCGGCCCTGAGCGCCATTGTTTCGCGGATGCCATTTCGGTCGAAAGGGGTGTGGCCCAATTCGGTTTCTCCGAACTCGCGGAACGGTTGCTGGTGTTGTGGGTGGGTGGCTATTCGCTCCCACGGACGGCCAAAGCGCCACTGGCGTACCGTTGACCAGGCAGGGTTTTCCCCATTGCCAGGGAATCCCTTTGGGTGAACCCAAAGGGGCGTCCCTTGAGCCGCCGGGGAGTTCCCAGGATCCCACCCCCGCAAAACAATGCACCTGTGGGGAAGGGCTGCAGGTCATCGTACTCCTCCTGCCCAAGGCCAGGACGTCAAGAGCTCCCGGGCAGTTCTGAGAAACCTTGTGACGTCGGGAGGAACCGGAAAAAAAGGGGCTAGCGCCCGGACCTGGGCAGATTGTCAGGGGCAGCAGACGAGGTTGGCTGGCTGAGAGGAGACTGCGGACGCGGATCTACGGCCTGTGTCGCGAATCGCGACACCACGAGCTCCTACTCCTGGCTCTGGGCTTCCCTTCCCTTCCCGTACCGATCTCCGTCGGCAGATTCCAGGCGCGCCCAGCACCGCTCTGACGGGCTGCGATTGGAGGGGGGTATGTTGGCAAGCTACGCTGAAAAAGGCAGTCGGCTCTGAACTGTGGTGTAGTGAGGAGCTCTGTTAACGCGAACCTCCACGCTCGACCCACGTCACGGAACGCGATGCCGAAGTTTTTGGAGCAGCGTTATTCCATCAAATTTGCGGTAAAGCTTGGGAAATCGTCTACCGAAACTGTCGGTATGACTAACCAGGCTTACGGGGAGTCAGCCATGTCCAGAAACATGATCTTTCGGTGGCACAAGATGTTCGTGGAGGGCAGAGAAGTGGTCGACGACGAACCACGGCCTGGACGCCCATCAACGACACTCACCGACGAAAATGTGCGAAAATTTCGCGATGTACTGAACTCTGATCGTCGTCTTAGTGTTCGGATGATATCAGAGCAGTGTAATGTGCCAAAAACAATAGTGCACGAGATTATTAGGGACCAAAAACATCTGGCGGCTGCATCATGACGATGCGCCGTCTCACACCGCGCTTTTCGTGTCGGACTTCTTGGCCAAGCACGGCGTGGCAACGCTGCCGCACCCGCCCTACAGCCCGGACTTGGCGCCACCGGCCTTCTTTCTGTTTCCGAAGATAAAGAGGAGTTTGAAAGGAACACAGAATTGGCCGATTAGTAATTTATTGGGTGTATGCACTTACTCTGCCGACGGAGATCGGTACGGGAAGGGAAGGGAAGCCCAGAGCCAGGAGTAGGAGATCGTGGTGTCGCGATTCGCGACACAGGCCGTAGATCCGCGTCCGCAGTCTCCTCTCAGCCAGCCAACCTCGTCTGCTGCCCCTGACAATCTGCCCAGGTCCGGGCGCTAGCCCCTTTTTTCCGGTTCCTCCCGACGTCACAAGGTTTCTCAGAACTGCCCGGGAGCTCTTGACGTCCTGGCCTTGGGCAGGAGGAGTACGATGACCTGCAGCCCTTCCCCACAGGTGCATTGTTTTGCGGGGGTGGGATCCTGGGAACTCCCCGGCGGCTCAAGGGACGCCCCTTTGGGTTCACCCAAAGGGATTCCCTGGCAATGGGGAAAACCCTGCCTGGTCAACGGTACGCCAGTGGCGCTTTGGCCGTCCGTGGGAGCGAATAGCCACCCACCCACAACATCACCCCGGCAGCAGTTAGGTATGGGGGGGGGGAGGGTAGGAGGGAGGATACCGACTCCGTACTGTCAAGCATACAATGTCAAGCATACAAAACAAGAGCATAAGTATATGTACTTTTAGAAAAAACAAAGATTAATACCCCATGGGACACAATATTTACCTTCATGACACGACGACACTGGTGAAAGGGACCGCGCTCTTGATGGGACG
The DNA here is from genome assembly GCA_037158775.1 of Hetaerina titia. Lineage (NCBI taxonomy): Eukaryota > Metazoa > Arthropoda > Insecta > Odonata > Calopterygidae > Hetaerina > Hetaerina titia. The sequence goes on from CM073774.1 coordinate 42,786,160, forward strand.
ACAACCTCTCCAGGACACTACCATTCACAGGGGACGCTCGTTAATTATCGGCTTTTGAGGTGATCATTATGCGGTAGCTGTTGTGTAGCAGGTGACAAACGAACTGTATTTTGTTTGTGGTGGTGGGAAGGTGTCAAGAAACGAACTTGCTTGAAAAGTTAAAAATAAACAACATTTTACAGTTCACAAACCTTATTTTGTTCACAGCATTTCCATTATTTCAGTTTAGACTATCTCCTTCCGTAATGAAGACGTAGTCAAAACCTTTTTGAAAACGGAAATTAGGATATTCTTCTACGAAACACGAGGGGATTGTAAATTTTGCTCAAAAGTATATTTTTTTTAAATTCACAAGACTTCCCATAGCTTGTAACAGCCGGTTTTATTCGTCACCCACAAAAGTCACCTAGACGGGATACGAACCATAGGTGTTTTTTAGAGGCAGACGTACGAGTAATCGACAAAGTTATTTAATGAAAAGTGAGAAAAATTAGGGGACATGACCCTTTTATTTGAAATTAATTCGAAAAAATTTAAGGTTAGGAAGTGCATTTAAATGATTAGTTGCACATTAACATGGATAAGCCCACGTTTTCTATAATTTTTCCGAATGCAATGCGTAGGACCATTTTCCGTTAATAAAGCTTAGAAATAAAGACGACCATTTTTGGCCCTCAGCCTCACACCTAGAGAGACATTCATGGCAATTGCTTCCCACAGTAAAAATCAACATTATTTACATGGTATAATTTCATAAAACTACGTTCAGTGATAAAAAGTGACAAATTTGTGCTGAATTTATTACATGAGTTTTAAGTATTTTCAAAAATTCCACCATTCTTACTCAAAATGGTCGATGTTCGGTTGTTTTCATTTCAATAGAATATTTTAAACGAATCTCAGATTTGAAACTATAGCACGAAAAAAATCAGTTTGCAAAATATGAATTTTATTTAGCGTCTTGGTCAACTAGAACTTGTGCCATTCATGTGTAGGAACGTGAAAGTTTCAATTGATTGAAATAAAGGGTTTCTTATGGATTTCCAAACTTTTCGAATGACGAGTCGCACAACTGTAAAATAATTTCATGCGTCACCCAAAAAGTTTCGTTTTTGGAATGCCTGTGTTAGGAATAAAGATGAATAAAAGCTCAAATTACACAGGCCTACAAAAAAAATTTTTTTTTTTGGTGCCGGGAATCTTTGTGATGATTTTAACTATATTTGTAGAGCTGAATCCAAATATGAAATCCGTTTTTATTTAACAGCTCTACTTTTTTAGATATGGCACATCTTACGATTAGTTGTTTTAATATTTGATATATTACGGAAAATAATTTTCAAAGTTAAATAAATCTATAAGTATACTAATTTATAACCACTCTGCGGTGTTCCTTTTATTTTCAATAAACTGTCAATAAGTTTTATGTATATTTCTATATTGTAGGACAATGAGATAATTATTAATATAATATTCCCATATCATCATGTAGAAGATTTTTTTACGTAAGTAACAACATATCTATATCTTGAAAACTATAGCTGATAGGAAAAAACTAGTGTCAATATTGGATTCAGCACCCCAATTTTTCTTTAAATCAGCATTAAAAGCTCCGGCACCAAAAACACTGTTGGCCTGTGTTATTAATATAATATTCCCATATCATCATGTAGAAGATTTTTTTACGTAAGTAACAACATATCTATATCTTGAAAACTATAGCTGATAGGAAAAAACTAGTGTCATAATTGGATTCAGCGCCCCAATTGTTCTTTAAATCAACATTAAAAGCTCCGGCACCAAAAACACTGTTGGCCTGTGTTATTTGCAGTTATAACTGGAATATTTCTATAAAGAGGCACTTAGTGTAACAGTGAAAAGAAATATCATAAATTTATTATCCGAAGTGAAAAAATCTGCCAATACGGTTGTATCTAATCGCATCGCCTACGATTGACCGCAACGAATACTATACGAGTATATATCAATCGATTTTTATGGATCGATACTTCGGTTCCAGGCCTGAAGATGTATTCTGTTACACGTACGGAACGTCACTGGCAAAAAAATGGCTAAAATCAGTCGAAAATTTCCAGAAAATCCAGATCTTTTAAGACACATTTTCTAAGACATGGGTCGCAAAACCTAATGGAGTCACAACTGGTTTTTTTTGTAGTGTCGTACAGTCGAAACAGTGCACAACAAAATATATTGATTTTCAAACCATTTTCACTTAAGTTGGTGTCTTAAAGTTCGAATACATCTACATCTACATAAATCCCCTGCGATCCACCAAAAAAGGTGTGTGGCAAGGGGTGTAACACCAGGAGTAAAGGGTAAGGGATGAGAGGGTTGGGGTTTATTCAAATATTTAGGGGAAGGAGGGGAACCTGTAAGAATATATATTATATATATATATATATATATATATATATATATATGTGTGTGTGTGTGTGTGTATATCCACGCGCAGTCCCTAACCTGTACGTTAATACTTCGTAATGAACTGACTCCTGGGGGATTTCGACTACCAGCATTCTGGTCTCTTATCGTTCTAGGAAAAAGTGACATTTTAAACCTGTCAGTCTTGCAGTCTATCTCTCTAATCTTACATTCGTGATCCCTCCGACCGTAATACGTTGGGGTTCGTATTATATCCGTGATGTCATCGGAAAAGGGCCCATCCTTAAATGTTTTTAATAAGTTTAATCTATGTTGTAAAAGCCGCTGCGTAAGAGAATCCCAACCGAAATTGTCTAGCAAAGTAGATACGCTGCTGCGTTGATCATAACAATGTTTGACAAATCTAGCCCCCCTCCGCTGAACTCGATCTAGTTCCGAAATCAAGTTTATATTTTGAGGATCCCATATACTGGCAGCATGCTCTAGGTGGGATCTGACCAAGGCAAGGAAACATCGTTCCTTCACTTTTTCGTCGCATTTACCTAGCACTCTTTTCACAAATCCCAATTTTTTATTAGCACGACCGCATATTTCTCGTATGTGTTTTCCCCAGGACAGATCGTGAGTAATTGTATCACCATACCATAATACTATCATGCTCTTCGAATATCGAATACAAGCCATTAAAATATGAGAAGTTTTATATTTTGTGTATTTATATATCGTGTTAAGATGGCTTTTATTTATGTTTCGGGCTCGCGGGCTGCTTTGCTTCTACAAAATGGAGTTGCGACTCGCAAAAGGTTCGGAACGTGAGGTTTATAGAATCAAAAGTTTGATTCACTGATTAACACAATTACCGAAATCATACTCGGTCACGTGCCGAAATAATCACGGAATTTCAAAATTAAATATCCATAATTTCTAGGTCCGTGCTTTTAATTTTCAATATCTTGATGCCTCCTCGAGGAGTCCCGACCCACATTTTGGGCAACGGTGCCACGGGCTTTTAATTCCCTCGAAGGATACTACCACCCCACGGGTGGAACGCAGCAATACACGTGTTTGCCGACTTGCACCATTTGTCCAGACCGTATAACCAACATTAACACATGCCTGCCATCCCGAACCCGACCGACTTTTAAATCTCGATCCCTCTGCGGCCGCACGCGTCGACGGACCATTTTAATTGTCAGCTGGACCACTGGTGGACAGGAAATGCTTAAAACATTCTCCCTTGTGCATCCCAGAGTGATACCGTCTCGCCGTATAAGGCGCAGACGACCGACCCCTTTCCCTTCCGGGCCCCAACGGGGTGTAAGGGGCGCCGCTTGGAGTGGGTGGGGGGAGGGGTACGAGATCCGAACCGGAACACCCCAATTCTCCTCTTCCCCGGGGAGGCATTCCATTCCTTTTACGGGGTGCACCTCGATGGATCTCCGCGTTAATGGATGGGGCCCTCCCCGGCGAGGGCATAAGAGTCAACTTTCTCCATCCGCACCGACCACCGCCTCTCCGCACTAAGGGATCGGGCTCCTTGTTGACACGGGAGCAAGGCTCTCTCTCTCACTCACTCGGCCCGGGACGTGAGAATGCGGACCGGGATTCGTTGGGATGCACCTCCGATTGGGACCCGAGGGTATTTGAAGGGGTTTTCGGAGCGGGGAGAAGAACACCTGTCGTCTAGTGGTCCTCGGAGTCCCTCCACGTCCGTCCACACGCTGAGCAAACACGGTGGGATTTCTTTCTTAGCTTGTGTGCACACCTACCTGCACCCCCCCGCTCCGCACCCAGTCCTCGACTTCCGAGAACGCTCCTCCACTGTTTTGTATACAGCGCAATCAAAGCAGTAGAGCAGTGGGGTTGAATCGAGACGGGTCCGGCCCGGGCGCTCATTCTTTTTACTACCGGCTCAATTTCCGAGCATATCAAGGCGTTCCAAGGGGATTACGCAGCAACTTCAGTTGCAAATTAGTCACAGTTGAGTGTGAAAAGAAAATGTTTCAATTGGTAAAGTTAAATAGCCTCGAGAGTCTTTTCCAAATCATGTATAGAACTGCAAACATTTGATTGTTTCCTTATTTTCCGACACTAGGGAAAATTTATTGGACAGTTAATATTCCTTATGTATTCTTTGATTAAAATGACGTAAGGATTCCCCCACCCTTTCCCCTTTGGAGGCTTCGCAATTGAACGCGTTGACCATTGCGTTTGGAAGTTCGTCAGGTGAAGTAGTCTAATGCCGATCCTTGTTTTATTTCTCTCCAACCTTCCTCCTCTCCCTAAAATTCAATCCTTCCACCAAATTATCCACCTTTTCCTGCCTGTCAAAATTACCACATCAGTCGGACGCATCTCACGACTACTCCTACCATGAAACAGTGGACCAGCCCATGCCCCCACGCTCTGCTCAATGGGAGGGGGTTGAATCCCAGAGATGCCGAGAGTGAAATTGCTTACGGTTACAAAAGGACGCGGAGGTGGGATATTTATGATCTGAATTGAACGAGAAAGCTGTCCATTAGCAGGACGTGCAGAAATTAGATTTGACGTTGGGGAAGGGGATATGAAACTCAATTATGTTCTCCCGGTCTATGCTCATAATTTCTACGATAACGTGCTGTCAAGGAATGAGCTCATCCTTCTGGCGCTCTCCATCAAGCTCCCCCAACGTAGTCGTTAGGAACGGAATGAGAATAGGAAATGAATGAAGGGACAATGGAGCACGAAACGAAAAATCTCGTGAAATCCAGAAAAAAATAATATTAACGAACATACTACACTCGAATTATTAGCTGAAAACAGAGACACCATATTGTTGTTATTGATAGCAATATACGGGTTTGGGATGGGGTTTCGATGAACCCAGCCACTATACACTGTTCTATTTGTAAGCTTTGACTAACGCGACATAAACTAGTCTTAAAACCCATACTGTACAACTCATTATCTATCTCAGCGTACATTTTACTTTGCTCATTATTATGAATCGTGAAGGTGATCTGAAACATGATGTAGGGTTAGATGGACACACAGACTAACCACCGCTGCATCCTAGAGAAAGTATCATATAGCTATTAAAGGGGAAGTTTTACCGAATATAATTTATAGCTTTCGGAAATTACTCATAATTTCATTTCGAAAAATAATTTGATGACGACACCACATTAACTTTCTCCACAAGTGTTTATATCCTTTTCATGGCCACAGACGGCAGTATTTAAATATATATGGTAGCATATTGCATTGATAAGGTCTATTAAAAGTCTTTTTGTCTCTCTGCACGGAAAAATGAGGTAATTATCTCAAATTCACCTAATTTTACAGTAGTCTAAATTTTGTATTGTTTTTAGAACTCTTTTCATTTGGAGTAGAATTGAATGGGTTCTATTGCCCTATTAAGGAGCGTGAGTTGGCGCCAAGAATTCCATGGTGACCACATTCACGAGGGCCGAAAAGACGCTAAAAATCCGCGTATGAACGACGTTTTCTATTTTTACGTGTCTTTCCTATCTGCCGCCTTAAGGAAATATGAAGTTACGTAATAAATTGTTGATAAATTCTAATTTTTTGTTCGCGATACCATTTTGTGGAGGGGAGTAAGAAAACATAATTTTGCATTATAACTTATTATATTATATAGTATTATAAAATATTGTAAAATAACATATTCGTTTATGCCCCGTGCCAATAGCTATATCATTTTACATAATAACGGAAAAAATAAAATGGTTTTTCACGAAACTTAGTACTCAATTCATATAAGTACGTCGTTCATTTTTCAGGCTAAATTCATAGAGATAGTCGACATTTTTCTCCGATTAGGGTGCAAAGATCTCTCGCCTTTTAAAATGTGTTTTAGGAGATCGAGTGGAGTCACTGCGAAAAGTTAAAAAAAAAGGCCGACAAGGTCCTTTCCGGTGGGTAGATTTCGGCCTGAATCTAATCAGTTAATCGAATATCAATAAACTTTAGCGTTGTTAAGGTTAAAACGTTTCGGGTTGCAATTCCCACAAAAAATCCATCACATCAATTTCGAAAAATGATCAAATCGTGTTCAGAACCCCAAAACATGTGCTTCCATTTTAATCCCAAATTCGATTTTTTTGCACGAAACAATAATTTTGCCACTACGTTCGGAAAAAGGTGAAGATCATAAGAATTTATCATCGTCACCATAAGGATTGAAAGAAAGTGCGACTTCGGGAAAGACAAATTTAGAGGTATTGAATCTTCCCTGAGGACGGATCTTACCTTCCCTCACCCAGGAAAACTTTTTATGCTCTCTCGAATAATGACATTCTATGAATTTGAATTTTAAAATATTTTAATATTTTTACTAATTAAATTAGTACAAAAATAAAATCTAAAATAATTTTTATATGAAAATTAAATTAATAAATTAATTTTAATTCTTAAAAATAATAATTAAAAATAAAATTAAAATAATTTTAAGAAATGAAGAAATACGAAAATGTAAGATTTTAAATTGACGCATTTGTAGGAAATAAACGATAGGCATTTCCTATAAAAAAAAATACAAGGTTTGATGGTAAACGTTCAAATCACGTGATTTACATTTTCTTCTTTAAAAAAAGTTCCGACAGAAAAACTCATTCATCAAGAACCAATGCTATATTATTTCACGTTAATACCTAATTAAAAGGTAGAAATCCTTATTTTACGCTTTTCAAAATTCTCTCAAATCCCATTTGAAATCTCATCGAGGCGAGGGGGTGGACAAGAAGTATACTTACCAAAACTTAATGTAACCAAAAAAAATGCTTAACTGACCAAAACAGAAGTTCTTGACGTTTTCTTGATAGTTAAATAGCTTAATGGTTCTGGGAGTTTAAATTACACAAATTTAACCCAGAGGGGAACAATAAAGGGTATCTAGTATTTCAAAAAAAAAGATAGGTTGCTGGATTGTGTTTTGTTAGGAGTCACAAGATATTTACTTGGTAGTTGTGTTCATCCCAAACCTACCTTAACTCGTACATTACTTAATAATAATTATCACGTTCCTATGACGATCATATCATTCACTCGAGTTTGAAAAACAGGGGTTGGCTCTAACACAATGCCACACTTCATGTAGCGGCTTGAAGATTATGATAAGCTTGTAGATTAATATTGTTTTATAATTATTTTAAGCTTTCTTTTTTGAATCACAGTCTATAGATAGCGACCATTGCCGTAGACAAAGAGGATAGGTTCAGTGCCCCTTATTTTCACGAAAATTAACGCGATATACCAACATCAAGCTCACCCACTGCTTATTACCCTCTAAAACGTTCTTTAAAACGTCTTATTTCCAATTTAAACATTCACTCTATCGGTAAGCATGAAGATTCAAAGCCATTCCGAATGTCTAAACTATTATAATTGATGAAAGATACGAAATACTTCCAAAAATAGTTTGCAAAAAATCTTAAACGAAATAGTACATTTCTACACTTTAAGATGAAATGAGTGAATGAGTCCTAGGTGTTAATTTACTTTTTTGCAATCAAACTTATATGATTTAGTGATATCACTAATTACGCGCTTGCTAGTAAACAAAGTGTTGATTCCCAGGAAAGTTTTTTTTAGGCAGTGGATACGGCTCAACGTACTGCGTCTATGAACTGCGCAAGCATTTTCTCTACAAACAATTACGACGCTGGCAAATAACTTTTTATTGCTTCAATATAATAACTCACGGATAAACACACGACTGTTTCTCATCTGACGGCATTTTCCGGCCACAAATCATGAATTGTGGGTCTGGTGATCTCAGCATTCATTCTCTGTGAGATAAACAAGCGCGACTTGTTGCCTCTTCCTCTTTCGACAAAGTACTATGCTCCTTGGTAATGCCTTCACAATCGCTCATCAGTGGAGCCTTTTGTCGTGTACTTACAGCCATTCTTCCCCTGGGAGGGAATTAAACGGAAAACGCACTCATTTCCATAACTCCGCGATGGATTAAAAGGCGTGGCAACCGCTGTCGGGGCAAATCAAAACAGAGGGAGAGGCATGTGGCGCCACGCCCTTTTGATGCCGGCGCGGGGGGCAACAAGTGGGAGTTGCCCACGGCCGCGCGAACCTCTTCCGGAGATCCACTCGAGTGACACATGGCTGTCACGTTGTGGGGAAAATGGGAAGACAGGGCGCAAATTAGGCGAGTCTCTCCGGCATGACTCGGAGTAATCCACAGACAGTACGCGATCGTAATGATAGATAAATGGGACAGGGTCAACAAGTTACAGACTCTAAACAGGGTCGACAAGTGCTTGGGGTTTCATCAACAATATAATGATCAACCGCAAAACATGTAAATTTACTCATTTTCACTCATTTCAAAATATGATACTGTCAACTACTCTGCTCAGAATCCAGGTTGACAATTAGAAGGATGTACTGTGATGAAGTTTCTGTGGATTCATATAGATTAATGTTTGAACTGGGAATGTTTACCATTTGTGCTCCAAGGTTGCTTCTGATTGTTAACGAGTTTTTTCTTAACATTCTTACTCAACGTCCCAGTTATCAACTCCCACCTCCTTGAGAAAGCCTCCTTGCCTAGCGCAATTCTTCTCCTTACGTCCCTACTACTTTGACCTTATTGGTCCGAAACACTTCCGAGATATATAAACTCTTCTACCTGCTCTATTTTTCCCCTCCTATTTTAATGTTTAGCTTAGCCTTTTCTTTCTGGAAAATCGTCTAACCTTTGTGATATTAATAGTGATTCTCATCCCATATCTATCGCACTGAACCTCCAATTCACTCAACAATGTTTGCAACCCCTTGGCTGACTGAGCAACTAATGCTTGGTCATCAGCAAACCCAACCGATTTTACGAATTTCCCTCCGACTTTCATTCCTACCTCCAGTGCCTCTTTAATCATTTCCTCCACATATACGTTGAACAGCACCGGTGACAATGGGCAACCCTGCCTTACCCCTTTTCCTAACACTGCCCATCCGGACTCTCCGTTCCCCACTCGCACCTGAGCAGTCTGAGACATGTACAGGTTGCGGATCAGTCTCCTGTCCCTCCAATCCATTCCTATTTTCTGCAATACACGCATTAATTTTTCCCAATTCACTCTATCAAACGCTTTTTCGAAATTTACGAAACAGTCAAATACGTCCTGATTGTATTCTATATTCCTCTCGATTAATGATCTTATTACTGCAATAGCATGTGCGTGCCTCTCCCCTTCCTAAACCCAAACTGATCATCCCCTAAGTAATCATTTACCTTGCTCTCTATCCTTTTGTTGATGATCCTGAGAATAACTTTAGCTGCGTGGGATATCAAACTTATTGTTCTGTAATCCTCACATGACGAAGCCTTTGCCTTTTTTGGAATAGGAACTAACACCGATCTCACAAAATCTTCCGGCCAGATTCCTTCCTCATAGATACTACGAATCAGTCCATATAGTCTTCTTCCCACATTTTCCTAAACATTTTAGTGTATGCTATCTTAATAAACTAAGTCTGGGAATCAATAAAATTAATGGGAACCATAGAAAACCCGATCAATCAATGACCATGGTTCCTTTATTTTGAATCTTACAGTATACTTGTCCTACCTTCATCACGCTTAGAATCTTATCTACGTGACACTCACATGATGGAATAACGCAGGGTCAAATTTACCATACCTTCGAAACCAACCGCATAGGTACTATTTATTGTAAGACTCGTATGAATAGCGCCTCTTGTCAGCACTTCTTCATTCCGTCGTAACCGTCCCGTCAAGCCTATGTCGTTCACCCAGTGGATGGCTCATCGCTTTCTTTACAACATTTGTATTAACTATACCTTTTTTTACTTTTCAGGTGGCTGCCTAGATATTACTGGGGAGGTCGTGCGGGTAAGTGGAATCCGTTGTAGTGTTTCACCCTGATTGTTTATTTGTGTTTGAAACTCTCCTTCCTGCCCATCAAATGAAGGGTGACTCTCACGACATCCAAATAAAATGTTGCTAATTTTGTACAATAATCTGTTTATGGACAGCCGGTTCTGTCGCGAAGGTGACATTATTAGTTATTTTTTGGGAACTATTTTTCATCTCCTTGCTCATTTGAATGGAATTAAGAGACATGGGAAGTATGCAGAGTTAAAGGATGAGTTATTGTGATATGAAGTACAAGGTTTAAGTTATTTTGTGCCATGCAGGTTGAGACTTAGGAGTAATGTATAGGGCTAAAGGCTCATGAAAAAGTTATCCTAAACTGGTGTTACATATTATTATTTTATTATTAGGTAATCTACCAATTAAGGTAGGTTTTTGGATGAACACGACTATCGAAATATTCTGTAACTCCAAACAAAACCCAATCTAGCAACCTACTCTACATTAGGTCCCTCTTCATCTCTGTGTACTTCCTTCCTCCCTTCATCCCATCCAACATCCCTATCCTGTTCCTGCCCTTTACTCGTTTGTCCGACATTCTCCCCTCTGTTACCTTCTTCAACATCCCACTGCCGCTCAATACGCCTTTCATCCATTGTTACACATTGCTATACTCTATTTACTGTTTCGTACAAATTAACATAATACATTTGTAACTGTACAGTACATATTGCTGTACTGTATTACACATTACCTGCTGCTGAATGTTACTATCTCGTTAATATATTCGGCGATGCAAATAATTTCTCATTTTGAAAAATTTCACCTCGGATTTAAAAAATCAACAATTTTGTAATGCCGCGGGCTTGACAACATAAGTAGCTCAGTTTTTGCATCAAAAGATGTAGACATAATATGATTTCGATGCATAAAATTAGTTTTTACACATTTTCCAGTATTCATAGATGAAATAACGGAACTATTAGATTCTGTTTGGATGACCAGGACCTAGAACAAGGCGTAGTTTGTTACTTTCATTAGTGAACAGTCCCGTCTTGGAAGGCCCCTAAGGTCTATTACAAGTGACAAGAAACAAAAGGAAAGGAGACAGTAATAATCTATTTTACAATATCACAAACCAGAAACGCATTCGTAAATACCACGAATAAAATATTGCTTATATATCTTCCCTCTTTCACTATAATGATTTCAGAATTATATCCGTGTTCAAGTTACCAAGGACGTTAATATATTATATAAGACAATGAGGCTATGATTGGACTGCTTTGTGTGGTGTGCGATACTTTTTAAATATACTCCACTTCACTGGGTGGGCTCAAACCATATAATCTGTTTTTTTGTATCTGCTTTAATGTGACCATAAAAAAACATTTGATGAGCGTTTAAGTTGGCCATAAACATTTAAGGCTTGAGTCAACGACCAGGCCTTTAACGGTAGCGGAGGGGTTGAAGATGGTCGAGGATGTAAAGGTACCTCCCCGAGGAAAACATTATGGTGGGCAGCTAAATTTAATTAAAGTTGTCCTCTCTTCAATAAAACAACTGCTAACGAGGCACATGTCACAAGGAAAATTCATGTGAGGCCCAAATTGATCGCGATGAACCCGACGAGTCATGCAGTGTGACAGAAATAACGCATTGCACCTCAGCTTCAACAACTCTCACAATTCGTATGGGCCCTAACCGTGCCGACGAACCAATTAGAAACTCATTTCAGCGCCTAGGAAATTCCATTCCAACCCACCTAATCAGACGGGCCTATTACGATAGACCTCGAGAAATTATAGGGTTATCTTCAGGGTTCACACGTGGTGCCGTGCATTCATTTGAGGAGAAAATAAAATGAAGGTAGTTTCCGTAGGTTACAAGGTTGTTCGAATAATAACACATCCACCCATTAAAATAGGTTGCTAATTCGAATATTCAAATTGAAAAATATTCGTGAAAAAATACGATATTTTTTTTTTCATGTTCAGTACCAGGACTTCTAATTCAGAAATGCACGCTAAGGGCACACCTATTTGGAATGGACATAGGCTTGTTTAATTGTAAAACTGTCGAAGGAGAAGCATTTTAAATGCGTCATCTTCGGAAATGTTCACATCATTGAGGAAGCAGTAAGAGCTAATTTCCATTTTTCTAGAAAACACCATTTAAAATTCACAATATTCAGAATGTATGTTTACTAGGGAATGGAGACAAATTTCTAAAGGCAATGCGATTTATTCTTATTGGCGTGTGAGTCTGAAAATGTCTTATTTTGTTTGTTCCATTCTGTCACAAAAAATAATACGCAGATTGAGTTGATATTGGCTCTAAACATAGATGGGGATGGTTTTCATCTCATGGCCATATTAAAGTTTTATTTTATTACCTTGGTTCGAAATAATAAAGTAAAAGTTTATATTTTTCACTGACGTTAAATGAAAAAAAAAAGAAAATATTATCTGTAAAATAATTGCCATTCACTCGGTAAAATATGTAATAATTTAGTTGAAAGCAAGGGTCTTAATTAAAATATTCAGCTGATAGATAAAACTTTCCAATTCCCTTAATCCTTTTCTGTATCTTCTTCTCATTTTGGAAAATATTTCATTCAAATGGGAAGCATGGACTAATTAATTCACTCTTCCGAGATTGGTCTCTATGGACAGGCATTGACCAAACAAACACGAACACATTCGGACGCATATTTTCTGTTAGTCGGGTCTTTACTTTGAAAAATCTCACCACCATTTTCTGCCCATAAATTTTTTCTCATTCTCAATCTTGGTCCAATCCTCACTTTTTGGTTCGATGTCCTTCTCCAGCATATATATATATATATATATATATATATATATATATATATATATATATATATATATATATATATATATATATATATATATATATATATATTTGATTCTGATGACGACGGCCGTGCCGTCGAAACGTAAATATCTACTGTAAGTGTCCTTCTTTTATGTTTCTGTGTGTTTAATATTTATTAACCTAGTGTTTGTGTGTTTGTGCGTCGCCGGAGTGCGTCATTTTCAAGATTATATATATATATATACACACATATATATATATATATATATTATTTATTGTTATTATACTGTATTATAAATATTTTTTTTTCATGTAATTCTGGGTGTTCTTCTTTTGGGTATTCCTTCCTACTTTCATCGAAAAAAACTCTTCCTCGCCATGGTGCCCTTTAGTCCCCTCTTCAGTGTTCGTATCACGTCAACCCCAACTCCTCACGTATAGCTATTAATTTCTTCACCAGCGTTCTCTCCCTAATAACTCAACTACGCGTACTGCTAATTACGCTACCCAAAAATCCACATGTGCGTGCCATAATTTCGTCAAAATAGTGATAAAGTATGCCTGATGAATACGCCTCTCACGAACATTATTTCCTAAACGAATTGGGGCGTGATGGAATTGGAACGGTGGCCATTGAACGCCCTAAGGGGATTGCTCTTTCGAATTTTCAAGATTCTGCAAAGTCTTCAATAATTTCCTAAGGGCAAAGCAAACCGTAATCCATGGTAAGTCATTTGTTTGCCAATAGATAAAGCTGATAGGAATATTTTAGATGTGCCAATTAGCTCAAGTACGTGTAACGAAAAACGAATAATAGCTATTTTTCTCAAAATAAGTTTAATGAAAGACACCCGTTTCGACTCACAGATGCCGGACAAGTCAGAGATGGTTGAAGAAGACCCTTGAGAGTCGAAACGCGTGTGGTATATTTAACTTATTTTGTGGGAAAAGAGCTACTAATCGTTTTTAATTATAGATTACTTCCACCACAACCAACCGGAAACTATGGAACTTTAAAGTACATTTGGAGATAATATTGCTGTAGGATCGGCGTGTTGTCATGGGTGGAGAGAAAAACGAAAGTGAGATAGAGGGGTATTGAATAGAATAGGATGCTGAAGTAGACAAATTGCGAATAAAAAACGGAATTCATGTCATTCGAAGTATACTACCCATTTTAATGTAGCTCTTGGACGGCCTCTATGGAATATCGCATTTCCTTCGAAGTATTGCGAGAGCTCCCTCTTTCTTTACCCTGAACGATTTCGTTCTGCATTTCTTCGTCACTTCTGCTGTGACGAAGAAATGCAGCGTTCTGCTACGTCCTCATTCTGTCAAAAAAAGCCTGTTTTCAAACCTTCTCCCCTCTTGAGCAGGGAGGACAAGAAAGTATGTGAGAGAACCTAATTCCATCATGAAATCGCAAACTACATGTTTTTTATCAATTGACCGCAAAGGTTTTAATTGATTCACGTCATGTTCGCGGCAAGATCAACTCGCTCAATGGAAAACTTTACATCTTATTAATTGGGAAAAATAAATTTCGTTCATCAAAATTGTTCATTTCTTAGAAATATTACATTTAGCAAATTCAATTTTTCGGAAATATCTTGCATCCACAAGTTCATGTTAGCCTAGCGGATGGAGAGTTCGACTGCAGTCCGTGGGAACCAAGTCGGATTCCTGTTCACTTTGGACACTCACGGCTTTACCCTACCTGAGTGGTTTTGTGGGACACTAGATCAGTCTTGGAAACCATCTATGCCAAAACGAAAGGAACTGGCCCACCTGTTCCCATTTCTCTATGCTAAAATTTCACAACCCGTATGATTTACAATTAGTAGTTATACGAGATGAGCTATACTTTCACATGTCGAACCGACCTTCGGATTGGGTACCTCAAAGAACAGTGGATGTATACATTGTGTTCTTCATAAAATAAATATTGAGTACCTCTTATTTCGTTTAATTGCTTCTCTAATTTTATGGTTTTGGTACGACAATAGATATTATTGGAATAGCTGGTTAAGGATCAGGTACAAATTGCGTTAGTTACCATTTGATCTTGCAATCTTTGATTGCGTTAGTTAGCGCCTGAATAATTATTTTTTGCAAACATAAACATGCTAATGAAGCTTTTCATCTCGCTAAGACCTTTTTTTCAATTATGACGTCGAAAAGGACTCAGGGTCGACGTTTATTGCCATCGCAAAAAAGGTAGTTCATCCTCAAAAATATTTTATCAAACTATTGGTTTTTCTAATGCAACCATTTCAGAGAGTAAAAATCATTCGCCTTGACCGGGATTCGAACCCGGATCCCTCGATATCAGGCCGAGTGTTTTATTAACATCGTGGACTGTGGCGCGTCACGCACGACTACGAATGCCTGTGACATTGTATGTACGGTATTTCGTCATAACATCTTGTTCCTTTAAAGCCCCCAAAATTTCAGGGTGTAATAGGGCGTCTCGGTAGCTTAATTGGTTAAAGCACTCGGCCGGATATCGAGGGATCCGGGTTCGAATCCCGGTCAAGGGGAATTATTTTTACTCTCTGAAATGGTTGCACTATAATGCACACATAGCGGGTGACTCCGTTAAAGTTACTGTTACAGTTTCTTGAATATTGGTTTTTCAATAGTTCATTTTCAAAAATCTCGCGGAAGGTTTCGGTAAGGGCTAAAGCGGGTCACACTATCACATTGGTACACAAAAAAACAAGAACTGATAATGCGCTTCCTCGCCAAGACGAGCTAGACAGCATAAATATTTCTTTTAAGCTCCCCCATTCGACAAATCCCAACCAAATCTCCTCCCTTCCTCGCTCCCAACCCCCTTAACTTTTCCTCAAGCCTAGTAGTCACGTCCTGTGTCAATAAACTTGCCACTCCGCCGGCGAGTGAGGGGCGAGGAATGAGTTGCTTTGGGATTAGAATGGTGCTGAATCGTTTGGAGTTACCAGGGAAGAGTTTGGAGGTAGGGAGAGAAAGGGGTTGCTTCCGTTTATGAGTCCCACGGTCGGTATTTCTTGGACGTCTCCGAGGATAAGGTGCGTGCCTCCGCGAGAGTGGATGCTGGGAAGAGGAAGATGCGGCGCCGCGGGAGCCAGAGGAAGGGTGATGCGGTGACTCGATGATTGTCGGGAAGGGAGTGCGGTAAAATGTTAGTCGCGACGACGGCGGCTGACACGAAGAATTGAGTGCCGTCAAGTAGAATGGAGCAGAACCGAAAAGGGTTGGAACTCCAAATTTAAACCTGTTTATACTTTATATTGCACACAGATTCCAATTGAAATTTCTTCGAAATTTGAGAGCACGGTTCTTCTCACAAAACGATACAGGAATGTTTCTTTCGACGAAGAGTTAATTAGCGTTGACGCCCTAACTTTCAATCTGTTTATACTTTCAATTGCTCACCTGTTTGGAGAAAAATTTCTTCGAAATTTGAGAGTATGGCTCTTTTCAAAAAGCGATATTGGAATATATCCTCAGACCATTGCTTAATAAGCACAATACGGCGTTTGCAGTACCTACATATCTGTTCCTCCGATATTATGCTGACGTTTGCTGCAAACCGTATTGCTTATGATTAACTTCCTAAGTATATTTATTCATACGATTGCATTTTTGTAAGAATGATCAAATTTTCGTTTTGTCACAGGAAAACACTCCTTTATCCACTAACCCGTCTGTCCAGAGATCTACCGACTTCTGGCAATCGTGAGACTGTACGTAATAGCACGTTATTCGATGTATTTTAAAATTAAAATGTAAAAAAATCGGTATTAATTTTTATATTTCACGAATATTAAGTTCGCTGTACTTACTAAACCAGATTTAAAATTAATATTACTTAGAATGTCCTTTTAAATAATTATAAGAAGAAATAACGTGATGCTCAAGTGGTGTCATCGCAAATAACGCATGCTATTGTAGTCACCACAATCAAACGAAAGTTCTCGGTGATGTATACACCAAATTTTTAGTATTATCTCCATTTGAATAAATTTTTTTAGCAGTCCATTTGATATGGGTTTTGAAAGGGCTGACAACACGCCTACATGCTTTAGCCCCATATACCAAGGCATAACCGAACAAAACAATAATTAAATTTTCATAAATTACTCTCACTTTCTACCTTACTTCATTCCTTCCAACAAGCCTACTTATCTCTTCCACCGCCTCGCTTGCTTAACGTCCTCCCCTCTATCACAGTCTTCAGCATTTCATCTTCAATCAAAATACTCTGAACTGATAGAGGAAAATTAAGTTTACTGCGGATAATAATCCATATTAATAATTAGAGTCAGTTAAATAATGCTTTCATTTTTTTAATAAATAATATTATGTTCGTACTTAGTCATCAATCATTAAACAAATGTTTTTGTTTATATCACACCACAAAAATTCATAGATGTTATTCGGGGCATTTTATGTTTTGTTGTTGATAATTAAATAAACACTGATTCGTTTTGAAACGAATATTGGCTTCCCTAAAAAGCATTTTAATAGAATTTAGAGGGATGCCTCCCTTAGGGGGAGGAAATTAGTTCTTCCATTGAGAAATGGAAATATTCAAAAAGAGTCTAACAAAAATAAAATTTGTGGTATCAACCGTCAAACGATCCTGTTGTTACGAAAGAATAATGGCAGTCCACCAATTTGAAATTTCCCCCGGGACTTCCTCATTTCACTCCTTTCTTGTCGAATTTCTAGTATATATATATATATATATATATATATATATATATATATATATATATATATATATATACACGTAGTATTATTATTATCTTATGGAATTGACTACATGCTCCCGCATGCAGTCTAATTTACAAGATAATAACCTAATTCGATAAAATTAGAGAGATTAAGTGTGGAACAGAGAGATTTAAATGTCATTTTTTTCACAAACGATAAGGGATCATAATAACATTGTCCAACCGCAGTAGCGTCGTGTTCGGGTAGAAATTAGTCTAGTGCGTATGCACCCCCTGCCATACACCCTTGCGGTGGCTTACAGGGTACACAAATAAACAAATGTTAAAAAATAAATACATTTTACGGGAATTCACCTGGAATTAAGATTGCGTTGTGATTTAACAGGCTTAAGACCGAAGAGGTTTGCCAATGATAGGAGGATCCGGTTAAAATTCAAATAATGCCCCTGGGCACCCCTAATTACACCCGAACTGTAACATTTTCGGTGTGTGTGAAGTGTGAATTTCACACATTTTGTCATTTTTCATATTTGGCCATTTCAGCAAATATCAAATGTCAATGTAGCTAAATGAAGAACTACTTGCAAGAAGGTAGACTTCCTTCATATTGGCTCTACCATTAGTTGCCTGTAACATTATTCTGTAATATTGGAAAGCTTGGAAGGGGGCTTATCATTACAGAGAGTCGCATAATGAGTTTCAGTTCACTGATTCTGTGTCTCCCTGTTATCAAGTCGTCTAGTACACATTTATACAAATTGCAGCAATATCTTCTTACACTCCACCTCACTTCTTTTACTGTACTTCGCGGCTGACACGAAACAAGGGATTTTTTTTCCTGACAACAACAAATCGCCCGCCCTCACGACGATCGCAAACGGTGATCGTCTTTCCTTCCCCCCGCGATCTCCAAGAGTCATCCCGTAGTGCGATGGTTTTAAAAATGAACGTCTTTCCTCAAGGGAATGGGGAGCGGGGGATGTGTGGGGGCAGGAGAGGGTTGAGGACGCGAGACTCCCGCCCGGCGAGTGGGGGGGGGAGAGGGGGAGACGACGACTCGTGGGAAGTTTTACGAGCGGCACGCTTTAAACCGTCGGGAACAACGAACGAACTGGAGGGGGGTGGGGGGAAAGTAGGCGGAGTCGGAGAGCGCTTTACTGCCGCGCTTTCCCGAAATCCCATCCTTCGCAGGCGATAAAAATTTAAAAGTAAAGGAGGGAAGGGAGGAGTCGTGCTCCATCGTTTCGGAACCAAAATTCTTATCGCCATCGTTTTTCGACTCTGCGAAGTAGTCCTTCCATTTATTCACGGGGTCCACCTCCCCCTCCAAACCCTCTCTTCCCAATCCTAAACACCGTCGTGTTCCTTTAATTACACACGACAGACTGACGCCTCTTTCTGCCCTCACACTCGGGGGTGAGGGAGAGTCAGAGTTAGCCGCGAATGCAGGGGGCGGAGGACACGTGAATAGTGTTGGAAACAGAAAAAAAGAACGCTTTTCTTTCCTCAAAAATAAAAATTCTTCAAAAAAAAAGACTTTCTCTCGTTCTCTTCTTCGCATATATCCGTTTCTGTCAAAATAGAATTAGTACATTTTGAAGGTTTTGACCACTTTAGGCGATTTCTAGTATTACAATTCAACAATTTCAGAGAGTAAAAATCATTCGCCTTGACCGGGATTCGAACCCGGATCCCTCGACGTCCGGCCTAGTGCTTTTGCCAATTTAGCTACCGAGGCGCCCTCTCACGCCCTCTCGGTAGCTTAATTGGGTAAAGCACTCGAACGGACATCGAGGGATCCGGGTTCGAATCCCGGTCAAAGCGAATGATTTTTACTCTCTGAAAATTTTTGCATTGTAATGAATACATTGCGGATGACTCCGTTAAAAAACTGTCGCGGCATCTTCAGCTGTTTCTTGGAGTTGCTAGTATTTTCTCTTTTTTTGTGAGTTGTGAGAATGAGTTTCCATTAGGTTCAGCATACGTACGTATTTATAATTTGGGAAACAGAAAACATAGTACAGTGACGGATCACTGTCATTTTGACATTAATATTACATGGTCTACCGTTTAAGGCAGGTTTTGGAGGTGCACGGACTGAATAGCGAAACCTTTCCTTGCCACTCCTACAAAACACGACCTGACATCCGACTCTAAAATGAACCACTATTAAATTTCTCATCAATTCTATCTACCCTCATTCCATTCAACATGGCTATCCTTTCCCTACTCCTGCCTCGCTTGACTAACGTTATCTCCTCCTTCGCTGTCTTCAACATGACATCGCCAATTAAAATGCTCCGCATCCATCTTCCCTATCTCCTTTGGGTTTCCCCAGCACTTCCTCGTTTGTTTTCCTTTCCGTCCACTTCACCTTTTCCATCCTTTTCCACATCTACATCTCAAAAGTCTCCAATATACGTGCCTATAAACTTGCTTCAGAGACCATATTGTCATTTCTTAAGCATTAACGAAATTATAATACAATTAAAGACTTCTCATAGTTAGTCTCATACTTTCTTTGAATAAGGCAAAAAAAACTTTTACCCAGAAATGGGCACTGATAGTGGGGATCATGGGTAAAGATACGTCGTAATGGATTAAAGAAAACTCCAATGCATTGCGTAGTTTCATGCGACGCGCTGAAAATTTGTCTTTCAGCCGTGAGAAAGTGTGTGTAGGTTAGAGGATTTGCGGAGAATAATAGGAAAAAATAACTTGTCGAAAAGAGTCAATAAGATGTAGTTCTGGGCATTTTAGGGGAAGAGAAAGGTGGTTGGAAGGAATTCGAAGAAGACAGGAAAATTGGTCGCAGCAGATACTGAGGCAATGGGTTGCTGGAGATGGTTATAGCGGTGAGAACGCCAGAAAGGGAGGCACAAGGAATTAAAGCATGGGCACGGAGTAATGAAGGGAAAAAGAAAGTATGTAGGATTACAACTTGTTGATTGTCATCCAGGGTATTTCGGTACTCAGTGCAGTGTTGGGAAAGTTTTGGGATTCGGCAGTTTTTAGTCCCCGGGTCCATTTACAATCCTACCTTGTTCAACATACCACTGTCAACAATAGTGTTTATAATTAAGTACTTGAGAAATTGTGACAAATTTAGGAGAGAAAAGGTGAGGAAGTGGGCGAGAAGGACTCTAGTTGCTGCGTGGTTCGTGGCTTCCCACCCTGATGAATGGAGTTATAATTATGTAGTTCTGTAGACCGCATTGGAATGCCATTAAGTAATGTAGTGCTCCTTACAGTATTGTTTGCTCTGCTTTTGGTACCCTAAATTTCCCCTTCCATCCGTTGTCTCTCTCCGCGGGGGAGCCCTCCTCCTACCTGCAGCGTTGGGCCAAATTCCTCACCTTGGGTAGGAGAGCGTTTTATGTTGCACGTTCTTGTGGTGGTGGAATTTCGCCTTGCTACTTACTAAAATCTAGCCTGCACGTTCTTGGATAAATTCTTTCTGCATCTTAAGGTACAATTATTTGTTACAATTAAGCATATGTACTTGCATGCTTGTGGAGTGAAGGGAGGTAGATGTGTATTGGCATGCGTGTAAAATGATGTTTCTATGAATGTGTGCACTACTGTGGATTTGGGTTTGCATGTATGTGTTAGTTTTGAATGCGGTTTTTCTTTATTCCTTTTATTTTGGGTGGTGATCCAACACCCCCTCCACACACCCTTACGGCGGCTTGCGGGGTATTATGTAGATGTAGATGTAGTTGGCTAAATTTTCAAAAGTATCCCGAACTTCGCCCTGGTGTTATGCGGAGAGCACTTCAAGTGAAGTACGAGGATGGCGTCCAACAGACGGGACGCTAATTTGTGTCACCCCTTAGTGTCTTTTTCATTAACACACATACCGACACCGGTTTTCTCTCCACCCATTCCCGAAACACCCTACCCCTACTCAAATTATCCACCACTAATGGCGCAGAAGGCCTATTCTGACGATTGTCTTCCCTAACAACAGTTGTCACGGTTATTAACATCTCACTTTCGGTATAATAATAACAATAATGTTCTATATTCCAGATCAAAGTAAAAATTACTAAAACTCTTCAGAACAGCGCCCTTGTGCATCAACACACCGATGTCAGCGCCTGTGCCAAGCTTCTGGTACGCTTCCTGGAAGGTGTCGTTCAGGCACCCTCGTCACGACCTCTTTGATATAATCCAGGGGTCAAATATGGTACTCAAAGGGTCAACACTCAAAGGCAATGTCTCGTCAACAGTAATCTCTCCTATTCTAAAAAAAACTCTGAACCCTTTCACTGTGACCCAAGAGGTCCAAGGCAAGATTGTCACACAAGCAGTCTTCCGAAAGCTCCTTGGGGACCATCTTGGGACAATTTCTCGTGGATAAATTTTCTGTAAGAATGAAATGTACTGTCGTTTTCTGATATTGCACTCTGCTAACATCCTGACACTTGGGGGTCAATCAGAATTGAGCATCTGTCTCACATTTCGCACATTTTCATCACGCTGTGTTGTTGATGGATGTCCAGGGCATTCCTCATTGCCAACCTCCACGTTTCCCTCGTAGAACATACAGTACATACAGAAAAACATCACTTGGGACATATCTCCATAAGCATCCTTAACCATTTTCATGGTCTCCCAACCCGAATTCCCGAGTTTAACGCATTTTTTCGCTTAACATTGCTCCATGGAAAGTTATATCGTGAATTTGTGACGCTACCCTTGAACAAGGGTTCAGTCAAGCAGCAGATCCGTGTAAAATGTTAACAAAGGTCTACGGTGAGTCTGCTATGAGTAAATCAAGATTTCACGAGTGGTATAAGCGTTTCCAAGAAGGCCGTGAAGACCTTGAAGATGAAGACGAACGCCCTGGACGCCCCAGCACATCAACAATCGATGAAAACGTGGAAAAAGTGAAATAAATGGTTATGAACGATCGCCGAATCACAATTAGAGAGGTTGCTAATGATGTTGGCATATTAATTGAATCATGTCATGACATTTTTTCCAATTGTTTGGGTAAGAAACGTGTGGCAGCAAAATTCGTTTCAAAATGGCTTTTGCACCACGATAATTCACCAGCTTCATTGCTTGCTCGTGAATTTTTGGCCATAAACAATACTGTAACCATGCCCCAGCCTCCAAATTCGCCAGATATGGCTTCGTGTGACTTTTTCCTATTTCCAAAAATTAAGGGAACCTTGAAGGGCCGTCGTTTTACAGCCGTAGATGACATTAAAGGCGCATCGCTGAAAGAACTAAAGGCTCTATCAACGATCGAGATTGAGAAGTGTTTCGGGGATTGGAAGATGCGCTGGCACAAGTGCATAATCCCCACTAGGGACTACTTTGAAGGTGACAACACCCATGTATAAAAAAACCATAAACACAGTAATCAACCCGAAGGTCGGTTTAGTAGGTGATGGTAGAACTCACCAATGTACCAAGCCCGACGGCGTGTGAATATTCACACATCAGGGTAGGGGGGTCAGTTCCTTTCCCTGTGCCGGTTATGGTTTCCCAGGGAGATCTGGTACCCGAAAAATCAACTAGCTTGGGTGCCCAGAGTGCCTTGCTCGGGAATCGAACCCGAGACCCTCCGGTCAGTAGTCCAACGCTCTACCCACTAGACCACCGCGACCCGCCCATGTATAAGAATAAATAAATATTATTGTCCGTAAAATTTAAATTCCCGTTAATTTTTGAACACGCGTATATTCTTATATTCAATGACACCATTAGTATATAAATGTGACAAAGATTCATGTACACAGAGACAGGATAGTATGTAGGAAATTAGGTAAAGGATGTAAGTCACATGAAATAACTAACACTTATGATTTTTTTTACGTCACCGACCACGAAAGGAAATGGCGTAAAGGGTGCATTTTTATGTACTCACTCTTGGCACTTCTGTCCGCAGGACGGCTGGGTTTGGCAGAGGAATCCCTGCGCGCGCTGCATATGTCGACTGGGGCAAATTGGTTGTCTGACGATCAAGTGCTCACCGAACAAGAAATGCGGCTCGGGAGAGAGGATGGAGCGGATGCCATCCGATTGCTGCTCAAAATGTGTGCGGATAGCAGGTATGTGACCAAAGCAATTTCCGCTAGAGCACGCCATCTATCGGTATTTGAGTTGACGGAAATACATACCATCCATTACAACCAAAGAGTTGATTATCAAGACGATCCTAATAAAAGGAGAAAATGTGCAAAAAATTAAAACTATTTTCTCTAGATCTTGTGGTAAGAAAAAGTCACACATTACTTTTTTTGCGACGATTTTTTAATGTGATAAAACATTTTCATAATCTACAAAATTTTATTATTATTAGGTAATCTACCAGTCAAGGTAGGTTTTTGGATGGACACAACTATCAAATAAACATTTTGTGACTCCCCACCTAGCAAACTAATCTATATCAGGTCCCTCTTCATCTCGGTGTACTTCTTTCCTCCCTTCATCCCGTCCAACATCCCTATCCTGTTCCTACCCTTACCACGCTTGCCCAACATTCTCCCCTCTATTACCCTCTTCAACATTCCACTACCGCTCAATACGCCTTTCATCCATTTTTCCTGCCTCCATAAAAATTTTATTATCATGTTAAATTTGAAACTAATGACATTCAATTAGAGACTAAAACACACCCTTCAGTAAATAATAAGGTAAGGCTATTGCAATTTTCCACCGTATAAAACTTTATTTTACGAACTGCGTTTCGACTCACATGAGTCTAAATGCGCGTCGCAGAATAAAGTTTTATTTTCTGAAAAAGTGCCATGTCCTTACCTCACCAGGGATTCCTTCCACTACATCAATCCTGGATCTGTGCAGTAAATACTTTTACGCTCAAGGTACAGTAACTATTCAATAATAACTTCGGGAGCAAAAGTTATAATTTGAAATTTATTGAAGTCTAAAATGCTCTCCAAGTGGGAACCTCCACAGTCTTCCACTGGGTGCAACCCTGGTGTGAAATTACTTTAACTCGTGAACAAAAAGTTGATTTATTAATTGCTCCAGCATTACTCGCACTAACACAATTTCACCTCATATGCAAGACTCTCCAAACACTTACTATCCTTTTTAAATATACAAGGAACGTAACTACGGTCGTGAATCAATGTAAACAAAACAATGCCGAGACTGTAAACTTGATTGGCACTAAATGATAAGAAAGAAAAGGAAAAGAAAAAACCACACACAAAAAGCCAAAACAAATGATAAAAATAATAAATAATAAAACAAACTTACAACCACTCGATCACTAGGGTGTGTTACGAAATAACAGTCACTCTCGCGAATCACATTCACACTCACTCATTTAGGGTTTACAAGGATCCCTCCTATGTCAGTGACCCGTCAATCACACAAATAAATGAAAATTATAAAAGGATGTAATGAAACAGATTTTTTTTATTTGTTAAACAGAATTTTCATTTATTTGTGTGATTGACGGGTCACTGACATAGGAGGGATCCTTGTAAACCCTGACTGAGTGAGTGTGTGAGATTCACAAAGGTCTAACACACCCGAGTGACTGAGTGACTGTGTATTCACGTAAGTCGTTTCTGTTTCATTACATCCTTTTATAATTTTCATTTATTTGTGTGATTGACGGGTCACTGACATAGGAGGGCTCCTTGTGTGTGTATGAATGTGATTCGCGAGAGTGACAGTTAATTCGTCGCACACCCTAGTGATCGAGTGGTTGTAAGTTTTTTCTATTATTTATTTTGGCTTTTGTGTGTGTGTGTTTTCCCTTTTCTTTCTCATCACTCAGTGCCAATCAAGTTTACGGTCTCGGCATCTTTTTTGTTTACACTTACTTTCCTATCCGATCTACGACCAAACCGCGATTTATATGTGGAGAGCGTTCCAAATCTAATAAGATTCTACTATGATGCAATCCTACAGTTGTCTCAATTCGTACCGTCGATTAATTAAGGTAAAATTCTCATTTATTCTCCACAGGCACATGCAGACAGGGAGGCAAGCTTCACGATAATGGCACTTCGTGGGTGCAAATGAATTCGGGAGACGCATGCAAATGCGACAACGGGACTATAACGTGCACGCAGGCGGAGCTCAAAAGGAACGAGGAACTGGACCCGAACGACGTGCTCGCGGATGAACCCCAGGATTCTTCTCTGACCTCCGAAGAGGGGTTCTTGTTGACGGTTAGTGACTTGTATCGCCAATTCAGCATC
This sequence comes from Hetaerina titia, assembly GCA_037158775.1. NCBI lineage: Eukaryota > Metazoa > Arthropoda > Insecta > Odonata > Calopterygidae > Hetaerina > Hetaerina titia. Next base: position 42,812,169 of record CM073774.1, read on the forward strand.
TACGAAACCGCTGATGGTACCCTACCCTGCTTCCTGAGGAGCTGAATCATCTGGGCTATCATTTCGTTTTGCGAAATCTAAAGAAAGTACCTCTTCTCCATTTCCACAGGTGACTGCGGGTCAGCCCGATACCATATCGACTAATCACTTGTCGTTCAATATGTCGGAGGCAGAGGAGAGACAAATAGTCTTCATGATCACTCGTAAGCTCAGAGCGCCTAAGGAGGGACGCCTAATCATCGTTGGGGCACATCCGGCTGAGGTAAGCTGGAACTTCTCCATCTCTCCATCTAAATATGATCTTGTCATCATAATGGTGACTTGATGATAGCTATAGCCACGGTGAACTATATCGATCATCTTTTTCAAGGGCCTTTTGTCGGTCTTCATCTTGGCAGATAATTTTGTCTCCGATTGCTGTGGATCCCCTGCTTTAGAGGGTGGAATTTCAACATTGGTGAAACAAGCAAATAGTCAGCAATTATGCTTTGACTGATACAACCGAAAATGAGCTATGCTTTCTTGTTACCAACAAGAAAGATTTTGAAACTACCACCAAAAGCCTCGCGTTTTGAATGTGTTATTATTCCGCGCTGAGATTAAATTCTATAAAATATTCGATTGCAATCATATACCAACGGAAATTATGAGACATTTCCTTGAACCTTGTTCAAGGGCTTCGTCAACTATGAATGACCTAAGGCTCAGATCTCTCGTTTACATTCTCACTGTAGCTTCTGAATGCTATAATCTAAAACTTGACTGCACACTCTACTGTTAAGTTCACGTATTTCTGGGAAAATGTAGGTTACATGCATATCACGGAGAAATTCTTTATTCGTTTGGAAACTGAACGTAGCATGAGAATCAAACTGCTTGCATACGCTGGATGCGTAGTCTTCATGCATGTACAAGGCCGGAGTTTTTTTACGGAAGAAAGCAAATACCATGGTTCTTGCGGAGTAGGTCTATTTTGGAAGGGTTCGTGTGGGCGGATCCTTCCTTGAAAATGGATCCCATGTGGCCAATTTATTATTATTGCTGAATCTCGTACGTATTAGGAGAAGTGACCGTCGAAATAATGGGCGGAGAATGAGAGCACCAAATGTGAAGATTGACTTGAGTAAGTTGCCCAGCAAGGGTTTCTCTACCTGGTATCTCTGCTGGATACTTGTCCTTGCCCCACCTATCCTTCCTATTTTGCATGCCCGCTTTCACCTACTTTTCACCCTTCCTCGGAGTGATTTCCACGAGCTATGGTTCTGTCTAAACTTAAACGGTAAGTTGTAACCATTTCAAATCCATCTTCGGATTACTGTCTGGTTTGTTTTTAGGTATCTTGGCACTGGTGGCACTACAGTTTGGCACAAGAGCCACGAGACTGCTTCTTATGCCGGCAGGGCCAGGCGTAATATGCCTTATGAACTCTTTCTCACTTCGTGGTGCCTCGATGGACCAGAGCAAAAGTGATCGACGGGCCATGGTTCCACGACCTAAACTATCCACATCATTGAAGGATCGTGTACCTCAAAATTACTAATTGATTCGCTTTTCTTTTCCCCGCAAGGTTACGTCCTTCACCCAAAAGGATTTGGTGGACAAGAGGCTCGTCTACGTTCCCCCGAACCCAGAGGACATCCCCTCCGAGGCCGTCTTTTGCTTCCCGTTCGTCGTGTGGAGGTACCCGCAGAGGATCAGGCTGACGACGGAGCATTCGTTCTGCGTCAAAGTACTGCCGAAGTCGGAGGGAGAGATGACCTTCAGCGTGAGGAATCCCGAATTCAACATCACGAAGGTAGGTTGGTTCAGTCCGAGTTCAATTCGGTTCATGAACGATGGAGAGCTAAACGATGGTTAACGCTCAAAATTGATGCATCAAAAGATTGAACATTTAGGGAGGATCGGTGGAAATCACGAAGCAACACTTGGAGGTCGAGAATGCAGGGAGACATTTGAGGTACATCGTCATCGAGGCTCCTCTGCACGGATCTCTGGCGTTTCCCTCCAGAACCAGTTCTCCAAGGGATATCACACAGGGTACGCACGTCGACAAATTCAAAACAGGAAACCATTAATGCATTTTCCAATGTCGAGCTTTCAATTCGTGTTTGCAATTTTACAGGATTCGAATTCGGTATCTCCGATATGGGAGAGAACTCCTTTCTTTATTCTCACGACGGAATGGACGTCAACAAGGATTACATCGAAATTTTAGCCACAGATGGATGGGGAGAAGCGAGTAATGTATACTCCATCAACGTAGTTTCTGCCACCACCTCCAGTGCCAGTAATTCAACGCAACCCCAGCCATTAGTAATTTTAGAGGGTAAGTTTCCTTTTCGAGCATCTACTTCTTTTATTCTTCAGAATTAATTCAAAATATATCTTTGATCGAGTATATCCCACTTTGTCATTTTGATTACAATATTTTATGACAACATTAAGTACACAACTGGCAATTCAACTACTTATATAATCCATATCATTCAATACGGTATTCAGATTTTGACTTCAGATCCAGTCTCTGATTCATTACTAGGATATTGTTTAACTTGTATACTGCCGTTGTTGATAATAACTATTAACAGACAGCGGTATACTGTTGGACGTTTGACCATGGGTTCTAACGGTTAGACTTCCCCGATAAATGACATCTATGTGATTATCTGGAATTACCACAACCATGGGCTACAAAGTGAAATGAGAGACATTTAACGTGAATGAGTGAGCTTCACATGGGTTATTACAATGCAGGACTTACAGTATTAGTTACCGTATTATACGGGGCATAGCAAACTATTGTTAATTAAGGCTATCGTTGTTGTTCCAGTTCTTCAGGATAAAAGAATGGTTGTTTAAACGGGACAGGTATTTTATCTGGGCTCGACAGTATAGTCCACCGTAACCTCAGTCAATCAATGTGATCGCATTCACAGGCGAGCAAGTTCGCATCAAAAGCTCCTTCCTGGCCCCTGCAACGGACGGAAAGACCCCGCACGGCTACTACACTCTCACGAGCCTTCCTTCCTCCGGGAAGATGATACTGAGGGACGAAAAGGAGGGCGAATTCCCACTGGGCGTCCAATTCGCCTTCTCCAGCCAGGACGTGGAGGATGGGAAGCTGTTGTACCGGGCTGCTGAGGAAATAGGCCTGGAGTCGCGGACCGAGAGGCTCGCGTTCAACTTCGACACGGGCGGCAGCGACAAGGAGCAGAGGATACACTTGGTGATCTCTGTGCTGCCGGTCGACAACCAGTCGCCCAGCGTGGCCGTCAACGGGGAGGTGGTGGTGGCGGAAGGCTCGTCGGAGCAACTGCCGCCCTCGTTGCTGACGGTGAGCGACGTGGACACGCCCATCCAAAGCCTACAGGTGGAAATCATGAAACAGCCGTACTTCGGGCGAATCACCGTGGACCGGGGTAACTTGGCACTTATTCTCATTTTTTCAAGGACCGACAATGACGAATTACCCACTCCAATTTTTTTCTTCCTGGTGAATTTTTCCTTCAACATGTTTAAACTCTTCACTTCTTTTTACCCAGAGGCTCACTCTTCACCTCAGCATAACTTCTCAATTTCCTTACATGGCTTAAAATTCGAATCATCCTCTTTCCCTTCAATTACCCTGAGCGGAATACGATTTCAGCATAATTTTTTCCCAATTTGAAGATGCCTTCCTCTTTCTTAACATCTTTAACAACTTCCTCTCCCTTCCTATTCTCCTCCACATATATTCATTCTTCACTTGGTCCATCCATTCCTCTTTCTCCTTTCTACACCATAGTCGCATTTCACAACTTTACAAATACTTATTGTCTCTATCTTATCCTCCATACGTCACATCCATACAAAGCCAAGCTCATTAAGAAACATTTAGCAAACATCTTCCTCTATTCTATCTATTCTATTCTATTGTAATAATTTTTGCAGTTTACTTCTCAAATGTTTTCTTTCCCAATGCAATTATTTTCCAAATCGTAAAAATTATTCGGGATTTGACCTTGATCGGGATTCGAACCCGGATCCCTCGATATCCGGCCGAGTGCTTAAGACAGTTAAGCTACCGAGGCATCCTCGAAATTCAAACTTCAAAATTCAAGGCGAATGATTTTTACAATTTGAAAAATTGTTCCATTGTAATGTGCATGAGCAGATGACTTCGTCAAAAGTTACTACTGCGGGATTTCCCGCAGTTTCTTTGAATTTGTTTTTTTCCCCATATTTTGACACTACTTTCTGCGTCATATTTATAAAAAAAACATTAGAAATAATTAATAAGGAAGTTAAGGTGATTAATTATGCCCGGGTAAACTCATAAACTGGGTATTGACTATTATTAGCCAGCTGTTTTCTATTCGAGGAATACGACAAATATTTTACCGGAGTCAATTCTAATATTTATTGGTCTCCTGCATTTAAACAAATTTTATTTGATCTAATTTTATTCTTGAATGAGGAAAAGACTCATTTGGTTAATATTTATTTTACTAAGAACACAATGTATACATCCACTGTTCTTTATTATCGTGCAATTAGATTCAACGCTTAGGCGTCATCACCAGGTACCCGATGATGACGTACGAAAGTATACATTGTGTTCTTAATAAAATAAATATTGAACATTCCACTTCAATTTTAAATTTTGTACGACCATCATTAATCATAAGTACTGTGGAAATACGACTGTTTAGTTTATTATTCATGAAGCAATCCCATCGAGTGACGCCAGATAATCTTAGTCCAATGTTAGTCTAAGCTAAAAGAAACGCAGGTTTAAGCTAGCAGGATGAAGAAGGTCTTACGAGCAGATGTAAGGGTATTACCCACCTCGAAGTGCCCCACTCGCCTCTCAACCACTGATGCATGAGGAGAGAATCAAAAGAACTTAAAATCCTACCGAATGTAGACCGAATGGCCGTTGCGTAAAGTAAACACAAACAAATCCTATGCTCGATCATTGGCAATATGCCTATTGACCTAGTATTTTCCATCCCGTTTTGCCCTTTATGGGTTTGCTCCTGTTGCCACATCGAGAGTGCAAACGCCTTCTTCTGCGGCGATGAAAGGTGTTGCGTATCAACACTATTTTGATACACAGGGTCACTCTAAAACCTTAGTGAAGCCCAAACGATTGAAAGAATCCATAAAAATTCTCCTCCCGGTGCCAATAAATGAAAAATGAAGTACATTAAGGTTTAGGGCTGCTAAAAGACCTAATCATCCAATCAACAGAAATTAGCGTTCTCACTGCTGTGTAGGTACTTCTAACATCTGTATCATTAGCTGTAACGCACCTGAATGGCATTGCAACAATTTCAGAGCGTAAAAATCATTCGCCTTGACCGGGATTGAATGATTTTTACGCTCTGAAATTGTTACAATAAAATGCATGTTAGCGGATGACTCCGTTAAAAGTTGCTGTTGCGCCATCTCCCGCAGGTTCTTGAAATTTGCACCTGAATGGTTTTGTAAGGCAAGGTGACATTAGGTTATTAAGTTTACAGCTATTGTTTGTATACGCGTTGTGCAAGAAAATGTACACAATTCTTGTTGGGATTTTGTGAGATTATCGTAACAATTTCATAGGGCACATCTCCCTTAAAAGAAGTCGACCAACATTGTAATATTCGAATGATTGTCCAAGGCCCCTTTAACGGATTTAGAAAACCAAAGACATTTAATTATTTAGTAGAATCCTTTGACGAGAATTAAAATTGGTATACAAACTGTCTAAGTCAGTCCCTAGCACGTCATCAACATGGTTGCCAGTTACCCGCAAACAACGAATGATTGAATTTGAACGAAAGATTGAATGATTATATTTGGTCTTTTAAATTGACCAAATATAATCATTCAATGTTATCAAAATGGAAGGATCTTCCTTTTCGCATTATTTGCTAAAAATGAATGCTTTTTTGCAGTGCGGTACATTCCATTCATCGAATTCCGTTATATTAGACGAAGGAAACCACCCTATTGCAACGTAGGTATCTGATTACTTGAGTCGGTTCAAAAATGATCAATTATGTATGTCAGTATTTATTGGAAAACTGATACACTTTCCGATGTATACTCTGATCTTACCTTACTTGTCATAACCGGGAGGATACTCTGCAAACACGTATTTATATTAATTGGACAAGACGCACATTCTAATGCGCTATGTATAAGGTATCGCTCGCTAACATACGCTATCAATTATGACTAACGATTACCTACTGAAAAAGGTAATAATGATATTTCTTAAATGATTATTGCGATTTTATTGATTGAATTTGATTAATATAAAATATGGTGACTCTTACTCCATTCCATTGTCTTTCCAGGAGATTCAGCACCCGTTCAGGTGGAAAATTTCAGCGTTGAGGAGTTTCTGAAGGGGAAAGTACGCTACGAGCAGTCCTACTCGCAGCGTGTTGAGCCAGTCGAAGACGTCGTCCTGTTTCGAGTGACGGACGGTGCACAGTACTCTCCATTGACCAGACTTAACATTTCCATCGATGTAATATGAAATTTCTATCGATTTCATTGCAACGTTTCCTCGAAAATAAATTAATCATTGAATGATACATTCCACTCTCTTTCCGTTTACCAGCTGCAAAACGACGAGCCTCCCAAAGTAATCACCCGCACACTGCACGCCGAGAGCGGTCGGACGAAACTGATCGACAAAGAGACGCTGCAAATCGAGGATGTAGACACAAATCCCTCCAGCATCCTGATTACTATCACGAAACCCCCCACTCAAGGTAAAATTGTACAGTTATTTGATATTTTAGTGCCTTGCAAGCCACCGCTAGGGTGTATGGCAGGGGGTGAATACACACCAGACTAATTTTAACACGAACATGACCCTGCCACAGTCGGAGAATGTTATTCTGATCCCTTATCGTTCGTGGAAAAAACCACATCTGAAATCTCTCTGTTCTACACTTGATCTCTCTAATTTTATTGACGTGATATCACCTACCGTAGTACGCTGGGGGTAATAATACATTTTCAACATCACTGCCAAAGAGACATCCTTCCAATTTATGCTAAATTTTCAATCAGTAATTTAGCTTTCTGCCCATGAGTGATTCCCAACCTAACTCCTCTAATATTTTGGATACGTCACTAAGTTTATCATAACAACGTTTTTCAAATATAGCTCCTCTACGCTGCACGCAATCCGATTCGGCAATCAATTCAAATTCGTGAGGATCCCATACAGAATAGTTCAAATGAGGCCTAACATTTCTCTTTGGCCTTTTCATCACATTTCCCAGTACTCTTCTAATTAATCCAATCTTTTGTTCTCCACATATTCCCCGTATGTGTTTTACCCAGGAGAGGTTGTGAGTGAGGGTAACGCCTAGGTAATCCATCGAGTCTACATATTCCATTTCGGTGTTCCCGATGTAGAAAGCATTTTGGAGGGAATTGTTTTGTTTTCCAAAAATTCATCAACTTTTTAAAGTTTAATTCTAATTTCCAAGTGTCTCACCAGCATTGTATAGCACTTAAGTCATCTGATAAACCTGCTGCGTCCTCAATATTACGAATATCACGGTTCGTCGGCAAATAAACGGATCTTACTATTGACTACGGAGTCAATGTCGTTGATGTAAAGTAGGAATAAAAGAGGTCCAATAACACTTCCCTGAGGAACACCTGAAGTAGCTTCTACTGCATTTGGGCTAACTCAATCAATGACTATTCTATTATTCCGACCATTCAAAAAGTCTTTAATCCAACCCCAGAAATTTTAATCTATACCACGTGCTTCTAGCTTTGTAAGTAGTTTACTATGAGAAAGAATGGAGTCAGTTGGTAAATTCGCCCCAATTTAGCGGAGCATACCACTATCCCAAAGTCGAGGGGCTGCCAGATTCCTGCTCTAACACATCCAAACGAGATTGAATGTTAAAGGAACTAGATATTAGAGTTGCAGGTGAACCTTATCAAACGTTCGAAAGCAGTCATGAATGTACTAGAAAGTTTTAAGCAGCCAACTATGGCCTCTGAGAAAGATATTAACAATAACGAACGACCCTGACTTAAAGAAGGATTTGGTATTTTCGCATCGTACGACGAATATAAAGTTTTCTCGGGTTTTCCTCGAAGTAAGGTATTTCGTTGCCAACGTTTCGAAAGCTGACATCTTTTTTAGTGATTCATTCCCAATGAACGCCTTGAGAGCCTTCGAGGCGTCGTAACCTTCGTCGAAACAATGAAATGTTTGACCTGGTGGAAAACCTTTGAAGATTTTATACTATAAACCCTCTAATATTCCCCTTGAACCGTTGTCAATTCACATTTTTCCTCAGATAAAATAAATTTTGCCTTGGGAAAAATACACAGATTTATAAAGTCTCCTATGCTTCCATAGTGCCCCGATACCTTACAATACTTTCCCAAGATTTGTCCTATGCATTCTTTCGTATGCCTCGAAATCCAAACAGCAAAGAAATCCTGCTTACATTCCATATTCTTATTCTCATTACCCCATTGACCTCATTTTCTCCGTTTCTAAACCTATAATGATGTTCTCCTGGTTAGTTGCGTACGTTATAATGCTACTTTTTACCGTGGGAACCTAAAACTGCCTTTGAATCGTGTGAAATTAATTTTACCTTCCTATAGCTCTCAAATTTCACCGCTTTATTCTTTTTTTGGATGAAGATCAGAATTCAAACGATTAAATGTTCAGGTCATACTCCTACCTTATAAATTCTACAAACAGATCCATCATGCTAAATGTTAGTTTTTTAACCCGGAACATTGATGACACAATATAGGTGTTTTGTCCATAATTTTCAACGGCTGCTTCCTTAGATTTCATGCTAATTACAAGCAATTCGTGGAAATATACACATGAATTCTGTCGTACGCTTGCGAGGCACACGTATTATCAAAGAAAACTATCTACGTGCGAATTTCAAGAAACTGCGAGAGATGCCGCACCAGTAACTTTTAACGGAGTCATCCGCTACGTGTAGCATTACAATGCAACAATTTCGGAGTGTAAAAATCATTCGCCTTGACCGGGATTTGAACCCGGACATCGAGGGATCCGGGTTCGAATCCCGGTCAAGGCGAATGATTTTTACACTCTAAAATTGTTGCATTGTATCTACGTGCGATTGACTTTGACACATGGATATGTTAAGGACCACTCCCACTTATTCAGTTTTTTCGTAGTTCACAGTAGGCAAATTTTTTCTGGGCATTACAGTTAGCGAAGAGTATTGTATGAATGATGTAATACAAAAAGCTCTACTTAATCATATTAATATATGATTTACGATTAGCACTTTCATTTAACCAACAAAATTGAGTGAATTTTGAAACCATTCATACTTTGATGCAAACATTTTGGAAACATGGAAATACTGTAATACTTTGTCAACTCTGGAAGCATCGAGGACATCGCGGTACCACAGTAGATATACCTATCATGTTTGACAAATCATTTATTTTCTTTCACAATTCTCACATAATAATACCGATTGTGCGCACTCATTTCAGGGGCTTTACGGAAACGACTATTCCAATGGAGACCTCTTGGGAGTGGACAGCACTTATCAACGAATGACACTGTGATTTATAAAGACGTATTAGAAGGTTTACTGACTTATTCGGCTGTCGGCGGAGCTCAGGATAAGAACGATCTCATCGCATTTTCGGTTAGTTTTGGAATAAACATTTCAACTAATTCATTTCATTTTACAAACCAGACTGACTTTACGCTCGTAATTTCATTTGGAATAAACTTCACGGCTGTTCATCTACATTTGGCATTCATTATCACATTTCGCAGGTCACAGACGGACAATATCACGACAGTGGCAAAATTGTTGTTGAAATAACCTATCCCAACGGGGAAACCATCACCCAGCCCGCTGAGATCCGACGTCCTGCGACGCCCACGACATCCACAGAGAGATGGACGCCCAATCATGAATCATATCACATCATTCAAAGTCATACATCAACGACCAGTGCCCGCGAGTCTCGCTCCAAGGAAGATACGGTTCAGTACCCATCCAACGTTGCAATGCCCGTGAAGATTCTACCCACCCGACCCGTCATCCTCTACACGCCCCATTCCTGGTACCATAACGCGGGCATGCTGAAAGGCAGTGGTCCTGGCCCTGGCCGGCCCTTACTGTGCGTCCCCCCCTGCCACCCACGCCATCCAGCTTACGGGACCACTCGCGGCATTTGCGCCAGGGCCGACCCCGATTCGATCCGGTACAGTTGGGAAATCTCCGTGCCCGTCGACTCCCGTCGGGACTCATACCTCCCGTTCGAGTCCCTCGAGGAATCCACCGCATTTTCGAACGCCGCGGCGAACCTCCTGGACCCCCTCTACGTGCCTAAGAGGGCCCGAGTCATCTGCTCCGCGGAATTACCTGGAGGAGTCCCGGTCAAGAGCGAACACGTCGCCATGGTCGGCCCGGGGACGTGCAACGGGGCCCGCGGCGGTTTCTCAGCCAGGCTGAGCTACGTGGACGCGTCCTCCCGGGACGGACACGGCAACACCCTGAGAGTGGAGCTGTCCATCCCCCACGCCGACGGCATGGTGCCCCTCGTCTCGACCCAACCGCTGAGTGACCCGGACCTGATCCTGACCGACCCCATGTACCGAGCCCACCACTCCTGCTCCAACCTGATCTCAGGGAAGGGGTTCCTGGCGAAGCGAGGATCGCGATCCGGGAGGTGGCGAATGTACGACGATTTGAAAGAAAGCGAGGAGCCGGACATTCGAATATACGAATACCTCGATTTGGATGAATGCATGTGGCACTTCGAAGCTTGGTTCACGGTGGCCGAGCTCCTGGAGGACTGCGGAGGGAGAATGATATCCGACCTTCGGGTGAGTCACGTTTTACGTTAAGCTTCGTTCTCCAAGAGTGATGCCGTGAATACGGTAGGCATTTTTCTTTTACCGAATGAACACAACTCAGATTTTCCGGGGTGAAAAAATTGTTCAAGATGCGATCATTCTTCCCACTACTTAAAGAGGGAAATAGAGCATGATCGAATTTCAACATATTTCAAGAAATTTAAATACTATAAAGTGTGTGGAATTACAAAGTCAATAAATTCATTTAATCTCAATACGTTACGCTAATTCCATAAAGTTACGTCGGAGACAACAGATATTTCAAGAACTTTCAGACTGAATAATGAATAATTGACCGTAGCACTTTTCCACTTGATAGAGTTTATTTTACGACCCGAATATATTACGTACGTAAATACGTACACGTATATATTACGATTACGGTGTAATACATCGAAACCCGGTCGTAAAATAAATTCTATCAAGTGAAAAACGGTCAATTATTCATTATTCAATCTGAAAGTTCTTGAAATATCTGTTGTCACTGATTCATTATGTTCGACTTCCACTACATCACGCCTGAAGCTACTCGATTTGAACTTTCATTTTGGTCAAACTTATCATAATTTCACCGATATGAACAAAATATTAAACAATGTGTGCTGGTTGATTGATAATTTCTCCATTGGTCAACTTCCATTGATGGCAATTGAAAAAAAACAACCATAATTAATATTATTTCCTCAGGTTTCAGGGCCACTATATTTGGCCCGCAGTCCTATTCATATTGTGTACAAACTTAGCAACAAATAAGTTTTTTCACTAAAAAATGCTTTGAATTAATTTTTTATGCAATAATATTTAACAATGACAGTGAAATGTTCTTTAACTCCAATGTCTCAATAATATTCCTTCCTTACTAAACAGACTCAATTTTAATTAAAGGGAAGCAAAGAAGGTCGTCGATATATGAAGTTCAAAGTTCCACTATACGTGTCCTACGTACTCGCGAGTTCTCCATCAAAATGGACTACAACGGAGCACGAGATTGATATGGAGTTCTCAATGGAATATTCATCTCTCCTATGGAGAAAAGGAATCCATACAAAACCCACTACGACAGCTAGATTGCAGGTTTGTTCTTCACCCACTGGGGTTTGACAACATATATCTATATGTCAGTGTAGTTTGCATGGCTCAACTACTACGGGAGATTGGAGAAAGGTATAGAAATGAAATCCAAGCGCGAGTCTACGAGAGCCGAAGTTTTAGTCTTCGACTTCGCCATTAACAATAAATGTAATGCGACCATGTTCATTCGCCTCAGTCCAACTAAACCCCACTATCAGTACAGTACAGGCTTACTGGTACATCACTGATTATCAAAGACCCTTGTTCATCATATTTACCAATCTGAACGCATGGTTGTTTGCTGTGGTCCGGAGGACGGAGTGCGTACAACTTCTATTGCAATGACCATTTCCCTTGACACAATAGCTTGTACTTCAAATATTATTAATATCGGGAATCTATCGGTTAAGGTAAATTTTTGATAGACACAAGATATCAAACGTTTCAACGACAATTCTCCTGTATCTCCTAATAAAACACAACCTAACGCCTCCACTACAATAACCCCTTCTTCATCTCCGTATACTTCCTTCCAACATTCATTCCGTCCCACCTGTTACTATATCCAATGCCTGCTCCTTCCTCGCTAGCCTGATATTCTCCCCCCTAAAATAGTCTTCAACATCCCATTGCCCACCAAAACGCTCTGCATCAATATTTTTTACCTCTTATTGATTTCACTCTACAATCTTCTCACGTCCTCCTCTTTACCTAGCACTCCCTCAATCCAGATTATGACACATCTTGGTTTTAATGAAGGTGTTGAGAGAGACCGATCCTGGCCAAGATTCGAATATTTCGGCAATAATCAATATTCTCTACACTGTAGTGTCATGTGTCGTAAATTCCTTTCAATGTGAGCGACTGAAATTGGAAGGATGTCTATTTAGCAATGATGTTGAAAAGGTACAGGTACCTGTACCTTTTCAATATAAACCTGTATAATACAGGTACAGGTACCTGTATTATTAGTCCCATCTTTTTAGGATGGATGTAGGAGAGATCATGTCAATTAAATTTGAGATATAAAGTGTAAAACAGATAGATTTAAGATGTCATTTTTCCCACGAACGATCAGAGATCAGAATAAAATAACGTATGTACGATCGTACTTGGAGGGAAAGGTGTATTTGGTTAAGAGTAGTCTAGTGTGCAATCACCCCCTGCCACACACCTTATCAGTGGCTCGCGGGGAACTAAATTAAACCATAAGGAATACGAGAATTTTCCTGGGTACTCAGGATTAACAATGAGTATAAACAGTAGTAATATTTTCTGAGCCAGATAAACCGCACGTGTATCAACTCATAACTTGTGTCAATTTCATTTAGAAAATGTTAATTTTTCATACTTTTTCTCAAAATTAGATGAAAAGAATTGCTGTCGACGACGCCGGGAGACTGACCGTAGACTTCACCACCGTTACCCTTTTCCCGGGACGATTCGCTTTGAGAGATCTCGAGTCAAGGCCTCGGCGTCATTCGGTCGTGTTCCCACCGCCCCACCTGCGCAAAAGCATTAATTTGACTCTAGAGCTACTGAACACGGATGACAGCAACGCCGAAGGCACGCAGCAAAGCTGGAGGATGACCAGTGACATGGCTTTGGAGGACTACACCGGGGAGTATATGATTCACCTGTTACCCTGCTCGCTCGACCCGCTGCCCGCGATGGGACGTCCGAATGGAGAGGGTAGAATGCAGGCTTGCACTGTGGGTCCTTACGTCGAAATCCCGATGGTTGTGAACTTCAGGCAGATCGGGAAGCCGGAACCCATCACGTATTCGCTTGAAACTGAGTTCTATCTCTCTAAAAGGCCGCCCCATTTGGACTTCGGAAGCGAAGATGAGGTCAAGGATGTTCAGGTGAGAACAATGTTGTGTAAGTTTCATTTGATAGACTGTTATTACATTTAATAACTTGCTAAGCCTGGGCATTGAACACTTTTTTCAGAGAGGCCCAAGTTGTGACAGATATTAGGTTTATTTGGCTCCAGCACGCGCTCAAGTCTGCAATGCCTACAGCAAAGATGAAATGCGTGAAGTCCAATCCTCTAATTATTTTCAATTAATATGCGAGCATACCCTCCCATGGACTACAACCTTGTCGTAGTGGAAGGGCTTATGCGTTCCGATGACCCCTCGAGCTGTGCTGGCGGGAGAAATAATAATTGCTCTTGGTAGGGTCACCCATGCCAGATAGGTCGAAGGTTAGGAGCCAGACGAAAGGTAGTCCACGCAGCGTCTGCTCCTCAGTGAGGTGGCTGCAAAGGCGTCTGACCCCAGTGGGGCGGCCATTAAGTGATGGTGTCACGTTAAAAACACCATTGAGGAAAGCAACGGGAAACCACCTCAATTATTCATCCCAAGAAAATAATGATGGACAGCATAAAGAAATTGAGTCCTGGCAACTGCGGGACTCGGTCCAAGGAGCCGTGTGTCGTGCCCGGCAGCGGGGGAGGCAAAAATAAAGGAGTTACAAAATGTTTATTTGATAGTTGTTCCCATCCAAAAACCTACCTTAACCGGTAGATTACCTAATCATAATAATGCGAGCATAGGAATTAACCAAGCAAACCAATTGAACAATGATAATAATAATATTGAAAGGTCCGTTTACTTCCTCATATACATTAAGAACTAATAACTCGTAGAGAGGATTTAAAGGGCAATATTTGTGAATCCCTTTTTCGTCAATTAAATTTTAAGATATCACTCTACGGAGCTTTTGTAATGCTAGAGTGGGGATCAAGATCTAACTAGGGCTATTGACGAAAAACCTACAATTGGCATTAAAGTAATCCCATTAGTATTTACATAATAACTCTATCAATTGATAGGGCATCTAAATAAATCTTTTTACTGGTCTCTTCAATGAAATAAACCCATTGTTATTCTTTTTCAGATTTCTAAAACTTAAAGAAACTCTATATTACATGTGAAAACCCATGCTAGATATTAATACGAACAATTTCAAGACTGGAGTGATAAAATGCCTTGCGTGAATAGCAAAAAATATCGAGATCAAACAGAGTCGGTGAAAAGAAAAATCAGAGCCATGTGATTGAAATAATTGGAGTGAGTAACGTTGATACATGGTTTCATAAATTATCAATTTGGTAAATAGATAATTTAGTACAGAAACTAGTTATTTAATGTCGTGTGGTCGACATTAGATGAAACAATCCTTTTTGCTGCATGAATCACTAAGATAAACATAAATTAATATCTATGAGAATCTTTAGATATCATGTACTGGTTACGACAAAATATTTACTCACGAACCAAAAGATGAAAATGGATAGATGACGTTTAAATTCGATAAAGCTACAAAAACTGCATTTAGATATTTTGATACGTGACGTACTCATATAGAGAGACTACAAGAGTTACTTCTGTGCCGTGTGTGGTTTCAGAGACGAATGTAGAACGCGGAAATTATTATGGTTTGAAATACTGAGTGTGCCCAACAGCACCTACGCCTCACTCGTATTTGAAGCAGGAGCCCTCCGATCAGACGCGGAGTACTTTCCCTGTAACAACCCTCCTCCCTACTTAGGACATGGGGGAACAAGAAATTAATGATTACTGATAAGAGCAAATTCTTTTTTCCCCATGAAAAATAATGATCCGGACAAATACTTCGTTTCATTTCCCCAAAGGAACAACATATTTACAAGGGCAGACTACGAGAGTTGAGAACTAGAAAGAAAAATGCTGAGAAATATTTAATCATGTTTATATTCGTGTGCAATCTCTTACAGAACACCGAGCCGGCTGACGAAATGTATTCACCCGGAGACGAAGTTTATGGGGTCGTCATGTGGCATCCTTCCCAAGATTTGTCCAGTGCCTATAAGCTGTCCATTCAGAGGTTATACCTATGCAGCGGAAAAGAAGGATACGTTCCCGCTTATGACCCGACCGGAGAAATATACGGAAAGGGACCACAGTATGGCTGTATCCAACCATCCAGAAACTTGGAGCATCGACTCTTACTGCTGGTAAGGGCTTGCTTAATAACTCTTAAATCCTTTTCGAGCGTCTTTCTAATTGCGAGACGTTCGTGATCATTCTGCAATACGCACGTTTTTCAACATTCAGAGCTAATTTGTCAACATTTGATGAAATTTAGCAGTCTGAATATTTAAGGCTTAAAAAGAAACATCGTATTATTCGTATGACAAACATTCCGAACGACAAATTAATAGATTGAGATTTAGTAAGATCCTATTTATATTATTAATCCTATCTCATTCCTCCTTTTGGAAATATCATAATTATTAATATTGTAAGTGTGCGTTTCCAGTGCCCATTTAAAGAAGTCGGTGAGATTACAGTGGTCACTGATGATTGGACTAAAACTAAAATATATAAATATTAAATATTTATATGAAAGCTTTAAATTTATTTAAGTGTAAAATGACTCAAAAAATGTTGATAAATATACATATGCGAATGAGACCACCGTTATGCCAATGCGGTAATGAGAGTTAAGTGAAATTCCAACATTCTCAAGACTTGAATATTCAGGTTGAATTGGCGGAGAATCAAATATATTTTTCAAAGTTCACTGAGTAAATACTAAACGTAACTAAATTCGGTGTTGCTAATCGGACATGCTTGGAATCGAGGCACTCCCTTAGAGTAACTCTTGGTCTAGAGACATTACTGACACCTTGGCGTACATTAAGGAACTTATCTGTTTCTACGAGTCCGGCGATGTTACCGTACGTTGTTACCGAATCTTTCACCTTATGGCCTCCGCTCGATGCTCATATCGATGTCTGCATAAAAATTGGCAAACATGGGCGACATTTCCCTTGATATCTATCCACTGGAAACTATTCACGGTTCTAACTCTGATGAGACACCTGATAGTTCGAAAAAATTATGCTTACAAAATGCAATGCCTCAGTGGTTAATTTAAACATAACTATCTTATTTTCGGAACATTTTCGACAGATGAAGCTCTGCCCTTTTCCCAGATAGCATATCTTTTTTTATAAAAAAGTTTTGAAAATGTCATCGTCTGTAATTTTTGTCGTGGATATGCCCCAATTACAATTTTCTTTCCTTACCTAAATAGTTATTGGCTGATTCAAAGAAATTTGGCACGTTTTCTTTCAGGACAAGGTCGGGAGTCAAAATGTCAACAGAGATTATCATGGAATACCGTTGGAGGTCCATCCTGCCAGCGAAATTACAGAACTAAAAAATATTCTAAACCATACCGGAGTGGACGGCTTCGCCATGAAGGTTGATCCCTTATACAAAATTAAAGCTGGAAACCACTGGTTCTTACAGGTATTAATTTATTTTACTTTCAGCAATAACCTTTCAAAGAATAGTTAACTACAGACAAGGTGAATTGCGATTGGTTACTGCCGTTCAGAAGTTTTTATAATAAAGTCACACTGTTTCTCATTATCTAGGAAAATTAACGTCATAACATTAAAATAAGAGGGAAAAAACTAGAGCAGGTAGAACAGTTTACGTATCTCGGAAGTGTTTTGGACCAACACGGTCAAAGTAGCAGGGACGTAAGGAGAAGAATTACGCTAGGTAAAGAGGCTTTCACAAGGAGGAGGGAGTTGATGACGGGGACGTTGAGTAGGGATGTCAAGAAAAGACTCGTTTGATATGGAGCGTAGCTATGTACGGCGCGGAAACGTGGTCGCTGAAGCAAGAGGATAGACGTAGATTGCAGGCTTTTGAAATGTGGGTGTGGAGAAGAATGGAGAAGGTGAAATGGACCGAAAGGAAAACAAATGAGGAAGTACTAGAGATGGTGGGTGAGGAGAGGGGTTTGTTGAGAGAAATCCTATGGAGGCAGGAAAGATGGATGAAAGGCATATTGAGCGGTAGTGGGATTTTAAAGAAGGTAATAGAGGGGAGAATGTTGGGCAAGCGAGGAAAGGGCAGCAACAGGATAGGGATGTTGGACGGAATGAAGGGAGGAAAGAAGTACACAGAGATGAAGTGGGACCTGATGTAGATTAGGTTGCTGGATTGTGTTTTGTTAGGAGTCACAAAATATTTATTTTATAGTTGCGTTCATTCAAAAACCTAACTTAATCGGTAGATTACCTAATAATAACAATAATTTTCAACCAATATGGTCAAGAAGCATACGTGCACAGGTACCTGTACCTTCGACTGAGCACATTTTACTTTGAAAATAAATTTTTCAACACCACTATATAGCGATTAGCATTACGTATGTTACGGGAAACCATGATATGATGTGTCGTTTTGTACGGAGCGGAAACTGTTGGTCGTTTAAGCACGATGGTGTTTAGATTTTTCGATGTGATTTCGGAGAAGGAAGGAAAAAGTAAAATGGACGAAAAGTAAAATAGACGAAGAGGTACTAGGCATGGTGGGAGAGGAGAGAGGGGGAAATCCAAGGGAGGCAGCAGAGATGGGCATTTTGAAAAGGGAATTGAATGTTGAAGATTGTGATAAAAGGGAGAAAGTTAGGCAATCGAGGAAGCGGGAGGAAAAGTATGGGCATGTTAGGTGGAGTGAATGGAGGGAGGAAGTATCCGGAATCGAAGAACAGTTTAATATAAGAATGGGGCGTCGGGTCGTGCTTTGTTAGATGAAGCTAATACAAGTAAGTATGTAGTAATTGTTAAGTCGGTGTTAAACCAAAACAAACCTTAAACAGCAGACAACCGAATAATAATATCATGATTGGAAATCCATTCCCGTGAGAAATTCGACCCGACCAACGAAGGGTTAACTAATGAACTGACTTCCCACCCGGATGGCCATTGTTCGAATCCCGGTTGTGGCAGGATTTTTCGTTGTCATCCCGGTCCCAACGTGGTGTGCCATGTGGAGAGGGTTTAAAGTGAGTACGCTATCCTTCGGATGGGACGCTCAACTCTGGAACCCTTGGCGCCTTCTGTTGGATGTAGGCCAAAGCAGGGTTTCTCTCCACCCTTCTTCCATTCCCTGAACATCCTACCCCTACCAAATTATCCACCAATCCATAATCGCGCAAACAAACTCAGCTGTCGGTGAGTGCAGTCAAATGACCTCCCCTGATAACTACTACTGCCGACCAACCTGTCCGATGTGGATTCATGATGATACTACGCCTCCCTGAAAACTTATTTCTCCTGCTGCATGCGAAATGGTATAATTGGACATTTTTTTCACAACAGGTCCTGTATTCCATCGGCCCTTCCAGGACGAGATCAAGACGGACAACTTTTCCAAGGTATCCAATAGAGTACCCCAAGGGATTCATGAAGCCAATCAGACTGAAATGGCCGACGCCTGAAAGACAAGTGGAGATTCGCTCTGAGGCTAATCCTTGGAAAATTGCCGGGATCGTGCTGATCACAGTTCTATTGGTGCTTGTGATTTTGAAAATTGGTGCCACCGTGGAGCCAGTGTTGAAAAACCTTAGGAATCGGATTAAGCTGCTCTTGTCAAGTGCCAGAAACAGTGAAAGTTCGGAACAAGTTGAGCCACTGAATGGAAACGACGCGGGCGAATGAATGCGTTGATGTTGAAGAGAACAGGAGACGAGCAAAATAGACAGAGATTGCTTTGGATGAAGATTCCACTGCGACAGTGATTGGTTCTTCGTTAACCCATTAGGATGCAGATTTAAATCATCTGTTAACAATAGTGATTTGAATGCGAATGGGATTTATGAATTACATAATACCCCTGCAAGCATCCCAGATTACGGAATAATCAAAACCGAAAACAATGTAGACAGAGACTACAATAATAATAAAAACAGCTTCATGGGTACTGGTCGGTATCGGCACATCAATTTTCATCCAATAATTGAGTCACTAAAACACGCCCTGATTTAAAAGTTCAAATGCTCAACAGAAACATGATTTTAGATTCCTCGAATGAATTATTGATTAAAGATTTCCTTCTTTAATTTAATTTATGAATTGGATTGGACTATTGGAGTGGATTTTTGATTGAGTAGGTATTTTGAGGGGCGTCAGAATTGGTTGTGCTGTTTTGCGTCATATTGAAGTTGTCCTGGCTAAGGACATTACTAAATTTTCAGAACCAGCAATAGATAAAAGAAAACAAGTTATATGGGCTAACTTTTATCAATGTTCCAGCTACTAGAAGCAGGTTAAGCTGAAATTATATCTCTCACAGCCTCGTATGTATGAGATGAAAGTGTGGGGCAGTATTGCCGTAAATATTCGTGCATGGAAAGTGCCCCAATACAGTATTTGTACCCCCAATATCCTCCATATCAGGCGACCAAAAGTAAATACATACGAAAATCCATCCAACCCAAACCATTGTATCAGTTAAATATAGTTGTTGAGCCAAAACAGGATACTCATTATGTGATGCTGAATTTGTTTGGGGTAACCGACCAGTCTCCTTTTATTTTCCGACTTGAGACGTATTAAACCTTATGCCGTGCATACAAGCCCAAATCTCTTAGTGAAGTCACAAGGATATCAACCTTACCCGTGAAGTGAACCCTGCATTGGAATGTTTTTTTTCACACAAGACATTTTCCCAATTGTTTGTGAATGATGTACCAATACAATAATTTAATTCTTGTTTATACTCATTGTCTTTATCTCATTTCTCCCTATTTGTGCTGATTTTTTTTTCGATTTAATTATCAAGGTTAGCGAGCATAACGTTTTGTTTTCAATCCTTTACTTCTTTTCCTACGTTTAAGTATTTTGATCCTTGGCAAGGGGGAGAGGAATTAATCAATCGGAAAACTGACGAAAATTGGAACAAATGTAAGTGTATAAACTGCATCTCCGTAAGGCCAGTTCACAGATTCAATGAAAGCAATTGTACGAAAGGGCCGTACAACCAGCGCAAAGGGCGTACATATTTACCATAAATCTGTTTTGTTTACTCAGCCTACTTGAGCGTCACGATTTACCTCATCAACTCTATCTCCTAAAATATTATCGTCCTACGCTTGGATTAACTTATAATTAGATGTCCTGTGGTAGTTTCACACAACCTCTCTTCACCTTATTCGTGTGTCAACCCCGAGTTTTGCATCTCGAATTTCAGAAAACTTGAAAATTCATTGAAAAACAGTGGTAGATGGAAGGAGATTCACGTATGTTTTGAGACTTAATTTATAATAGATATCAATAATTATTTTATTAAGAACACAATTTATACATCCATTGTTCTTTATTATCGTACAACTATTTTTATTATTAATTAAAATTGGCAATTTTCCACAAAAATAATTTTTTTTATTAATACGACCGGTTTCAATGTAACTACATCATCTTCTGGTCATCTTCTTCACCAGAAGATGATGCAGTTACATTGAAACCGGTCGAATTAATAAAAAAATGTTTTTGTGGAAAATTGACAATTTTAATTAATCATGATATTCCACCATATCACGCCTGAAACGTCTCTTTTTAATCGTATAACTAGTTTCAACGCTTAGACGTCATCATCAGGTACCTGATGTATGACGCCTAAGCGTTGAAACTAGTTGTACGATAATAAGGAACAGTGGATGTATGCATTGTTTTCTTAATAAAATAAATAATGAACATGAACTTCCACAAAGTTGAGCCTGAAACAATAGAAAGAGATATCAAATTTTGGCGAGAGCAATTTCCACGGATTCCTTCCCTCTCAGTAGAAGTGAAAAAGCGGGTCCTGGCACAGTTTCACCGGAAGTCCGCCATTTTTCTGAAAGTCCGCCATTTTTGTTTATGACGTATTTCCGGTCAGGAACAGTTGAAAGTCGAAAATGGAACAGTTGAAAGTGTAAAAGCGCGTTGAAAAAAGTTGAAAGTGTAAATGCGTGCGAGGTGGTGTGGAACAGTTGAAAGTGTAAAAGCGCGTTGAAAAAAAGTTGAAAGTGGAAATGCGTGCGTGGTGGAACAGTTGAGAAAGAGTTGAAAGTGTAAATGCGCGCGTGGTGGAACAGTTGACGTGGTGGAGGGGGTGGGAGGGATGGGAGCGGCGACGGTGGGGAAGAGGTTTAGCGCATGCGTAGTAATCTTTCAGAGGTGTATAAATAGCTCCACCCTATTTCGCTACAGAGACAACTGCCTCAGTTTTATTCACTGTGAACATGTCGTCTGTGTTACATTCAGTTAGTGCTACACTTGGTGGTAAGCACTCGCTCGAAGTCAGTAAGGTTGTGAATAATGTTTACGAGGTGCTTCTTCCCAAACGACTTATTACCACCGAGAATAATGATCTTATTCTCACGCTAAACTTTGAAAAACGATATATTGTGGACTTTAAGCATATGGGTAAATGTATATCACTTGTTGGCAGTACAGTGAATTTTTCAGGCTTCGAAAATGAGAATTTGGTTACTGAACAATTCAATGTGTCGACGTTGGAGCATCTGCAGCTGGAAGGAGAGTTGCTAGCCAAGGCCGAAAGACAAGATCCATCCATTGTGGCAGATGTGTACGAAATTGCAAAGTTCGTTCCTCTACGTACAGAAACCGATGGTCGTTCATGTGCTCCCGTGAGTTATACGGACTTTGATGAAGATTTATGTACAGATGGCGGATTGTGTGCTCCTGTGACTTATACAACCGGGCGACATTCCAGATTGAAATATCAGAGTATTGATATTGGAAGAGGAAAGTTTGTACATTCTTGTACATTTATTCTGAAAATTGCTCATTCGAAGATGATAACAATTTTTTGAATGGTAAATAAGTTTCAAATAAAGTTTATTTTATATTAAAATGAAAATATTTTATTTTCCCAAAAACTAAAAGAAAAAACAAAAGCAGTTTCTGGCTGCGGCTGTAGGCGGGTAGTAAGGAGGATGAGTGGTGGAGCGCTCGCAGTGGTGAGACGGATGATCGATGTGGTTACTTCCCCGATGGTGGTGGAGACGTTAGGTTGAGTGGTCGTTCTTCTAACACCACAGATACTTGTGGTACAGCATGCCTTGATACCCTAGGCGGGAGACCGTCTGGTACCTTTGGCGGTGCAGCCTGGTGATGTTGACTCTGCGGCATCACGATCTCCGGTACCCTTCTTGGTGCGAGAGGGTCGAACCGTACCTGTTGCCGCCGCAGGGTAAGGGTAGGTCTCGGCTCCAAAGTAATCTGCCGCCCTGATGCAGGGTAGCGAAATGGTTCAAAGCGTGATGGTGCCGCTGCGTCTAACGCCACATGCGCCACTTGAGGAACAGGGTAGCCAGTTGACGACGCCGGTGCTGCTGAGTGGTCACCCTCCGTTCCGCTTACTATAGGCCCCCGTGCCAGATGACTACCACTTCGTGGTGCGAGGGGGTCTGAAGAGAAGTACTCTAGTGTGCAGTTTGAGGATGCTGATGTTACTAGAGTACCTTCACAGCACGGGCAGAGTTTTAATTCCATCGGGAGAAACGATGTGAGATATCGTTTCTCCCTCAAGAGAATTTTACCCGGCTCGCCCAACCGCTTATTCAATGTGCAGTCCCTACACAGGAAATATCCATTGTAGAAGCAGACTTCAATCACCAACGAATACCGCTCCATGTTGAATGATAACTTTTCCCCCTCAGCAAGCCGTATTTATAAGGCTACTCTGGGATACGCCCTCGTCTCACTCCATCCAGTTTATTTTGCGTCGCACATCCTGCGATCACGTCACGGAATTTTCCGAAGATTTCATAGCCGTTGCTATAGCCGCACCCATTTGCGTCAGAAAAAACCTTGACATTTCCGATAATCTTAATAAACTTGTTTTCCACAGTTGCTATACCCGCACTTATTTGCGTCAGAAATTGTTTTCCACACTCGAGGGGTTAACGCCATTTATTTACGTTACGGATATTTCTTTTTAACCTTGATAACCCTGGAACTTGTTAGAACTTGTTTTTCGAACTCGCAAGGTTATTACTGGCGTCGGGATACGCCCTCGTCTCACTCCATACGTCGCACATCCTTCGCCACACTCATTTGCGTCAGAAAAAACCTTGACATTTCCGATAATCTTAATAAACTTGTTTTCCACTCTCGAACTTGTTGGAACTTGTTTTTCGAACTCGCAAGGTTATTACTGGCGTCGGGATACGCCCTCGTCTCACTCTATACGTCGCACATCCTTCGCCACACTCATTTGCGTCAGAAAAAACCTTGACATTTCCGATAATCTTAATAAATTTGTTTTCCACACTCGAACTTGTTGGAACTTGTTTTTCGAACTCTCAAGGTTATTACTAGCGTCGGGATACGCCCTCGTCTCACTCCATACGTCGCACATCCTTCGCCACACTCATTTGCGTCAGAAAAAACCTTGACATTTCCGATAATCTTAATAAACTTGTTTTCCACACTCGAACTTGTTGGAACTTGTTTTTCGAACTCTCAAGGTTATTACTAGCGTCGGGATACGCCCTCGTCTCACTCCATACGTCGCACATCCTTCGCCACACTCATTTGCGTCAGAAAAAACCTTGACATTTCCGATAATCTTAATAAACTTGTTTTCCACACTCGAACTTGTTGGAACTTGTTTTTCGAACTCGCAAGGTTATTACTGGCGTCGGGATACGCCCTCGTCTCACTCCATACGTCGCACATCCTTCGCCACACTCATTTGCGTCAGAAAAAACCTTGACATTTCCGATAATCTTAATAAATTTGTTTTCCACACTCGAACTTGTTGGAACTTGTTTTTCGAACTCTCAAGGTTATTACTAGCGTCGGGATACGCCCTCGTCTCACTCCATACGTCGCACATCCTTCGCCACACTCATTTGCGTCAGAAAAAACCTTGACATTTCCGATAATCTTAATAAACTTGTTTTCCACACTCGAACTTGTTGGAACTTGTTTTTCGAACTCGCAAGGTTATTACCATTTATTGGCGTCATCACGGATATTTCCTTTTTAACCTTGATAACCTTGGAACTTGTTTTTCACACTCGCAAGGTTATTGCCATTTCACGGATATTCCCTTTTAACCTTGGTAACCTCAGAACTTGACATTTCTTTTAACCTTCATAAACTTGTTTTTCACTACAGCCGCACTAATTTGCAATAGAAAAAACCTTGACATTTCCGATAATCTTAATAAACTTGTTTTCCACAGTTGCTATAGCCTCACTCATTTGCGTCAGAAAAAACCTTGACATTTCCGATAATTTTAATAAACTTGTTTTCCACACTCGAGGGGTTAACGCCATTTATTCACGTCACGGATATTTCTTTTTAACCTTGGTAACCCTGGAACTTGTTGGAACTTGTTTTTCGAACTCGCAAGGTTATTACCATTTATTGACGTCATCCCGGATATTTCCTTTTAACCTTGATAACCTTGGAACTTGATATTTCTTTTAACCTTCATAAACTTGTTTTCGTACTCATAAGGTTATTACCACACACTCTTTGCGTTAAGGAAAATTCCACAGCCTCAGTCTCTGATTGGTGCATGTGATCGTGGTAGAGGGGGATATTCCGTATATATAGTCGTCGAAGAAGCATGTATATCACATTCGAATACGTGCTTCTGAAGTTCTGCTCCAGTTTTCACCAGCTCCAGCCACCATCAAAAAACCACCGCTCCGTAAGCATTTTCCACTAGGATTTAAATATAATTATTTATAAGCTATTTATTTAAACTTAGAATATTTATTTAAATTAATTTCCAATAGCACTAAATCCCGGACTCAGCTGAAGTTATTTTCGCTACTCCCATTTTGTAATACTGCCACCATCAACAAAAACAGCACCGCTTCTCATCAACACAGCTACAATCAGCAAAATTGTAAGTATATTCGCTTGAATTAAATAGTAAATTGTTGCTATTCATATTATTCTCGGAAACTTATTATGAATAATTTTTGTTACAGTTCTTCAATAATATCGCTACCAACGCTTCTCTTTCTCTACACCAACTTTCATAAAAAAAAAAAACCGTAAGTATATTCACTTTGAATTAAATATTAAATTGTTGATAATCGTATACATTCTTGGAAACTTATTGTGAATATTTTATAATAAGCTATATAAATAATTTATGAGGATCGAGATGGTGCTTAGTCTAACGTACAGGTTCAAATCACAGAATTCATTATTCTAAACACATCTTTTTTCTTTAATTCAAGATGTCCATCAAAGCGCACATGCTAACTCAACAGTTGTTGGCAGAAGTGATAAAAAGAGAAGAGTTAAAGGAAGGGCAGGAGTATACAGTAGAAAAACTAGAGCCTAGTGTTACTAGGTTTGGAGAATTTATTTTAGCAACAATTAATTTTAATGGACAACCAAGAAAAATTTATATGCCGAAATTCTTTAAATTAACAACCGAGGAAATGACTGAATTTAATAATAATGCATGGGGGGAGAATTTAATTATTGTAAAAAAAAATAGTTATTTAAAAATTAAATAAGAAAAATGTAATTCATTTTCAAAAAAAAATGTTACAAGTAAAATTTTTATTGTTAAAAATAAAAAAAATATAAAAGTAACTTGAAGATTATTGGATGTTATTTCAAATACTCCTTATACCGCTGAACGTTTTTCAACTGTTTTTCCGATGAGAGCCAATAGGTGGCGAGGTATGTATGATGGGATGAACGCCTTATAAAAAGGGAGGGGTTTCTCGAGATAAGTTCACTCAAAAATTTGATCACTATGGAGTTGGAAAATGTTTTGTGTGAATCGTGCTGGGTCTACTACAATCCAAGATACCAAGCCGCCCACGAGACATCAGAGGTTCATCGTCGTCATGCAGCTCATCATGGAGTTCAGGATGTTTTGTGTGAAACGTGTTGGGTTTACTACAACCCAAGATACTTAGCCGCCCACGAGATGTCGGATGTTCATCACCGTCATGCCATACGCGGAGTTCAGACTGGAGGAGGAACCACTATCCGGGAGTTAATGTCTGCAGCTCGCAACCGTTTGAAAACCTACTGGGTGAGTGGTGGGGAAAGACATACAGATTTAGTCATTTTTTTGAATAGTATCAAAAATTTACTTCATGAAAAAATTCATGATAACTTGAAAAACACAGCCCTAAAAATCAATATTTTGGTGAAGGCTAAATTTAAAAAAGAAGTGCCTGAATTGGAGGAACAGGATAGATGTTTCAAGACGAAAAATGTTAGAGTTTTGCAGGCAGATGATGTTTATGAAATTCTAGACGTATTATTCGCTAAAATTTTGAAAGAAAAATCTGAAAGTTCTGCGAAAAGTTCAGGGTGGTCCCTTGCTGAAATCTTAGGGCTCGAGCTGAGAATAAATCGTTATCGTCCACTGAGAGGATCTTCGCTAATCGAGCTTCCACCCAAGATAAAGCTAACGCATAGCGTTATAAATGTGCGAAACAACGATGATTTTTGCTTTAAATATGCTATTTGGGCAAAATATGTGCCTATTAATCCACAACGTGTCTCTAAATATAACACATTTGAGTTTAAAAATGCGTATGATTGGAATTGTATAAGTTACCCAGTGGAAATTTCCCAAATTGCAACATTTGAGCGTAAAAATAATATTTCCATCAATGTTTTCGGCTTAGATGAAAGGAATGACGTTTACCCCATTAAAATTGTTAATAAGGAGCTGGAAGATCATCATGATCTTCTCTATCTAGTTGAGGGAAAGAAGTCACATTATTGCTGTATCAAAGACTTTAATAAATTGGTGTCTAGTCAGATGGCGAAACATAAAGGGAAATTATATTTTTGCAAACGTTGTTTAAAGCACTGCTATACAGAAAAGTCTCTTGCTGATCATAAGGAAAACTGTGCTAGAAATTCTCCAAGTAAAATTATTCTCCCCCAAGGTAAAGACGTATATTTGAAATTTAAAAATTTTTCACATACAGCTGAACTTCCATATGTCGCATATGCAGACTTTGAGTGTGTCCTATCCAAAATCACAGGTTGTTCCCCCCACAACGAGCATTCGTATACTGAAGCACGACAACAGCACGAAGTGATGTCCTTCTGTCTTCTCTTAGTAGCCAACACAGGCGAAGTTTTTGAGCCTATTCTATACAGAGGTAGAAATGCGGTGGAAGTCTTCCTCGAAAAACTGAAAGAAATGACAAATTTTGTGCGAGACGTGTATAAAACCACTGTACCGATGCATACATTGACTGATGAGGAAATTCTCACATTTAATGAAGCTTCTGTTTGTCATATCTGTGGTTTTCATTTAGGTAAGGATCGTGTGAGAGATCACGACCATCTTTCGGGTAAATTTAGAGGTGCAGCTCACACAGTATGCAATGTTAATTACAAAGTTCCCAACTTTCTTCCAGTCTTCATTCACAATCTATCAAACTATGACGCACATCTAATTGTCCCACATTTAGGATCTGATGACATGAGGATCACTTGTATCCCAAACAATGAGGAAAAGTATATTTCCTTTTCAAAATATATAGATTCCAACTTCACATACCGCTTCGTTGATAGCTTTAGATTTTTGTCAACTTCTCTTTCAAAATTGGTAGACAGTCTCCCTAAAGATGCATTCAAGCAAACATGTCACATTTTTAGGGAAAAACTCGATCTTGTCACGCGTAAGGGGGTTTTTCCATATGAATATGTGAATTCTTGGGAAAAATTGAATGATGTTAGTCTTCCCTCCGTTGAACATTTCTTTAGCACACTAACGGAGGATACTATTAGTAGTGAGGAATATGAATTCGCTAAAAAGGTATGGATTGAATTTGATTGTAAAACTTTGGGGGAATATTCAGACCTCTATTTGAAAACTGACGTCCTTCTTTTGGCAGACGTTTTTGAAAATTTTCGAAGATCATGTATGACTACTTATGGGTTAGATCCTGCTTGGTATTACACAATACCAGGGCTTTCATTCGATGCAATGCTTAAGTATACGGCAATAACGCTAGAACTTTTGACCGACTATGATATGGTCCTCATGTTCGAAAATGGTATTCGCGGAGGAATCAGTCAGTGTGTGAAGCGTTACGCAGAGGCTAACAACAAGTACATGGAGGAAGACTATGATTCGAAAAAGGAGTCTATATATTTAACCTATGTTGACGCGAACAACCTTTATGGATGGGCAATGTCAGAATGTCTCCCGACGGGGGGTTTTAGATGGGTGAGCCAACATGTTGATGTGATGACTATCCCTGACAATTCTCCCAAGGGCTACTTGTTGGAAGTGGATTTAGAATACCCAATAGAGCTACACGACTTACACTCGGACTTTCCTTTTTGCAGTGAAACAAAGACCCCTCCTGGGGGGAAATATGGTAAATTATTGACTACATTAGATGATAAGGAACGTTATGTAATCCATTACAAAACATTAAAGCAGGCATTGTCAGCAGGTCTTAAATTGAAAAAGATCCATAGAGTAATAGAGTTTGACCAATCTCCATGGATGAAGCCATACATTGACCTCAATTCGGAAAAACGGAAAATGGCAAAGTTTGATTTTGATAAAGAAATGTATAAGCTAATGAATAATGCAGTCTTTGGTAAGACTATGGAGAATATGCGTAATCGGATCAGTATGGAACTCGTCAATAATGGAAAAAGATTAGATAAATTGATTTGTAGCTCTTTATTTCTTGATCGAACTATTTTCGCAGAGAATCTTGTTGCCGTTCACAAGCGATGTAGTTCAATCAAAATGAACAAACCTTTATACATTGGTCAAGCAGTTTTAGATATTTCAAAAACTTTAATGTATGACTTTTTCTATGGACATATTAAGAAGAAGGATGCATCATTGTTGTATATGGATACGGATAGTTTCATCATCGAAATGCATGACGATTTCTATGAGTGCGTCAAAGAGAACAGCTCCTTATATGATACATCTAATTATCCAACTAATCACCCATGCTTTTCAAAAAATAATGCTAAAGTGATAGGGAAGATGAAAGATGAATGTGGAGGGAAGATCATGACACATTTTGTTGGATTGCGTAGCAAACTTTACTCTTACCGTGTGCGAGGCGGATACGTAGGTAAACGAGCGAAAGGCGTGAAAAAGGCGACGATTGAAAAAACAATATCGTTTGATGACTATGTCACCTGTTTGCGTGAAAAAACTCTTGCCTTCAGAATGATGACTCTCATCCGATCACAGAAACACCAATTGCGGACGGTGGAGATGAATAAAGTTGCTTTGAGTCCCTTCGATGACAAACGCTATGTCTGTGAAAATGGAATAAACACCATACCGTGGGGACATTTCAAACTAAGAACGTTTCCACTAGGATGATAAATTAATTAAACCTGAGAATTTTAATCAGTTGAAATTCGTTTTTTGTGAGGTGAACATCAACGAGAGGTATGTTAACCATACTCTTTGCTGCGACTTTGTTTCTCAGTCCTATCAGGGGCGATGTAGATTTATGCATCGCTGATTATTTACAACAATATGGTTACCTTAATGTGAGTGATAATGATATTAGCAATATATCAGAAGATAGGTTTAGAGAATCACTAAGACAATTCCAAGAATATTATAAATTGAAAGCTGATGGGATTTTGAATGAGGAAACATTGAATTTGACGAAAATTCCAAGATGTGGTGTGCAGGATGATACCAGTTTCGCCGTGTACCACCATAAGTGGGATAAAACAGAAATTACCTGGCACTATCCAATGGCTAGTGACGTACATGTTCAATTGGCTGAGGCAGCGTTTCATGCGTGGAGTGAGCACGCTAATATAGTATTCAGGTGGAATGTAAATAATCCGGATATAGTAATCATTAACACTCGGGAAAAGCATAGATATTTTTCTAAATCTGGTATATGCCCTTCTCCACTAGACGGACCGGGAAAGGTCTTAGCTCATGCGGAGTTCCCAGCTCCCGAAATTCACCCCTTAGAGATTCACATCGACAACGCGGAAGATTGGTATTTGAGTAAAGATGGGAATCACTCGAATAAATTGGCGAATTTATACAGGGTTTTGCTTCATGAGATCGGACATACTCTCGGCATATCACATTCCAGAGATAATCGAGCTATCATGTTTTCGCTTTACTTGCATGATGGTCAATTTACGTTGCAGAAAGATGATATACTAGCATTACAAAGCTTACATGGAATACCTGAAAAATCTTTAGAGAAAGAAAGAGAGGATGGGGGGAGAGAGGAAAACGGAATAGAATCACAGAAAAACCGCTCGATTTCAGTATGTGATGCTGAATACTTTGATAATTTTCTTATTGTGGATCACGTATTGTTTTTGTTTAGGGGCAAATTATTTTGGATGATAGATTTAAAAAACAGTAATACAACGTTTGTGAAATCTCAAGACATTACAGATTGGATCCCTTTCCTACCATCAAGCATGAAAACAATTAATGCGATTTACCGTAGACCCTCAGGTGAAATCGTAATTTTTATAGGTAATCGAATATATATGATCAATTATCCAAGTTTAGCACCCGTCCACGGATATCCTAAGCGGATTGAGGACGTTCGTCTTCCTCGCAGTGCAATTATTCATGCAGCAATTAACACGTATTCTGGTAGAACTTACATTTTTTACGGTGATATTTTCGTCGTTGAGATGGATGAATGTAGGTTCGAGCCAAAAGAGCATAAATATATAAGTACTCAGTTTCCTCCGATTCCTGCGAATATTAATTCAGCTTTCAGATATACAAATGGTTTAATTTACTTTTTCAAAGGTGAAAATTATTATGAATATAGCGAATTCAACAATACTTTAATAAGAGCCGGTCGTATGAGTCTATCGCTCTTCGGAATCCAGTGCTCTAAATCAACTCTATCGAATGTTGTGGATGAATTGAAAGGGGTAGTTTCCAGGCTGGAGAATATGTAAGATACAGTATAAAATCTGCTGAAAGTTGATTAAATCTTTAATTATGTCTGCACCATTGATGTGGAAACATCCATTTACTTGCATTTGTGCTGGACCCTCCGGTTGTGGAAAAACAACTTTCGTTGTAAGATTCTTACAGAACATAAACGATTTAGTTGATGGAGAAATCGATCGGATCATTTGGTGTTGTAGTCCCAATAGTAGACCAAAGGAGGAACTAGGAGGTGTAGAATTTCAATACAAGGTTCCAACTTTCGATAATCCTCACAAGATTCCCACTCTTTATGTGATAGATGATTTAATGCATGACTGTTACAACAAAGGTGTTAGTGAGTTATTCACACGAGGATCGCATCATTCTAACATCTCAGTCATACTCATCACACAGAACGTTTTCTACCAGAGCCCTCAGTCTCGTAACATTTCTCTAAACACGAAATATATAACGGTTTTCAAAAATCCTCGAGATCGGTCTCAGTTCCGCTACTTAGCCGCTCAAATCTGGCCAGAGAATTCTAGCGAACTTCTGAGAGTTTATAAAGAGGTGACATCAAAGCCTTTCACTTATTTAGTTCTCGACCTATCACAAGAGACGGACGATAGACTTAGATTTAGAACTGACATATTTCCAGGGGAAATAACATCAGTGTTTACATCATCGGATACTGAAAACTATGAGAAAATTGAAACGCAACAAGCATCTCATCGGGTTGTTAAAGACTGCCAAACCAAAGTTGCGAAAATCCCTCATAGAATCTGCAAGCGCGGACGGAATAAACGCAATCGGAGAGTGTTGCCTAAATACGTTAAACGGCAACCATAAAATTGGTCCCTCTGTGAAGAGGAAGTTACATCGCCATAAAAATACGCTAAGAAAGTTGAGTTGTCCTAACGTATCAATAAAGAAAAAACGTGAAATACTGAAGCAAAAGGGAGGTTTTTTACCGGTACTTTTAGGATCCCTTTTGAGCGGATTATTAGGTAGTCTGATACGATGAGTCTAAAACGGATGTTATTAATCGATCCTCAGATCTTGAAGAGGGATAGAATGGCGCGAGACGTTGACGGCTTAGAAGCACGGATGAAGAACGTTTTGAAAACTAAAAAAATGAGCGATTCCAGAAAATGGCATCACTACCGTAGGTTATTAGATTCATATTTAAGTACGGTTAAAAGCATTGGTGAACCCATTCCAATTTCGTACGTGGTAGAAGAAGAAAGGAAGAGAGAGGGAAGTAAGTTAAAAAGTGATGGTAGAGCTCTTTTGAGCGAAGGGCAAAACATAGGTACA
Organism: Hetaerina titia; assembly: GCA_037158775.1. Lineage (NCBI taxonomy): Eukaryota > Metazoa > Arthropoda > Insecta > Odonata > Calopterygidae > Hetaerina > Hetaerina titia. The sequence goes on from CM073774.1 coordinate 42,845,184, forward strand.
TCATGGGTGGAAGCATTAAAACGAAGAGCGGGAAACATGGAGAGAGTCTTGGAAGACTACGCAGAAGAAATCAAGGCAGGAGAGGCGGGATTTCCCACGAGGTCGAGCAAAAAACGCAGAAGAAATCAGGACTACGAAAACGAAAACGAAGTGAGCGAGGTAGGATCAAGCAAAAACATAACTCCTGTCAGATCCATCAGATACATAGGAAAAACGACAATCAAATCAACTCCACCTCTCAAAGATCGCTTAAGAAAAGGAAAGTCAAGAAAGCCTACACTATTCAAGAATTGGGCAAGGCTTTAAGTTCTATATATTACAATCCGGAGAATCCCAATAGCTTTTCCACCGTTGATAAATTATGGATAGGGGTTGGAAAGAAAATAAGCAAAAGATGTGTTAGAGAATGGTTAGAAGATCAGGAAACATATACGTTGCATAAGCCTACGCGGAAGAAATTTCCTAGGAATAGATATACTCCCACGTATATAGATGAAACCTGGCAATGTGATCTGAACGATATGCGGAAATTAAAAATGTTCAATGAGGGTTATTGTTATCTACTCACCATCATTGATCTGTTTTCCAAATATGCATGGGCTGTTCCCCTTAAGAGTAAGTCTGCTGAGAACGTAATCGACGCATTTCGAGTAATTTTTATGAAAAGGAAACCTTTGAAAATCCAAAGTGATAAGGGGACTGAATTTTCAAACCGAAAGTTTAAACGCTTCCTTGCTAAATATGGAATAAAGCATTTTACCACTATAAACCCGGACGTTAAAGCAGCTGTGGTAGAACGTTTCAATCGCACTCTAAAGGGACGTATGTATAAGTATTTCACAAAATTTAATACCTTGGATTATGTAAGCGTGCTATCGAAATTATTGAAAGGGTATAACGATCGTATACATTCCAGCACGGGAGTGGCTCCATCAGAAGTGAGTGAGAGAAACGCCTTCGTACTCGCACATCATTTAACGCTGAATAATGTAAAAAAACCTAAGTTTTCCATCGGAGATTTCGTTCGTATATCCAAGGAAAGATTACCTTTTGCTAAGGGATACACGCAAAATTTTTCCAGAGAAATTTTTAAAATTTGGAAAACTGATAATTCTCAGATCCCCACTTACCGGTTAGAGGATCTCAACGGTGAACGCATCAAGGGCTCGTTTTACGGAGAAGAGCTTACCAAAACTTCAGCTGTTGATGAAAACACAGAGTTTCAGATTGACAATGTTTTAAAACGTAGAGGAAAGGGTAGAAATCTTGAATATTTAGTTAAATGGAAGGGGTATGGTGATGATTTCAACACTTGGGTCTCAGCCTCCAAAGTGGAACAATTGAAATGAGTGAATTTTACATAACTTTGTTGAGCGATAGCTCTGGAAAGTTCTTTCCTGCTAACACTATTGCACACTTTCGAACAAAATTACCTCAACGTATATCTGTAGGAAGTGACTGGAAGGTAGGTCTCGCTGAAATTTATTTCCCTCCATCTGAGGGATCACCTGTTGGGGAAACTGAGACTGAAACTGATGTAGCTCCCTCCGAGCCAAAGCCTTCACCTGAGTTACATTGTCCAGTCGTTGAGGTGGAAGTTATAAAAGATATAGTCATCAATTTGAAAGTTAAAACATATAAATTACGTCAATTGTTTAAGGAAATTGAAAAAGCAACACCGTTAGATAGAATATGGGAATTATCACAGGAGCTACACCATTGGTTTCAATCTAAACGTTCTATTAGATCTGAGAGTAAACCTCGTGACCCATTAAAATGTTCCCAAACCTTCGGCATTGAGGGGATTGGTGATATACCGCTATCATTCACCAAATACACGCTAAGTGAATTACTCACTATAATTAGAGAACATGCAGGTGACGAGTATGGTGTACGGGAATTTGACGCACAATTCATGAGGGTATTTCTAGAATTGACCGACAAAAGGTACGGTCACAACACTACAAATTTGAAGAAGCGGTCGGCTCCAAAACGAAAACTGGCGGATCCTGATGAACGAGATCGTTTGACAAGTCAATTGTTTGTGTATTTAGACGTTATATCACCACAATTCCTTGGGGACACTATGGCTAAATGTCTGCGAGTTGTTATGTGTGATAAAGGCACTCATCAAATATTTCTTCGTCCCTATTACATACCACTCGAAAGTAACGACTTTGACACGTTAGAAATTAAATTGATGAATAAGATGGGTCACCTTTATCCATTTATGGATAGCGTAAACCCATCATCTGTCGTTTTACATTTTATTAGGAGATCTGAATGATAAATACAAAGTTAAAAAGTGCATTATTCATTCATTAACGGGATGTCGACGGATGTAGATCGGTACCGCCGATATTTTAGTCAGGTTGGAGGCGGTGATCAAGTGTATCGAGCGAGTTATTTTAAACAGCGAGGTAGAGGGCTTGGGAATTTTTTCAGAAGTATTTGGCACTTAGTAAAACCTTTGGCTACGCAAGGAATAAAGGCTGTAGGTAGAGAATTTAGAGACACGGGTATAAAAGCTCTTGCAGATATAGGAGAAGGTAGATCAATAAAGGAAGCTTTGCAAACGCGTTCCACAGAGGCGGTTGATAATTTGAAAAGAAAAGCGGAGAATAAAATTAGAAGGATGACCGGAGCAGGATTACGCGCCCCCAAGCGAGCGAGAATTAAGCGTATTAAAACAAAAAGAAAGAAAGTATCTAGGCAAGTTGGTGGAAAGCAAAAGAAGCATAAGATAAAGCGTAGGGTGAAATTTAGAGATGTTTTCGGCGGGGTGATGGGTAGAGGAAAAAGAAGAAGTTTCACATAAATAGCTTAGTAATAAATTCATTCGGTTTATTAAAAGCTTTGCCTCCAAAGTGTTAGGACGAAAACACGTGAGAAATGGAAGAATACATCCCAGAGTCGTTGAACCTTTTCAGCGAACCATTACTGCAAACAAGCATATATGGTTGGAAATTATCGCACCATAAAACGCTCACTTCCATCGATAATCGCGAGCTTCGGTTTAAGCTTATGGATAGTGGTAATCATTACAGAAATTTAGCTGGAATAACTCTGAATTTGAAAGTAAAGTTGTGCAAGTCTGACGGTACAGATTATACAGAAAATGACAATGAGCAGCCGGGGGTGGTTAATAACGTTCTACATTCAATGTTCGATCATTGTCAAGTTCATTTCAATGGGGTTAAGTTGACCTCCTCGGATAATTATCCATATCGTGCATATTTAGAAAACTTGTTAAATTACGGCGTTGATGCTTCACGCACTCACCTTGAGTGTAATGGATGGGCTTTGGATACTGGTCATGATTTAGACCTTCAGACCGCTGCAAACGTAGGATTCGAGAAAAGAAAGGGTTGGTTCGCAAATAGCAATGTTGTAGAATTGGAAGGAAAATTACACGTTGACCTTTTCAATACTCCAAGATTACTTCTTACTGGTGTGTGCTTGGATATTAATTTGAGGTTGAAAAATTCGGACTTTTACATCAAGGAAAGTGGAACCTCATCAATGCTTAAAATTTTAGATGCTACACTCTACGTTCCGCAATATGAAATAAATCCCTCAGTTTTATTAGCTCATCAAGATCTATTAAAAAGACAGCCAGCTATTTATCCATATAAGCGAACGGAAGTTAAGACTGTCATCTATCCTAGTAATATTGATTCAATTAAAAATGATAACCTAATAAACGGTGTACTTCCTTCCACCCTAGTAGTGATATTGGTAGATGGTGAAGCATTTTCAGGAAAAAAAAACAAAAATCCATTTAATCTAAAACATTATTCGATGACAGGATTCGACTTGTCCATAGATGGCAGCTCTGTAGGTGATATTAAGACGAACTTCCACAGCGATAAGGACAGTTTTGCTACTCGCGCATTCCTTCAACTCTATTCAGCCTTAGGGGTGAACCATAGTGACTGGGGTAATCAGATAACGATGGATATGTTCAAACATGGATATACTGTATTAGCTTGGGATCTCACTCCGGATAGAAGTGGTGAAGAAAGTCACATGTCAATACCGGCTAATGGTACTGTGAGCTTTGAAGCTAACTTTGCAGTTAATCTTCCAAATTCAGTCATGCTCATCAGCTATGCTGAATACAATGCACACTTCACGATTGATGAAAATAGGGTTGCTTCCCTTAAGTAAGTTGAGTAAGCATTCAACATGCAAACAGATGACATCGAAGACGTTTTATCTGGAGATCTTAGAACGAAACGTAAGTTTAGAGGTGTTTTTCCATCGGATCGGTTACCCAACCGTCCTAAGCGCGGAATTTATATAGTCAATTTCGATCCTTCACACAAACCGGGAATCCACTGGGTCGCGGTAGGCATATTGAACGGTGAACGTGCGGAGTATTTCGACTCCTATGCTTTTCCTCCATCAATCCCAGGCATTATCACTTTTTTAGAACCATTCAAAGTCATAGAAAATTCTGTTCGATTGCAAAATTACCAATCAGATCTTTGTGGGGAATTTTGCTGTCTGTATGCGCTTTTCAGATCCATCACTCGCAAACCTATTTCCCAATTCACGTCCTTATTTAACCGCCCCATACTCAACGACTGCATCACTGCCAAGCTGTTTCGACGAGAGTTTGGACGCGGGCGTAAAGGAAGAACATGTCACTCAGCTTCGCAAAAGTGTTGTGCACTAGTGGAGAAAAGCACCAGACCCTTCACATAATCACATTCCTCTAATTCAGTCTCTGAAGAATAGTTCAGGGGAGGGGGTTGAGGGGAAATTTGAAGGGAGGGGTGTGAAAGTGACTATACCATTTTCTAATATAAGCATGATGACGACCTCATGAGCATCAGTTGAGAATGTCACAGTCGATGAAGAGGAGGAGGTCTCCATCCTCCAGTAGTGCTCCAGCCCTGCTCCAGTCATCTCTAAAACTTACCAAGAATAAAAGTGTGCTCATCGGTTGGTTGACGGAATCGGCTACACCGTGTGTGGAAATTTCCTCTTCGGATAAACCTGTTGTGAGACTCGACCTGGAACAGTGGACTAGTTTAAAAAACTACGCCGCCGCCGTTACAGACTATTTTGAAACCTTAGTGGTTCCTCCGTACGTGAATTTATGCGTCAAATTTGTGAAATATTTCGGTAAACCTCACGTAAAATTGGGGAGTAAGAACGCTCACGTATCTCTTAAAGCTGAAGATTGGAAAACATTAGTAAATTCTTTCGAATCGATTGACTCGGCTCTTGATGTAGCCACTCGATCGAGTAATATAATAAACAGCCATTTAAACAACATTTCTCAGACGTTGAAAGTTTCGGGCATCGAGAAGGTGTACATCACTTTCGGTGACGAACAATACAACGTCCTGAGAGTGAAATTTCCAGAAGGATAAAAAAAAATGGACCCCCATTCTAGCTTCCTCCTAGAGCAAGTCACGATCAATGCATTGATAATAGACTTTCAAGCTCTGGTATTGAAGGCTGATGGGGGGAATGAATTCATAGTCAGAGAACTGGCCATCGAGGATCTGAACCGAGATGATCGCCAGTCGTGGGTGTTTCAGTTGCCTCCTGACTATGTTGAAAACTATGAGAATACGTGGGTTCGAGAAAACCACCACGGAATACCCTCTGATTTGAAGGGGACACCATACAATGAACTACATAATATTCTAAACGAAAAAACCTTGAAATATAAGTATCTCTTAGGAAAAGGTGCTGAAAAATGTAAATTCCTCTCTAAAGCTCTAAATCGTGATGTGTTCGAAGTTGGAAATTTATTACATGTACCCTCCCTTAAGCATCTCACAATATTTGGATGTGATTATTGCTCATTGAAATGTCATCAGACGCGTAGGTTCATGTGCGCAGTGGACAATTGTTTTAGAATTAAAAAATGGATTTCCATTCAGTATTCTAAGGAACAACTATTGTTAAAATTCAATGCTGAAGAAAAATTAAGAAATGGATTTCCTTTTATTATTCTAAGTAAAAACCATTGTTAAAATTCAAAGATGAAGAAAAAAAGGTTTCTTTTAAATTATCTTACTCATTGTCTGTACTAATTATGCAATAAAAATGATTAAGTGTTATTTAATCTTTGTGTTTCATTTAATTTTCCCTATATAATAACCCTCTTATGCAATAAAAAAACTATTTCTTAAACAATTTTTTTATTAAACACCATTCACATTACAGCTTGACTTTATTAAACACATTCACATTACAGCTCAACTAATACAGTACTCTGACTACTATTATCGCTCTCTACACCAGCATCATCTTCCGCCTCAGATTTGTTTTCTTCTACCCCAGTGTCGTCTGAATCAAACGCATCGTCAACTTCAGAAACATCCTCAGGTCTGCAATTGCTGGGTGCGGCCTCCTTTGACATAACCCTCAGAAACGTCTCACAATGTCTGCGGTGTGAATCAACTGCATGGTCAACTTCAGAAACATCCTCGCTGGGTGCGGTCTTCTTCTTTGAAAAACTGCTCAGAAACGTCTCACAATATCTGCGGTGCATTTGGTATACGCAGCTGGAAGATGGTGTTAATGAATCCACCTCATCGATCCCCTGGCACACCTTACAATGTCTGCGGTGCATTTCGTATGAGATGATCATTGTTGATGGCTTAAATGAATGCAACTCATCGAAACATCGCACCATCGGGCGTGGTTCCTCCATCGAATTCATAACATCCGACGTCTGTAGTTCCACTGTCGGTAAACACCATTCACATTACAGCTTGACTTTATTAAACACATTCACATTACAGCTCAACTAATACAGTACTCTGACTACTATTATCGCTCTCTACACCAGCATCATCTTCCGCCTCAGATTTGTTTTCTTCTACCCCAGTGTCGTCTGAATCAAACGCATCGTCAACTTCAGAAACATCCTCAGGTCTGCAATTGCTGGGTGCGGCCTCCTTTGACATAACCCTCAGAAACGTCTCACAATGTCTGCGGTGTGAATCAACTGCATGGTCAACTTCAGAAACATCCTCGCTGGGTGCGGTCTTCTTCTTTGAAAAACTGCTCAGAAACGTCTCACAATATCTGCGGTGCATTTGGTATACGCAGCTGGAAGATGGTGTTAATGAATCCACCTCATCGATCCCCTGGCACACCTTACAATGTCTGCGGTGCATTTCGTATGAGATGATCATTGTTGATGGCTTAAATGAATGCAACTCATCGAAACATCGCACCATCGGGCGTGGTTCCTCCATCGAATTCATAACATCCGACGTCTGTAGTTCCACTGTCGGATTCATCACATCGAGTGCACGGTGAGATCGGTGAAACGGGTGTTTATTAAGTCCATCCCCCACCGCCACCTTCTCCCACCACTTTTTCCGCATGCGCTAAACCTCTTCCCCACCGTCGCCGCTCCCATCCCTCCCACCCCCTCCACCACGTCAACTGTTCCACCACGCGCGCATTTACACTTTCAACTCTTTCTCAACTGTTCCACCACGCACGCATTTCCACTTTCAACTTTTTTTTTCAACGCGCTTTTACACTTTCAACTGTTCCACACCACCTCGCACGCATTTACACTTTCAACTTTTTTCAACACGCTTTTACACTTTCAACTGTTCCATTTTCGACTTTCAACTGTTCCTGACCGGAAATACGTCATAAACAAAAATGGCGGACTTCCAGAAAAATGGCGGACTTCCGGTGAAACTGTGCCAGGACCCGCTTTTTCACTTCTACTATGGATGTTAAAAAAAGGTTCGTCCAAAAAGATTTATATGCAGTGCAGTTATAGTATGTGGCGCGGAAACATGGTCACTGTAGCAGGGGGATGGACATAGAGTGGAGGTTTGTGAAATGTGGTTGCGGAGAAGGATGGAGGAGGTGTATTGGACTGAAAGCAAATAAATGAGGAAGTGCTATTAATAGGTTGTGTGGGCTAGGAGAGGAGATTGTTGGGAGAAATCTTAGGGAGGCAGGAAAAATGGATGAAAAGCATACTGATTGGGATTTGGATGCTGAAGTCTGATGGGGAGAATGTTAGGCAAAGGAGGAAAGGGCAGGAACAGGATAGGGATGTTGGACGGAATGAAGGGAGGAAGGTAGTACAAAGAGATGAAGAGGGGCTAGTTGTAGAGTATAATGTTGGGTTGTGTTTTGTTAGGGGAAGCAAAATATTTCGTTTTTGAGCTACATCGAAAACCTACCTTAGCCGGTAGATTGCCTTAAAAAAATCTTGTATATATATATATTTTCTCCTCTGGCATGAACGCTCCCGAGAAATTCTCCTGCGACGACCCGCGTGTGGTGGTATGTTTATGGGGTTGTAAATAGTGATATTGTGCCCTGGAAGTACTCCTTTCTAGCACGTGAAACTGTTGAGACTCCCAAACACACCGTGATCTCAAACTGCTCTGTCTATACTCTATTCCATTATTGAGTCACCTAAAATATTACTCAAAAGGAACAATAGCATAACTACTTTTTTAAAATTCTGTTTTCTTCAACCAAATATAAGGGCACTGTGATTTTATTAATAAGTAGCGAATTGGAAAGCACCCCAACAGCAAAATTGACGGTTGGCAACGAGACGCTCGCTTTCCATCTTATTGTGCCTCTCGTTCCCTGGAGATTATAGCAATGGAAATGAGAATATTTTTTTATGATTTTCTCGACACTTCGAAGTATTTGGATTACGTGTTGGCGTAGGTGGTCAGACGACTCTGAATTGCCGCGATATAAATTCCTAATCTCTCATAGCCTATGACAATTTCATAATGATTTAATATTACCTTAATCGTCGCGTTAATTTAGAGGAAATATAGTACGTACAAACACCTTCGGAGGATAATAAATGTTGAGTATGAACGAATAATTGTGAACAGTATGAAGTTATTGTGTATATACATACGAGTAACAGTACTTATATTGACAAATTATTTTCTACTCTTGTCTATTTGTAGCAAATTCACTAAAGCAAAGGTCATCAGTTTATACAATACAATCAATTTTCCACAACTCAAGGACGTTTTTATAAATCAAACCACTTTACTTTTCCACGTAAACTTTTTAATTTTCACGACCCTGGTTTCGTTATGGCATAACATCATCAGGTAAAATTACAAGTCAAGCACAATAAAGTGGTTTGATTTATAAAAACGTCAGTATTAAGATTTTCCACCGAGTTACGCCAGAAACTGTTTTATTTAGCAACTCAAGGTTATAAGGGGAAGTCCAATGCAAATCGAACACCCGCTATAACACTCAGTCAGCGCGAAAGGTGGTAATACTGCTGTTACGCATCGATACCACCGCCATCGCTGTGGTAAGAAGAGAACTGCATAACGACAACTCACAGGCGCACGCAGTTGTTGGGTCATGTCCTTATTGGTGCGCGGACTGGTCTTGCCTACGTCCATTAGGTTTTGATTTGATTGCCACTGGTGTTATTATGCATTTTTATAGAGATTAACATCGATTTTTTTTATAAAAATGAATTTCGCGTAATGTTTAGGAAGACTTCGTCTCATGACTGATGTGAAATGAAAAAACCTTTTTTACTTTTCCAAAGATTTATTTGTAACGTACAACGCGTTTCAGTTCATCGAACCATCTTCAGGTACAAGATGTAAAGCTGATTTTGAATCCAATTGATCTGATGCTGAACTGTGTAACTAACGTTTCACTTGATTAGTTTTTGTATTTGACTCCAATCAGCGTTGTATCGATAATATTAAATGAGGATATTAAATGATCATTTAGTCTTATGATAAATCGATACAACTGTGTCAATAATTTCAGTTAAGGTGCATGTCCCTACATTCCACCCGTCCAAATATCCCATGCATATCTTGTCATTAACTTCGGTTGGTCGTTCGAGAGCGTGTGGGCCGCGTCGAATGTTTTCCTCAAAGTGATGCCTAGCGTCTCTCGGCGAGGAGGGTTAAAAAAAGACACGGACGGAGCCGCGAGTTCCTCCACCCCCCTTCTCTCCTTTCAGCGCCGGGGCGAATGCGCATTGCATAGCATCCCATTCATGGCGCGTGGCGTTAACCTCTCCCCACCACCCCGCTAACCCAGTTCGCCTTCGGCTTGGACGTGGAATTCAAACTCTTTCGCGGATTTCGTTCCAGCGCTTCTGCAAAACGGCTTGTTTCCAAAATTCTGGCGAAAATAAATCGGTCGTGAGGTTGATATTATTTATTTTTATTTTTTGAAAATGGAAAGAGAAAAGTAGTTCTTTCCAATTTCCGTCAGTCTGAATGGAAACTGGATCGTTTTAGAGCTTTCTATTTGTGCTCTTTCCATGGAGAACTCCGGGGATGCTTTTCGCTGAATGATTAATTTTTTTAGTTGCAATGAATTTCAAGTTGAAATACGTATTTATTTCGAATGTACCATGAAAGTTGTTTTCGTCAGCCCTTTATGTATTATGAATGATTAATACCGAGGGATTTCAACACTTTCATTGAAAATCAAATGAAACGTAGATAAAGTTTACAGAGTGTTAAAAAATCTGTGTTAATTAAATAATGGCATTTTCCATTAAATTTTTTAAATCAGTTCAGTCATAGATGATTAATAGATATTTTTTTACCTACAGAATATATTTTCTTCAACGCTTTTGAGTTTGTTAGTTCTTTTTTGAAAATAGAGGGTTTTTTATTAAATTAATATGTATAGTCCAAGGAAGGATAGACGTAACTATGAACATCAACACTCAAGTCAAAATAATATATTTTTCCTTAATGATCCATTGGCATTCATTATTTGCGTTCATTCACCACATTTAAATTTAAAGGTGAAAGACCGAAATTTAGCATATGGTAGTGTGTCTTCCAATCTTATTATTGAGAACGAAGACTCCTAAATTAGCTAACTAGAAAGCTACAAACTTAATGGTCTTTTCAAGAAGTAGTGGGGTTTAACTTTCGACTTAAGAAAAGCTAAAAAAGTTAAACATGCTTGTCGGACAAGTGAGAGCAAGGAAAGAAATTCCAATATTTAATTTTGGAGGAGATTGGAACTTAGTTGCATTGGTGCTTTGAGAAAAAATGCATTTGCAACATACATGGTTTGTATAAATAGTATCGGGAAAAGTTAAAAAAATAGATGGATTTCACAATTTCTACAATGCCTCAAAATTCTTCATAGTACATCTCTTGGGCGTCGACACACTTTTACCAGCGGTTTTTCCATGCCTCGAAGGTTCTTCCTGGTAGGAGGATTCAGATACAGGAAGGTCCTTAAGGGTACGTGTGCAAGCTTCTTTGACGGTACTTAGGTCCATGGTGCTGTCCGTTGAGGGAGAATTTCGCTTTTGGAAATAGCAAATAGTCTCAAGGACTCCAAGGGGGTTGGAGAATCGTCGCGATGTCGCTGCAGGAGGTCATTACAAGCAGATACAATAGAATCTGCTCTTGGTCGTCCGTCAAGACCTTTTGGATGAGTTTAGGGCAGATCTTTCGCATTTTCTAAATTTTCAGTGATAATGGTGTATGCACTGTCATCTTATCAATGCAAACACGAACTGCGATCATGCACACACTTATTCGACGGTCCAAATTCAGCACTTAACGCACACGCCAGGAAAAATTATTACCGATAACTTTTATAAATACCTTATATACGTTTTTAAGGACCCCAAGTAATGACCCAATAAAAGTGACCCCAGCTAACATGAGTAAAATATTTGTCAACTATTTGATTTGAGCATTGTGAAACATTCGGATAGGGAACTGGGACTAGTAGGAAGAAGCATGTAATATAATAGGGTGTATTTTAGATGTGACTGTGAAGGTGGATGGAAAAGGTTAAATGTATCATGTAATGTAGTGAGGGATGACTGAATGTTGGCATGGATAAGGAAGGGAAGAGAGGGTATTTGACTGGTTCACAGCCAGGCATGGCGCTTAATTAAGTACACCCCGGACGATGAGGTGAAGGCAAAAATTCGATAACAGTAGCACGCTGTTTAACTCGCGTTGACATAGCACTAAAACACGTCTCCATACTTCCGCTTCTCAAAATACACTGGATGAATGTAACGACCTCCAACCTGCGCATGCGTGTTGAGGGGGGATGTTACATCCACATTCCATCAGATGTCCTTCTTAAGGTTATTTTGTTTGTGATATACAAGCATGTGTGCGTTAGTTTTCAGCCCACTTTCGGACGTAATCTCCTTCAGCTACCTTTTCCTTCCCCTTCTCCCAATACCTTCTCTCCTCTTGCCACGCCCTAATACTTCAACATTCACAACATCCAAATGTCTCCACTTGTGTTCATTTACATCAAAGATCTGGTTTACGCGCTGCTTAAAATTACGAGCCAATTAAAAGTTTGGTCTAATCATTCCTTTGCATCTGCACTGACGGCCCTTGTCGTCGTTTTATTTGTGAAAAATTCTAAATGCAACGCTATTCTTCTTTTATTGATTTGATGTTTTATTCATTTTCTTCTAAACTATTTCCTAGATAGATGAGCTGTTGGCCTGACCTGCTCTAGATTATGCCGGGTTATTTTAATTTTAAACTGAACAATAAAACTTTGTTTCATACTCTTTTGCCTATTGACTTTTAATAATCAAACCACTTTACTTTTCCACATAAACTCTAACATAAAGTAAAGTGGTTTGATTATTAAAAGTCAGTATGAAGATTTTCCACCAATTTACGCCAGAAACTGTTTTATTTCTTTTGTCTATAATAAAACGATTTTCTTCGCTTTCCAAATTATCATGTTGCCAATTATTACAATTAAAAAACTGGTTGACATATACATGCATGCATGTATGTGTGTATGTATGTATATATATATATATATATATATGTGTGTGTGTGCATATATACATATATATGTATTATATAAATATATATATATTACATACATATGTATTATATATATATATATATATATATATATATATATATAAATCAAAATGAGCCGGTTTCTACGCCCTGAGAATGATAGCGGAGCTAGCCTTCGAAACGTCGGCCGCTGAAACCTTGACTACCGGGTGGAAATTACCATAACTTGTATCTGATTTTCCTTCTTTCTTTGTCCCATCGTTGTTTTTCTGGCCTTTTTCCTGTACGTTCTACTATCCTATTTTAATATATATTCGCTTTTAAATCAAGTAATCACTGAAGAATGTAACGATGTTACGTTGTACAAATTAGCATACAATTGGGAGAGTTTACAACAAGCGTTTGGTAGCACGAGGCGTAATATGCTCATGGTTTGATTATAGTTAAGTCGATTAGTGAAGTCGATAGTGTTTCGGGACATAAAATCGACCAAAAAAGACTGAAAGGGGATTTATAATTAATTGAATTTTTCAATCATGTGACTAAATCTTTTCGAGTGGTTTATTATGCTGGATGTGAACTACGATTTATGTTTCTCAATGTTATCAGTTACTTTTAAAAGTTGTACTTTCTTAAAATAAATCAGTTTCCATGTTTCCATGCGCAGCTGGAGAAGGAAAGACTCGATATTTAGTGAATTGTCGTCTTATTTTGGAATGTCGTTTGTTGACTCCCTCTGCGATTTCTCAAACGTCGATGATGCGTCAAAGCCGCGACATTTTTGTAGGTCACGCTGGCCTTTCGATTGGTCTATCCCACTTTCTTTCTCGTGCCAGAACACGAACGACAAAAGCATGCCATCCCTCGGGATTCAAAACCCTTTCACAGCTACGAAGCCTTTTTTAATTTAACGTCATTTTAAAGATATTATGAACCCCAAAAAATGTTCAGTATTTCATTGAAAAAAGGGAGGAGAAAACTTTGTGACTACACTTTTGTTTTCCTTTTTCCTTCTGGGAACTGAAAGTTATAAAGGTTATGCCCTCATGGATTCTTTAATGGAAAAATTTTGCTCCCTTGCGATGACATTTATTAAATTGGAGGCTACCCAGGACGGAGAGCTGTGTGGGAGTGACCATTTTAATTTTCCTCAGTTAAAGTAATAGATTGAATCAAGCTTGAGTGACTGGAAATTATCCATAATTAAATAGAATAAAGCATTCCAAAAACTTTTCTTTCATACAGTTATTTGTGTCTGAAAGATAAAACTTTTACCACAGTTGAAAGTTATCATGGTCGGAATATTAAACCCATATTTGAGGTGAAAGGTAAAATAAACTATTTAGCTTTATGTGCAATATTTGGACTCCGTACTTTATAGATATTTATCAAGAAGTATTAAATCATTTTTTTCAGTCAAAAGAGTGTTGTCTCTTTGCTTAGGTTTCAATCAACAGTAATAAACCATTCAAAGTGTTAACTCCGGAAACCGAAGCATCTGTGTTCACCGAAGCATTTGTGTTACACACCGAAATTGTTGCATGTAAATGATTCATATTTTCTTTTTGGGGTTGGAATTATTAAATGTATAATCGATGTTAAGAGATGGTGGATGAGGAGAGGGGTTTGTTGAGAGAAATCCTATGGAGGCAGGAAAAATTGGATGAGAGGCGTATTGAGCGGTAGTGGAATGTTGAAGAGGGTAATAGAGAGGAGAATGTTGGGCAAGCGAGGTAAGGGCAGGAACAGGATAGGGATGTTGGACGGGATGAAGGGAGGGAAGAAGTAGACGGAGATGAAGAGGGACCTGATATAGACTAGTTTGCTAGGTGGGGAGTCACAAAATGTTTATTTGATAGTTGTGTCCATCCAAAAACCTACCTTAAACGGTAGATTACCTAATAATAATAATCGATGTTAAAATGCAGCAAGCAATGAATCTTCAAAATAACCCTCCTACTCATTCTCACGTCGCGTCTCTCACTTTTCCCATCGAAGACTGCTATCATTTCCTCCCTCGAATTCACTTTCGATTGGTCCTAGCGCTCCATAACGTCAACTCCCTGATGGTCACCATTGACGTCAGTTCCCTTTACGCTTCTGCTCCGTGTGAGGAAGGTTTAAAATCCCTATCTCATCACAAATTCATTCAATCATGCCACTCACTCTACCGACATACTTATCTATCTGCAAAAACCTCACCCTGTAAAAATTCCTCCGTCTTCAACCAATGATCTCTCTCAAGATTAAAGTAAGAGCTATCTGCATTTCAATGCCACTAGCATGCATCAATTTACAATTACGCAGCAATAAACAATCGTTTCTCCAAAGAGAAACTCACAAACCAACGAGTATCTTTTGGGTTAGTTAAATTGACACCATCATCATGTGATTCCATGATCAGGGCTATCTATCAACTCGCGGTCCCTCACTCACTTGTATTTCTTCAGACCTTTTGTCTTTCTCACACTCAGTCAATGATTCGTGAATTACCTTTCCCGATATTAACACAGGAACAATTAATTCACAATCAAATTAACTGCACACCAGCAACATCTCCTCTCCTCTCCAGCTGCCACCAGTCCCACACCAAACGCACCCTTTTCAATCCATCCATGTTTACAGTATCTACAAGAATGACTTGGACAGATACCTCGAAAATCTCCCTGAGAAAATACAGATAACTAGAAATATTGCTAAATCAGACACTGATTGCCCGGGTGGGCCATTATTTCCAAAAACTACCTAAAGAAAATTTTTATTTAATTACGAGTTCATCCGTATTTAACGGGAACCAAAGAGTTCAACGCACATCAAAAGAATTCTCTCACCTCCTGAAAATCCAATCAATGCTACCAACATGAAAATAATAATTAGTAAGGAATATATTAGTAGGGAATAATTAGTAGTATGAATAATAATAGTAATAAGAAATATTAGTAATAATTAGTGGGGAATAATTAGTTCAACTCAGCTGCATGCTCTTTCAATGATCTCGTGTGTTTTGTTGCCAAATTCCTTCCCACATAACCGCATGAGACTACCATTTATAATAGTCCTTGCCCTGCCTCGTTGTTTTCAAGCTTCTCCTTCGCTCCATCGTCTCTCTCTGCTACGGGAGGGGACTTGGGGTGTGTCACGTTCTCTACGTGTGGCTTAGTGGATGGAGATTGAGAGCTGCTGCATGCCCACGTGATTGTCGAAGATCCCCTTCTTATTTTTCAAATCTGCATCCAATCATGTGATGGCAGAAGCCTGTCATTTTAATCGTTGAGGTTCATTTTTATTCCCTTTTTTCGTATAACAAATAACTGATTTATGAGGTATATTCACCTTAGTATAAATTATCACCCTAGTATAAATAAGCACGTTACTTGATAGAATTTTACTACATTCGTGTAGGTGTGTGTATGCATGTGAATGTCAGTTGTTAGTATATGTATTTGCACGAGTGTAAGTTAAACAGATTTTCGCATTAAAATATACGCCACTGTGAGTTTAGGTTGGCATGAGTATGTTGGTTTTATTCTCTTTCACGGGTGGTGACCTAACACCTCCCGCCACACTCCCCTGCGATGACTTACTTGACTTAGATGAGATCACTTCTTATGCAATGTGGTAGAGGGTGGAGTTCGTCGTCCGTAGGATGGGACGCTGAACTGCACGACCCCTCGGTGCGTTTTGTTGAGGGTAGGCCTGTGTCGACGTCGGGTGTCTCTCCATCCCTCCTTTTCCCATTACCTGAACATCTTATCTGTACCAAATAACCCACACCTATACTTAAAGGCGCAAATAACAGGCTGTCCGTCGCCAACCCCTTAGAACCGTTGGTAATCGCGGGTGCTTTGGTGGGGGAATGGTTGAGGGCGCGTCTTTGGCGGCCTCTTAAGGGGTGAGGCTCTGGGAATAGAGGAATAACGTCTCAACCAGGCCTGAGACGATCAACACCTCCACTGGTATGTTAAATGCAGAGATATTTACAAACCACTATTTATGTCAAGCCGACATCAGGGGAGATTAATACCTGCGTGTCGTTTTCGCGATAGCCTAGCATTCGCGAATGATGGCAAACTGCCGGCTCAGGGCCCTAGCGGCGAAAGGGGAAAGACGGGGCTTTTGCTCTCCCCCCACCCTTGGGTGCACCAGCTTATTGCGGTTTAGGGCGAGGGAGAAATTGAAAACGCCCTATCCTAAATTTATGCAGAGGGTTGAGAGCGAAGACAAACATTCAAAAGTGTTGGATTAGAGAAATCAAAAGCTTAAAGGCGGAGAAGTAGCTTTGCGATATGAATGCGTACGGAAGAGGATTCTATAGGAGCAGCGCCCGGTGTTGTTAATTGTAAAAGTATAGTACCTGCTTGTGCACGATGTAAAATTTTCTCTCTCTTGACTAACCCTCCGCGTTTATTCTATCGACTAATGGAAGATGATTTGCATCTACATAATACCCCGCAAGAGCGTGTGGCGGGGGTTTTGTGCAGCACCAGCACCCATATCTACGCCTGTGATTTGAATATGGTGATGATATTCTGCGACTTTGTTTTTTAAAATTCGGCAATTGACTGCCAATACGGATAATGTTCCCTTGAAATTACGATTTTTGGATTTTTTTTACGAGGATCGTCTTCTTATTAATATTGAATCCATTTTGAAATTTTTCGTCCGATGCTATCTGATTAGGGAACTAATCCTAGAACTGAACCTCGCTTCATTTATAGCTAAATATTTTGGCAAAGAAAACTTAAGAGACCCACTAATTGACGTACAATCAAATCTGAAAAAGCCCTCCAGTGCTCGATTATCCGACCCGCTACGCATCTGGCGGCCTAAACCGTGTAATGAACACCGGAACGGTTCAGAGGGATCCTATGCAGATCCATTCAAGCACTTTTTAATTAAGTTAAACCACTACTAGTTGGAAATTTTGGAGATCCTCAAGAAACGGTCCACATTTTTTAGTTCTAGTATCTGCCCGACAATCACTTGGAAACGTTAAGAATGCCCTGCGTTTTGTGCGAAATTTACACATTCAGGAAGTGCGAGCAAGTTATATGCTAACGCGCCAGAGCAAGTCATATAGTATGAAAGTTTTCACGCGAGGAAAGTTGGTTCCATCCCTACGAGTTCTCGGCACGTGGTGCGGGAGATTTCGTGAAATATTCCACCAAACATTGTGGGGCGAATCTCTTCCTTGGTTCGCTGAGCAGTCGAGACGGAGCGGGCCCGTTGCCATTCCGCCGAAGAATAGTCTAGGAACGTTTTGGGAAATACTATAAATCTGTTTCCATGGTATTATTTCCGAATGGCTCGTGTCATCATTGCTGATGTAATTAGAGTGAACCTCGAGGGCGCTTTCAGGGGGAACATGAGGGAAAAGGGGATACTTATTTTTTTGAGAAAAACAAAATTTGCACTTTTCCACGGATTTATTATTAACGTACCACGCGTTTCATCGAAGCATCTTCGGGTACAAGACGAGATTCACCTTGTGATGCATCACGTTTATATCTGTTTGAGGAAGGGGGGGGGGGAAGATGAATGAGAGGGCGGAGTAATGTAGGTGGGGACAAAGAGGGGAGTTATGGAAAACCCAGAGAAACAGGGAAACTAAAAAAATTAAAGTTTTCATAGTTTAGATAAGCACTTGTGATAATTATTTGAGAGGAGGGTGGCTGGTATCCTTGCGGTAGGAAGGAAGGAAGAATAAAGAAGGGTTAAGCGGAAAGGAGACTTGGAAGGGATAGAGGCAGGTTGAGGGATGAGGGATAAGTGATTCTAAGAAGGACATTATCGGGGAAGGGTTGTTTGACGCAAGCTGTGTAGGGTGGAGGGTAGACAGGGGGTGGTTGGATGGGAAATAGTCGAAGGGTGGAGTCAATAGGAGAGAGAGGGAGAGTTTCACTTTTTTCTGTGGAAACGGGATTCTGAGGAGAGGAGAGTGGTTTACAAAAACATTGTCGTTTAAAAGAACATTCATATTTAATTTTACAATTTCAATTTGCTCTAAAATATCAAGCCTTTTGCCCTTATCTTCATTGTGTAGAATCTCAGGATTAAATTTACATGAGTGGGATGAATGTAGCAGATGCTTAGCTGGGAGTGATGTTTCATCAGAAGTCCTCCAGCATCTTTCATATTCTTTTATTCTGGTCGTGAAACTTCTTCCGGTCTGGCCTATATAGCACGTGTCAAAGGAATCACACTTCAGTTTTTGACGCCGGACGTTGAGAGGGGTTCTAGTTTGTCCTCGTTGTGGCAAAGGATTTTTCCCTGAGCAAGCGGATAATGAAATGGGATATTGAATTTTCTTTTATTACATTTTCGGGCAATCTCATTGGAAAGATCACCCTCAAACAATAGACGACACTACTTTTTGGGTTTTTCTTGTGTTGGACTAAGGGAAGATAACTGTGGAATAGCTTTAAATTTTAATTTATTCTTTGAGGAATTTGCGACAATATTTACGCTGTAACCATTGGACACTGCTATTAATTTGATAGTGTCCTGCTCATGGTTGACATTTTTTATGGTTAGGCGTCAATTAAAAAATCGGTGTATCGTTGAATGGAAGACTGACAGTTTCTGGTTCATAGGGTGGCAGAAAACGGCGGGAATGATCGCATCGCTGTAACATAGTTTCCTGTATATGCCAAAACTATGTTTATCATCTATGATAGATATGGAAAGGTCAAGAAAGTTCAACACTTTCCCGGATTCAATTTCCATGTTCCTGTAGATGGTTCAATGAACTGAAATACGTTAGTACAAATTAATCTGTGGAAAAGTGCAAATTTTGTTTTTCTCATTATGGCGAACTTGCACTACACCTCACCTGAGTCTGTTGATTATATACTTTTATTTAGTTTAGCTTTAGTCTTCCTGGGGGTGTGACCTTCGTAGAACGAAAGATATGTTCAATAGTGAGTTCAAGGGCTTTTAACGAATATTTCTTTCGATTATTTCTATTGATCTGCCGGAGTGTTTCAAATGATTACATTCAAAATGCACTCATCTGTGACTATGCAGATGAACGGGAGAGGCCGTTAGATCGTCTTTCTGTTTTAGTTACCTTCGGGAATATTTTTCGTAGGGTTTCGATATAGGAATTAAAACAGGACCGCATGTTCTCATGTGGTACCTGGTGAATGAGGTTTATGTAGATGTTTGAATGCTCACGGCGAGGAAAGCTGTTTGGTAGAACCCTGATCTTGAAACACATTAGTGTGCATCTGTTGTTTACTCTTTTCCATGACATTATTTATTTAAGTTGAAGTTACGACGTGTTAAAAAAAATATATGCAAGCATTTTTCATCGCAGAAGTAATTACATAATAATTTATCCTTTTAATGTGACGCAACTAAGAGATTATTCGTTTGCTTTTGTCGATTTCCTGTTCTACTCAAGTAATTATTAAAAATAAGAGTACTTAAGTAATACAATTAATCGTGAAGGACGAGTTTTGTTTCATATGTATTAAAAATATTTTGTAATTTTTTTATTTATTTTTTTTCTAAAGTGGAAATATGGGAAGGAATTTTGACCAAATAATAGTAACTTATTCTCTTTCATTTTTAAGAGTTATTCTCCATCTTGAAATAATATTATATTTACATGTACACATAATACCACGAGGTTAAAGGCAAATTTAAAATGTAAAGTAGCTGTTTGCATTGGACAAATAAGAACGATATAAGACCCTGCATGTAAATTCTGCAGCAGTAATTTTACTGGTGTACGAACAAATGTGAGAAATTTATCAGAAAAATATCATTCGTCCAGGATGAAGTTCGAACAGGGAGACGGGTGCTACTTCCGGGGAGGTGCTTTTAAACCAGTTTACCCAACCATATTATTGTACTGTCAAACACTTTTATTGCACTGTTAAATGCAACAGATGTCATATTTACGGCAACTTCTTACAATAAGCCAAACCTTTAATGTGTTTGAAGATTCGCTTTCAGGTGACTGATTAAGGTGGCGCAATGCGCACGACTTCGAATTCATGGCATGTCCAAGGGCATCTCAGCAGCCTAACCGGCTGCCAAAGCCCTCTGCGGGATCTTAACTTATCCCGGTTTAGGTAAATTATCTTTTACCACTGCGAAATTTGTCGTATTTGAGCTCACAGCTGACATTAACTTGGCAAAAGTTACTGGTACGCCATTTCCCGGAATTCCTATAGATCAACGGAATACACACATGTGTTTTAAGGTTGGCTTGATTTTCAAAATTCCGGAAGTGTCTCCATTTGGAGATGCATACAAATTTTCCTTCCGGAATAAAATTTCCACGGGGCCAAATTGTGCGCGGGGTCGATGAAGACAGGGCCGGGTTTTTTTTGTTTTCGGAGGCGAATGATGTCAACCGCGGAACGACTGGCTAAATGTGATTGCCGCCCGAGGGCTGGGAACTTCCCGTTCGATGTGGCACTCGGGGAGGGGGCGGGTCGCCACCTATGCGTCGACTGGTGGGGCGCGCGGGGGTCCCGGGGGCGTCCCAGTTGTGTTGCGGTGCCCCCGGACGAATTTGCATGACCGAGGGATCGTGACTCTGTAAGGAATTACCGTCTTACGTCCTCCCTTGACCCGTCTCTCTAGGGGGAAAGGGGTCAGGACCGGGTGCAGATCAGGGGATGGTAGCAGGGGCTCGGGGAGGGTGAACCCTGAAACTCACGATTGAAAAATATTTGAGACAAAATTGAAAAAGAAAAAATTTTTTTCAAAAGTGTCAGGACAAACTTGACAGAATATTCACATATTTTGTTCCTGCTGTGAACATGCCTCGACGTACGATTTTCGGAGACACTCGAAACATCGCTCACCACCAAAATGTTTACTGGCTCATTACTAATTGGCTGAGATGGCACATGAGTCGGGGGAATGACTAGGGGCGTGCACGGTTGATGGGGAAAAGGTTCTTGTCAGGAGAAATAAAAGGAGGAAATAACATACCAGGCATATTTAGGAGCAATACAATCTTGAAGACTACAAAGGAGGATTGTGATGATACTAGATGAGTTATAGGGAGGAAAAAAATTGTTAAAATAGAGATGAAGGCAGGGAGAAGAGATTATGTGAAGTTGATGAATGGCATGATTTTGAAGGGATTATTGTAGGATGCTTGAAAACCTACCTCTAAACGACAAAAAACTGTTAGTGGTGGAACGAGGTCTGTCCCAAAAGTAGTAGGACTGAGTCGATTAAACAAATGCAATCGACGCATTGAATGAGAAATCTTCAAAGTAGCAATCCTTGTGCATCCACATACCGCCGTCAGCGGGTTTTCCGCGCCTCGCACGCCTTCTGGGAGACGGCGCCTGGAATGCTGCTACGTCCGCTCGTCACGCTCTGTTGTAACGCTTCCACCGAGAAGTGGTAAACTTTCAGCATGAATTTGGGAAGAGAAACAGGTCTGGTGGGGTAACGCCAGGGTTATAGGGTGGCTAAGGCATGGTGGAGAAACCCTTGGGAGATCCACGTGCGAGTTTCCTTTTGTTCGTCCGAGAGCACTCGCGGCACCAACTTCGCACACACCTTTCTCAAGCCCACCTTTTCGGTCAAAAGTAAATGCAAATCACTTTTTGGGATGCTAAATTCATCATAAACCAGACGAACGGAACACTAAGAGTGCAATCCCTGCCCAACAAAGCCTTCACTCTTGCAAGATTTTCGTCACTTTTTGTGGTGGAAGGGCGTGCTGAACGTTAGGTGTCTTCAACATCTTATCTGCCCTCCCGAAACGACTGAATCCACTCTAAAACACCCGATTTGCCCATGGCGTTATCACCAACCGTAACTAGCTGCCTTAAACATGTCATGAGTTTCCTTCCCGGTTTAGCCCAAATTCACGCAAAATTTGATGGCATAGCGCTGTTCTAATAAACAGTTCACGACGGGACTTAATGATGTCACGATATAGAGGTTTTGCAAACGAACTATGCGCCCTCCGCAAAGGCTTGGAGCCAAAAGCCACAGACCTCCAGCCTTTCCAGAGACTCCCCTCCCTCGGACCCAGTCAAAGTAACCAACGCCCGTCAGTGCGTCTATCCAGGAAAAAATAAGTTCCACTACTTTTGAGACAGACCTCGCAAGCAAAAAGCAATTGCTCTGATATGAAAAGAAAATTCCAACTCTAATTCTCTCCACATAGCAGTTCTTTAAACAAATCTCGGTATGTTCACTGATATGTCCCAATTCTAACATTAACCTCTTGTTCTATGACTTCCAAGTGCTTTCAGTATATTCCAATTATGCCCTGAATGAAATATCAACAAGTGCCTCTTAAATTTTTAATTACATTTTCTTGCAACATGTCTAATGAATGGTATCTTAACCTACATACCGGCATATTCTTATGCGTTTGCCCGATGAAAGGTTTAATATCTGAAGTACGTAAATAAAATGTAAAATAAAGAATTGAATTGGCTTGTGCAAAACAACAATTCTTGGAATGCTTACTCGTGATGACCTCAGACCATAATAATTATTTTGCTTCAGATTACCATCCATTTCAATCAAAGTCTCTTATTTTTCACTTCATCTTCGAAAAGTCATCTTACTCTTTTCTCTAAAGAGATGCTGAAGATAAAGATATCACGCCCGATAGTAACTTTATCCTACTTGACTTGAGGGGTATTTAGTCCTCCATTTTCTTGCAAATATCCCTTGAGGAGATCATTACCTTCTTCATTTTTCGTTATTCAATAGGCTTTTCCTTTCATGGAGTTGTTTCTCTTTTCAACTGTTTTCCAACTCTTAAGGAAGGGTGCTTCAAGCAACATTTCCCATCATCCCCTTTCCTTCTTCTGCACCCTGCTGTTCGCCAATGCATCGACGCAATCCTCTTTATAGTCGGTGATCGCGGAGCTATTGCCACCTATAATTTTTCCGGCATTAAGACCGCTTCTATTCCCACAGAAGTGCATTGAGTCGTATATTTCAACCTCAAAGGAGGGCAAATAGTCCGCATTCTATCTTTTAAAACGGCTTGAAACGTCACTCCCCGATAATAACTCCATTCTGAGAAGTGGTGAGCAAGTATAATTCTATTATTGAGAGTTGCGTTGGCTGGTTTCAGCGTGCATTGAAAAATCTGGAGCAACTGAGCGCTCGCCCGTTGAAGCTCAAAAATGCGAAAAAATAACTTCGATCCATTTCGAAAAAAATGAGATTAAAAAAATAACTCTTTCGTGAACGTAGCTTTTTCTTTGAACCGGGTTAATATTTCGAGTGTACTACTTTCACAGAGAAATAGGAAAAAATTAAATGTGCGGAGCAGTCGAATTTACGCCGTGCAGCGATTTAGGTAAATAAAACTGTCAACTTGTTTGTGTTTTTCGCGAGGCGAAAAAGGATTTTAATTTCGTTGTGGCTTGACACGAGTGGAATCCTTTAGGGAGTTAAAACTTATTATTCATTTTAATAGGTAAAAATAGAATGTTTATTCTTGGCCATTTGGTAGATTAACGCAACATATGCATGCCGAAGTATTTACGTCCATGGAATGCTTTACACCAAAATTGATAAACTGAATCGCCCCTTTCACATATAAGTAAAAATTAATGGGAGGTGCATTGGGTAAAAAGAATTTCCATCGAAAGATATAAACCGGTAGTTTTTAGGATGTAATTATTTTACTGTGAAATGGATTGGGATGAAATTTTTTACTAAGTCAATGCCTGTTTGTGGTGGATATTTAACTTGTTAATATGAATCGGAAACGCCTTTGGTTAAAAAAATATGATATCATGAGAATGTAGGAATCGAATTTATGTATTCCCGTAATCATATTATCTTTTATTTTTTGTTCTCTTTAAGAATATTTAAGATATAAACGTTAGCTCAATAGAGTAGTAATATGTTTTTCAACCTTCTCGATTGGTGCCCTTTCTTCTCCAAATGTAATCATTACATCTTAGAAATGAACCATTGCTTCAAATTTCCCTGAATTTCGGTGTAGTTTTTTTATAACCTTTAAAATTATAGTTTTAAATTTCTTATTTTGCGGTTATTGGTAGTTTAAATTTGCCTTTAAGATCTAAAAAACGTTTTGTATATCGTTTTCCGCATCCCAATAGAGAAGCAGAGATTGTTTACCGCGCACCAAACTAAAATAAGTGTCTTTAATTCAGGCTGAATTTAAAACTTCTCTAAAGTTAGAGCCATTTATAAGCGATACAAAATAATCACGTGTAATTAACGCCATGATTCAATTTTGGAAGGTTTCAGGAATCCAAATTAATAGAATATTTCCAGAATACATGGTCAGTAATATCATAGTTTTTTATAACTCTGAAGAACAGTTGAATAAACTATAACTTAACTTTTGAGGCAAAATAGGACATTAAATTACTTTCACAAGGCGAAGAAATTTAGACGTAGACACGAAGGTCCAGTCTATGTATGCGTTTACATATCTACATACATTTTAAGCATGTTTAATGAGTGCATAATTCACTTAT
>CM073774.1:42870532-43120532 GCA_037158775.1 Hetaerina titia
CAGCGAGTTCTCGACGTCACCTCTATTGCGAGGACCCAATGAGTTACTTCTATGGCTTCTTCAACGCCAAACGCATTGGAGGTGGGTTAGAAACACAATATGGCCCATCGATGTGGCCAAAGCCGTAGTAACGACAAAAAATAGCATACGCGTAAATTACGACCCGACAAATGGCGTTGGGCACGAGTAAGGAAATGATTCTCAGATTCGAAAAGCGAGTCCCGTGAGCAGAGCCTTAAAATACGCGTAAGAGACATGGGCGAAATACAATGAGACATTATAACAATATTTTGTCACTATATTTCCACAAATATGACAGTTTTAATTCTGTACGAGTAAAATCTTAAACGCAAAATTTTATGCATTATCATAAAATAATTGCCGTAATAAGGTCGCGATATGGGAAAGGTACATTACAAAAAACAATGAAAGTGGTTGTGCCCAGAGAAAAATAAGTTTGCCATGTGCAACCCATGAAAAAATTGTTCCAAGAACATTAACTCTATTGACACGACTGATTTCAATCGTGAGGATATAATTTGACTATTTTAAGAAGACAACTAAAATTCTAGTGTTGGAACAAAGAGAAGCGGATGGCAGATGTTGCATTACAAAGAGGGAAAATAGAAAAAGGGAAATACTTCACCTAACACGGAAGCAAAACAATGTGGGAAAGAAGAAATACATCCAAATGATGCTATGCAAGCAATGGGAAAGGTGTGTGGCAAGGGGTGCATCCACTCCAGGGATGCGCAGCATGTGAGTAGTTGCGATCGTTTGTCGTACATCAATGACTGGTAGTTGCATAAAATATCATATTTGGCAATGAACAACTACGAGGCCCAAATTCATGGAGAGCAGACTATCACCATAAGTTGAGAGGCGAACCAAACAAAGAGATACACTTTCTAACCCTAAAAAAACTGAAGCATATTAAATAAGAATATAACGGTTATCAACTGTGCATGGAAATAGAAAAAATAATACGAATGACTTCGAAAATAGGTAATAGATGTCAACGTAGGTAAATACCCACAGTTACGCCAACCAATGAAGTAAGAAAACAGAAAAGGAAACCTACGTATTAACACCAGACCACCTGATGGTGCTATTTATTCTGCAGTTGCGCGAGTTCTGCGGCAGTGAAGAGCAAAATGGCCCAAGCTGCGAAGACGTTCATGATGAAGAGGCAACTAATACGCTCTGAAAAATACGACTCCGAAACAGGAAGTAGATGTGAAAACATCCTCACAGAGCACTCGTTGAGTCATGGACATGGACCATTGGAGATTATAGATGAATAAGAGCCTTCGAAACTAAATGCTGGAGGCACACGATGGAGCTAAAATGGACAGTTAAAAGAAAAAATCAGGAAGAAAACGGTGGAGCAGAGGGAAGACAATGTGTAGCACTAGAAAGAAAAGAAGAATAATATTAGTGGATATCTCTCAGACTGGGACTCAAGCCTTTTCCTGGGTATAAAAGACGAGGAAGCAGAGGAAAAGGTCTCACGAAGAAGATCAAAGGATTGAGACCAGCTAAAGAATCATGTTCGAATGAAATATATGAGTACTTAAAATATTAAACGTTGAGCATTGCATGTGGGGTGAGTGCATCCAATAAATTAAAGTATTGATTGTCGGAATAATGAAGTTAATCAATGTGACGAACAGTGCACTGCGTACCAAACTCGCGTATGCACTGATTGTGTTTCGTTGGAACGTAAAAGTAATAATGCAAATAATAATTGTATAAGCCCCGCACCACACTGGTAGGTAATTGAAAAAGTGGAAAAACAACCGGAGGAAGAAAGTTGACGCGTAAAGACAGCAAATGAGTTGAATGTCCTGGATGAAGACTTTTTAAGTCCGAAGTTGGAACATAGTTTCACTTAAGACATTTAGTTCATAATGATAGGAATCTTCTCATGAGGAAGAGCCATGATTTCAACAAGCAATGCTAAAACGATCATTGATACATCAGATTAATTGTGCAAATTGACTCGTTTTATCCTTTTATTACAATGGAAATGAGATATGAGGCCTCAATAGAGAAATTTCGTGGACCTCGAAGATCCTCGGCATGATCTCAATTTCAGTAGTTGTTTCAGATTTGATCCTCAGGGCGTCTTCGGCCGGTTCGATAAAATATCGACACGCATTATCGTCCATTAGGAGGGGTCGAGATTTATCGCGCCGTCTGAATCTCGACCGTTGCGCGCGGCAGGATGGACATCTATGGGGGGATGGAGAAGAAGTGGGAGAGAAGGAAACGGGAAAGGACAGAGGATCTGAGTGATGGATGGAGAGAAAGGAAAGGGGAATCTCTTCACTGTGACACGTGAATGGGAGGGTGGGCGGGCTGGATCGGGGAGGTAGTTGCGAAGTTGCAGCCGGGGGTTGGGAGGAGGAGGGACACAACAACGGGCATTGCCGTATGGGTACGTTACTCTCTTTCCAGAACACGTATACTGTTATGCGAGGCCTTCCCTCTCGGGAGGTGGAAAATGAAACGGGGGAAGCAGCATCCCTCCACATATATATATCTCTCTCTCGCGTGCTTGCTTCTCCTAGCAAGGATGTGCAGCTAGTTGGCCGGCTGAGCGGGGTTGAAATATGCGGCGGTTATTGCCTCACGTTCTCAAACCCGGGTCTCGACTGTAATTCTAAGTAGTGGGATGTAATAATATAATGCATTTAGGTCCTGTCGGAGAAAGTGCTCGCCAAAAATATATCCGAAGTTAAAAAGACTTCCGTCCGTTCTTTTCCGCAAAGATTAGCGGTCGCCAATCGGTGGTCCGCAAAGTTATTTTAGACAAGCAGCGAAAAATATCAATTTTGCCAAAACTAAAAAAAATATTTAAAAATGCAAAATAAAAAATCATTGAAATGTTTAATAATAGTTGAACAAGTGTAATAGTTAACCTTACAATTGCAGGTTTCACTTCGGGAAAGTTTTGGATCCCCATCGAGTGAAAGAGAGAATGTACTTTTCCACAGAATTTAAATAATTTCATTTGATGGATAAGTGTAATTAACAATTAATGCTGATATAGTGAACATTTTATAATAATTAATTTATCTATCTTTGTATTTGTTAAAAAAAGCTCATTTGTAGCTATTCGACGGATTCAAAAATTATGTTTAGTGATCGTGATATCCGAATCGTTGGCAAACACTGCGCTGGATTTACGAAGAATTTTTATTTGAAGAAAATTGGTATGATCGTGTTACATGAGATGCTATGTCATGAGTGAGTATGCTGAGAGCGGTAATAGAGGGGAGAATGCTGGGAAAGCGTAGTAGAGGGAGGAAAGGAATATATACTTTGGCTACAATTAAGGGACGTAGAAAGTATGCGTTGCTAAAGAACAAGTTAATAAAAATAATAATTTAATACTAATAATTATTGGCAACTGATAGTTTACATAAAAACATTAAATATTTACCTTCAAAATAACTAAATTAATAACGATCTATCGTACGAAGGGCCATTTCGTCTGCTATTTAACGTTGCCACTTTCTAATCTCTGACGTGTAACTTCTTTTTCCTCTATTTTTCATTGGAATATTATTCTCTTATAGAGAGAATAAAAATCCGGTTCATCCAGGACATTCAACTCATTTGCTGTCTTTACGCGTCAACTTTCTTCCTCCGGTTGTTTTTCCACTTTTTCAATTACCTACCAGTGTGGTGCGGGGCTTATACAATTATTATTTGCATTATTACTTTTACGTTCCAACGAAACACAATCAGTGCATACGCGAGTTTGGTACGCAGTGCACTGTTCGTCACATTGATTAACTTCATTATTCCGACAATCAATACTTTAATTTATTGGATGCACTCACCCCACATGCAATGCTCAACGTTTAATATTTTAAGTACTCATATATTTCATTCGAACATGATTCTTTAGCTGGTCTCAATCCTTTGATCTTCTTCGTGAGACCTTTTCCTCTGCTTCCTCGTCTTTTATACCCAGGAAAAGGCTTGAGTCCCAGTCTGAGAGATATCCACTAATATTATTCTTCTTTTCTTTCTAGTGCTACACATTGTCTTCCCTCTGCTCCACCGTTTTCTTCCTGATTTTTTCTTTTAACTGTCCATTTTAGCTCCATCGTGTGCCTCCAGCATTTAGTTTCGAAGGCTCTTATTCATCTATAATCTCCAATGGTCCATGTCCATGACTCAACGAGTGCTCTGTGAGGATGTTTTCACATCTACTTCCTGTTTCGGAGTCGTATTTTTCAGAGCGTATTAGTTGCCTCTTCATCATGAACGTCTTCGCAGCTTGGGCCATTTTGCTCTTCACTGCCGCAGAACTCGCGCAACTGCAGAATAAATAGCACCATCAGGTGGTCTGGTGTTAATACGTAGGTTTCCTTTTCTGTTTTCTTACTTCATTGGTTGGCGTAACTGTGGGTATTTACCTACGTTGACATCTATTACCTATTTTCGAAGTCATTCGTATTATTTTTTCTATTTCCATGCACAGTTGATAACCGTTATATTCTTATTTAATATGCTTCAGTTTTTTTAGGGTTAGAAAGTGTATCTCTTTGTTTGGTTCGCCTCTCAACTTATGGTGATAGTCTGCTCTCCATGAATTTGGGCCTCGTAGTTGTTCATTGCCAAATATGATATTTTATGCAACTACCAGTCATTGATGTACGACAAACGATCGCAACTACTCACATGCTGCGCATCCCTGGAGTGGATGCACCCCTTGCCACACACCTTTCCCATTGCTTGCATAGCATCATTTGGATGTATTTCTTCTTTCCCACATTGTTTTGCTTCCGTGTTAGGTGAAGTATTTCCCTTTTTCTATTTTCCCTCTTTGTAATGCAACATCTGCCATCCGCTTCTCTTTGTTCCAACACTAGAATTTTAGTTGTCTTCTTAAAATAGTCAAATTATATCCTCACGATTGAAATCAGTCGTGTCAATAGAGTTAATGTTCTTGGAACAATTTTTTCATGGGTTGCACATGGCAAACTTATTTTTCTCTGGGCACAACCACTTTCATTGTTTTTTGTAATGTACCTTTCCCATATCGCGACCTTATTACGGCAATTATTTTATGATAATGCATAAAATTTTGCGTTTAAGATTTTACTCGTACAGAATTAAAACTGTCATATTTGTGGAAATATAGTGACAAAATATTGTTATAATGTCTCATTGTATTTCGCCCATGTCTCTTACGCGTATTTTAAGGCTCTGCTCACGGGACTCGCTTTTCGAATCTGAGAATCATTTCCTTACTCGTGCCCAACGCCATTTGTCGGGTCGTAATTTACGCGTATGCTATTTTTTGTCGTTACTACGGCTTTGGCCACATCGATGGGCCATATTGTGTTTCTAACCCACCTCCAATGCGTTTGGCGTTGAAGAAGCCATAGAAGTAACTCATTGGGTCCTCGCAATAGAGGTGACGTCGAGAACTCGCTGGGTCACTGACGACGCGCCGGCAGCCCACGTGCGAGCTGTTCTTTACAGCCGCTACAGTATCGCCAACTTCACTCCCATGGATATAATGTAAAGGATATGTGTTATCACATTTGGCGAGACATTTCGGATGTACATACCATCAGAAAACGGGTGTTTAAAGTGTGTTCATAAGCACACGACTATTAAGTATCCATATTAGTTGCTCATTATTTGTTTATTTATTTGATTAATTTTGAAATATGTTTACACAGGGTTTAAAGTTGCTGGCGACACCAGAGTTTCATGTTTAATACAAGCGGAAAAAGCATAATTAGTGTAGAAACATATTCAGTCTTCATGGCTTACTTTGCGTTCATGTTCCAAATTTTTCTGAGTGAAACGAATTTCACATGTGAGAATATGGTGGTTATTTAAGAATTCTATAGAAAATGAGTCCAGTGTATCAAGATTAAGACGTCCAAAATTAGTTCACTTAAAACTTTGGCTTTGCATTTATAGAATCCATAATTTTTATCACTTTCGGAAAACACATCACCTGGGACTCTCGCCATATTTTGCAAAAGACCCTTGCTCAGAGTCAAGGACGGATTTATGCAATAACGCTAACCACTATAACTATTAAATTTACATGTTTCTAATAGTTTTCAACTGTACCATTGGTTCGTTTTATTCCTACTTAACTGCTTGATCAATCAGTAATGTCGAATGTCGTTGGTATTTCATGGAGGATTAACAAAAATATATCACCCAAGTACCACGGGCTGTGTATATGTATGTGTGCGTGTGTATAATATATATATATATTTATATTTTTCGCCATACGGCGAAAAATAAAATAGACAACATGTAAAAAGAAACTCACACTGTAGATTGTTTAAGCTTTCGGCCTACTCCGAGGCCGTCTTCAGGTCAGACTGCTAACCAGTCTGACCTGTAGAACGTCTCGGAGTAGGCCGAAAGCTTGAATAATCTACAATGTGAGGTTCCTTTTACGTGTTGTCTATTTTATTTTATGTTCTAAAGTGCCGTCCAATTACTCTCTTGAGTGCTTCCACATCATCGATATATGTATTACGCCGTTGGCCTTAGTACTGGGTGAACTCGACCATCACCAACCAAACCAAACTTCGGGTTGATTACTGTGTTATATATACGCGGTGGCAGAAGCTTTTCTTCATTTGTCCACTGGTTCATCACGCGTCTCCTAGGTCACCGACCCCCGCATCGGAGTCAGGGCTCTTAAGAATAGGCATTTTATTTCAATGCGCCATTGTTGTTTGGCTACTCACTGATCACGACTCCTGATGGGGCTTTACAAAAGGAGTCGTTTTCTTGGTAAGAGAAAGGGAAATCATGAAATGATAATCTTGCTTCTGATAACGGTGTATGAGTTATCCTCCTTTGAATAATTTATTACCAGGACTTAGGTTTTCAAGAACTGGGATCTTTAATATTTCCGAGCATCCAGAATCCATCTTCTTTGCGTTCCGAGGTTTTTGATTCACTCATCGCTCTTAGTTTTGCGTTTATGTTCATAGTCCCAATTATCGGAATTTTGGTCTCGTAGAGGCAAACTCATTATATATATATATATATTTCTATTTATATATATATATATATATATATATATATATATATATATATATATATATATATATATTAGTTTGACCAACAATGACCTCAAGACTTTTGGTTTTTCTTCTTTCTTTCTTCCCAGGACTTTTTCATTTTCTTACATTTATATTAAAAATATATATCCCTTGGCTGTCTGACTGTCTTTAACTAGACCATCTTCAAGTGTAACTGACTCAATTTATCCGTAAATTTAACTAACTTAAACATCTTTAATGTGCACACACACACACACGTGGGTGATCTGAAAAGTTTCTAACTCAGAAAATTTCAGGAAAAATGTCTTGTATCTTTGTTAGGTCAGAAACTCTTCAGACCACCCTTGTACATATATATATATATATATATATATATATATATATATATATATATATATATATATATATATATTTGCCAACGATACTGAGATGTCTTGTTAATGGTAGAGTCCGAAAAATGAAATAAATTTAATCTGATGGAAAAATTAAGAAATAATTTTACAGAGTAATTATTTCACAAATTAAATGTGATTAAATGGGAGTTTGCGACTGTCATCGCTACACACTAGCAACTTCAGATAATATTCATGTAAGGTTCAATTTGCTTGAAGATCCCTATATGTAACGAAGCTAGTCGTAATTAATTCATTTGACCTGTGGAAAGCATTCTCCTCAAAAATTTCTGTAGAAATACTTCACCACGCTGACCGAGGAATGTTCCGTCATCATCGTGAATGGCTAAAAAGAGACGTTTCAGGCATGATATGGTGGAATATCATGATTAATAAAAATTGGCAATTTTCCACAAAATAATTTATTTAGTGGAAAATTGCCAATTTTTATTAATCGTGAACGACGTCTTTATTTCATTACATTGTATTTCCCCTGGATTCCTACGATCTCTTCTCATCCTTACGTACCATTAGTTCAAGAGTGAGAACCGAAGCAAGTGCGGTCAAAAAAATGTAGTGTTGTAAAAAAATGAATCATTGATATTGAGAAGATTGGAAGCTTCAAGTCATTAGTATTTTTCAGCTAGAAGCCAATGACTATGAACGAAGGAATCCGCTTACCACAATTACTCTAACCTTCGATGTCTCGCGTATGTCATCACTTTCATTGTATTGCGTTTAATCTTCATCCCATACCTTGCGTAACTCTTGTAAAGCTCTCAAGAAGAACTGCAATCCCTTGACTGTCTGACTGTCTTTAACTAGACCATCTGTGAGTGTAACTGATTCAATTTATCCGTTATTTTAACTAACTTAATCATCTTTAATGTGCAACTTCCCATGTACCTATAGTCAATTAAAAATATCCAAATGATTTCAGATTTTTAATTTCACGCGAATGGCTACTATATGGGTGAAAGTGTTCCCAGTGGGGTAGGCATTCCCGGAAGGGGGAACGACGAACACGGCGGGGATCACGTCGGTGTATCAGAGTCGATACCGCGCACGTCGTCGGTGAACCGTCGTTTTCGTCTCGGCACGGTGCCGGGTGTCATTTCCGTGATTCCCCTCCTTCTTGACGCCTGAACCACGAAAAGTGCGTGAAATCAGCTCTGTATATTCATCACCTGCCGAGCTGATCGTTAACGGACCGTGACTCCGGCGCCGTTAAAATGGACCGCGTTGCGATCCGCGTGGTGGCTGCGCTAATCTCACCTCTGAGCACCGTTGACTTTTTTTCCACGGCAGACCAGCATTAATCTCATTAAATTTGATTCGCGTTATGATCAAACGAATCAGTGATGTCATGATATTTCGAGCAAAAAATGATCGTGATATAACAGCATATAGTACAACACGATTTGAAGTTTCTTGGTTTTTAGCAGTAGAATGATTTGTTTGAAACTTCACAAAAAGGACCAGATTCTCACAGTAACGTCAAGTTTCATTACTTCGGGAACGGTGGAATTGTAATTTCCGGTGAAATTTATTTCAATTTAAAGACGGATTAACGATAGAAACCAGATTATAGACACATTAACGATGCAGAAACACCCAGAGTTTTGCAAATTACTCGTGTTATATTTGAGTTTTCATCAAGGGGATCTTAGCATTGGCAGATGAGGTAGTTGCCCAACAGGTTATCCTAGCAGGTAGTATTTAAAACTGGTGAAGTCATGCAGACTTCTTTTCCTCTGAATGAAAAGCGTTCTTAGAATCTAATTAGGTAGAAAATTAAACAGTATTTGACCTTAAATTCTTTTGCAATAGGCATAATTTGTCAGTATAATAAGGAAACCTAAGTACTAACAAACGATATCTCCAAAATAATTTTTTACCTGTTTTCAAAATTTTTAATTTTCATCCTAGTAATTTCTATATACTTTATTACCCGAATCGCACCATATAATTTCACTAGCGACCATGAGATCCGATGAATAAATGTCTTTCGTTATAAAGATACATGTACTTAAACGATAATCCTCGCTTCTCTATAAGAATTTGGCCAAAATATTTGTCACAGGTACGATAGAAGATAAATCGCTATATATTATCTTCCACTGACACAAACAATACATTCTAAATGACGAATTTTGTTGAAAATTATTGCTATAATTTCCTTCTCCATTAATCCAATTTTATGAAGTGTGTATTTATTCCAACCGCGTACTGAAATAAATTCTAATGAAATGAAAAGAAAAAAGATGGATGCTCACTATATAATAGGAAAGGTTAGCAGTGACCAAGTGTGACGTAAGAAGAAAAGAAACTGAAATTAAAGAAAATGCTAACTATTAACGCACCATTCATTATCACCGTCGGAATATGTAAATAAAAAGGGTAAATAAATTAAATAAGAGGAAAGACAAAATGTGGAACACGATACATATGTGAGGGACAAGCATTTACAGATGCTGAAGGTATGCTCGTACTTTCAAAGAAGAAAAGAGATCTAAGGTGGGCACTTGCCTAGGGAAGAGGGAGATAAAAACCAAAATTAAGATAAAAACAAATGTAAAATGAAATTAATGGTTTGTCGTCGGAACTAGGAAGATTTTAATTTCAAATAAGACGATGGAAGAAAACACTTGAGATAGTGGGAGAGTTTCTATTACCAAGGTAGGAAGATGGTTTGTGATGGGAGAAGCAGGAGGGAAATAGTAAGCAGAATAACTCAAGCGTAGAAGAATTTCTATCGGAAGAAACATCTACTAATGGCCAATGGCACCATCCGGAGCATCAAGAAGTGATTTATGAAGCCTTAAATTTTGGATATTGCTTTAAGACGCAGTTACAACTATAATTACTGCCGATAAAGTAAGGAAAAGTTGGTGTGGGAATGTGGCTCTACGGAATAATGATGCATATACGTAGAATAAAGAGACCGAGAGACGAATGTGCAAGATTTAATTATGAGAGAGGTCTACGGATTATGCTGATAGGAATAAGAAAATGTCATTTGTTTGTATTCATAAATGCGGTATTATGTTGAAGATGGACAATACCGGAAGGAGTTATACAAAGGGAAAACTTAAGAGGAAACCAACAGATGAAATATGGGAGGGAAGTACTGATGGAAGGCGTCAGTGCAAGTGACTATTTAGGGATCAAAGATAGATAGGGCCCAGTGGAGAAATGGAGAGACTAGCGAGCCGTGGGACAATTTAAAAAGAGCGACTAATAGCCAATTCCATTATCGATATAAATATACACACACTGACACTCTTGGAGAGAGGGTCGTGTAGTGACAACACTCGCGTTCGTCGTGTATTAAAAATATTATTAAAGCATAGGCACAAATAAAAAGGACACTAACATACTGTTAATACGTATTACAGACATATATGTGGGTGTGATTTCAGATATTAATATCCTTTTTTTGTATATCTACTTCGTATATTATAAGTATAATTCATTTATCAGTCCACGTTTCAATACATGTCGTCATCACAATAATATACACAATATTTGGGTTGTATACATGTAGATGGGAATGGAGCTAACCCGGTTCCAAGCTCCTTAGACCGTGAAATTTACA
Organism: Hetaerina titia; assembly: GCA_037158775.1. Taxonomy (NCBI): domain Eukaryota; kingdom Metazoa; phylum Arthropoda; class Insecta; order Odonata; family Calopterygidae; genus Hetaerina; species Hetaerina titia. The sequence continues at coordinate 42,881,590 of CM073774.1, forward strand.
CACAAAGTTTTCAATGACTGAATATTTACTTCACTTTCCCATCGCTATTAAGTGTTTCCATGTTTGGAAAAATAGTTAATTTTTTCACATGGCTTACCTATTCAAATGTCCTGTATTTTCAATGAGCCACTTGTGACAAACTTTATTTTACGCCAAAAATTTTCCACGTCATATTGTTCATCTTCGGCAAACATTAGTTAAATATTTCGAATGCTTGGACAAAATTTATCCTGAATCAAATAACTGCAAAGTAATCAGTGCTCTTTAAAGCAATCATATAAATCACCCTACATATTACGTAGTCAATTACATCAGTATGAGGCATCAGTTTAATAATGCAGCCAAGGAACAATGAGCTCTCTCAATTGTTTTGATTAGCTCTTCACAAAGGTGTTCACAAATCTCGAAAATTCTTCTTCCAACTGAGAGTGTCTGTAAATGCAATGCTGCGTGATAGTTTGCCTACAATTTTCTCGGCATTACTTTCTGTGCAGTAAATGCAGTTCTGAGCAGTAAATGCAGTAGACGTTTCTTCGAAATAATTATGTAACTATAGAAATTCGAACATTAGCTTAGTAAGAGGCAAGCGTTCCTTTGGGACCGATAACCATCGTTTTATTTTGATGTTTTTTCTTTGCTAATGCAAATTTTCTGCTTATCTGCTTTTCGTCGAAATCCTTTGTTATTCAGTCTGCAGCATTTCGTAATGTGATTTCACTTTATTAGACTCCGAATTTTCTGCATTTAAGATAGTCATCTTGACACAGACTGAGTCCTCTTTCTTTCATTTTTTAGAGCTTGTTATAAAAATAGGTAATTATTTATTGTCATTATTATTAGGTAATCTACCGGTTAAGGTAGGTTTTGGATGGACACAACTATCAAATAAACATTTTGTTACTCCAAACAAAACCCAATCTAGCAACCTAATATACATCACGTCCCTCTTCATCTCTGTGTACTTATTTCCTCCCTTCATTCCGTCTAACATCCCTATCCTGTTCCTGCCCTTTCCTCACTTGCCCAACATTCTCCCCTCTATTACCATCTTCAACATCCAACTGCTGCTCAATACCCCTTTCATCTATTTTTCCTGCCTCCATAGGATTTCTCTCAACAAGCACCTCTCCTCACCCACCATCTCCAGTATTTCCTCATTTGTTTTCCTTTCGGTCCATTTCACCTTCTCCATTCTTCTCCACACCCACATTTCAAAAGCCTCCAGTCTACGTCTATCCTCCTGCTTCAGCGACCACGTTTCCGCGCCGTACATAGCTACGCTCCATATCAGAGTTTTTACGAGTCTTTCTTGTCATATATTTGATATTTTATATAGTGGCCAGGGGACTGCAAAAATAGCCCAAATGGGATAAAAATGGAAATTCCTGGGGTTGTAAATTCCATCAACATGCAGATTAAAATTTACCATGCATGAAGATTCAATACAAGCTAATCACTCGTAATCCACTTTCAACTCTTTATTTTTTTTTCTTCCGACGACGCCTTAAGACATCTCAGTCAGGAAGTCTTTCATAAATCATTTGTTCAAAATTGTGAATTCGTTGTTATAAATTAGATCCCTCTAGCGTGGCCTAATTACTTTTCTCCCACACCTATTTCAAATTGAATTTCGCTATCAAACAAAGCAACATTCCTATTTCCGTTCGAAGGGGTGATTAGAAGTGCATTGAGAAGTGAGGTAAAATCAAGGACCGCCCCAAGGGCAGACACAAAGTATTATCCAAAATTCCACCCTCCACCTCAGTCTTCGACGATCCATTGCCACTGATATGTGCCCTGCAACCAGTTTTTCTGCCTCCTCTGAATTTCCCCCAACGACCTTATCCCCTTCCCCACCATGCGTGCAATTACATCGTTTGTTTTTCATTCCATCTATTTTTTTTTCGTCCTTCTCCATACCCACGTCTCAAACACCTCCGATCTACGCTTATCCTCCTGTCTCAATGGCCAAGTTTCCGACCTATACAATGACTAGCTTCACATTCACACACTTATTTTTACGTATTTACTTTTGTTCTTGTGCCATCAGTTCCCGCCTGTTCGTAAAAGGTTCTTTGCCTGACTTTTAATAATCAAACCACTTTACTTTTCCACATAAACTTTTTAATTTTTTCAACCCAGGTTTCGTTATAGCATAACATCATCAGGTCAATGTTGGTCAATGTCAGGTTATGCTATAACGAAACCAGGGTTGAAAAAATTAAAAAGTTTATGTGGAAAAGTAAAGTGGTTTGATTATTAAAAGTCAGTATGAAGATTTTCCACCGAGTTACGCCAGAAACTGTTTTATTGTTCTTTACCTGATAAAATTCTTCTTTTAACGTCCTTATTCCTTCGCTCATCTCACACAACCCAAAACGAACACTTCCCCAGGATTTTCTGATAGGAGATTTGAATGTAAGGGTTGTATATTACCAATCCTAGGTTTGATGTTGGCTGCCAATCGTAATGACAAGTTTCGTTCACTAATTTTAATATTAATGGACGAGTGATTCGAGTATTTAAAAGTAGCAATGGATACATCGGATGAAATGAAGGGGATTAAAATTTCGGATCCGTGTTCGAATTGATCTCCTCGAAGAATTCGGTCATCCGAACACTTAGTGCGCCAGCTCGGTCGCGGACAGTATGGGAAATAATTCCCGTCGATGTGTCGGAGTGCACCGTCGTGGTGCGGGTGGGAGGGAGAATGTCGGGCGAGGAGGAAGATGGGGAAGTGGGTTATCGCCGTGGGAGCTCCGGCTGCGGACGTGTGGGGGTGTTTGGGAATTTCATCGCGGTGGACGGTGCGGGTGCTCGCCATTGTGGGAATGCGGATCGAAGCGTGGGGAATTCCGGAGGCGGAGTGGGTTGAGGAGTGGGTGGGATCGAAATTCCGAGGAAAGACACCAGGTGGATCGGTGGTTGGAGGGGCTGTGTGGATGGGAGTGAAGGGGATAGGGAATACGAGGCTTCTAAACTGAGAGACTACCGTACGATCCACGGCTAAAATGTTTTGATCGAAATGGTGATACAAAATTCTAAATCTTCAACGCATATCGTACTGTTCGCAGATTTTTTTATGCTAAACTCTGTAACACCTCCAAGATCCGCCTAATTACTGTCTAAATATTTTAACATCCTAAAATACCATATACCATTTCTCAATTCCTCATACTTTATCCATCCCTTCACACGGCCGAATACCTGTATGACTATCCTTTTCCTCCTCCTAACTCCATTATCCAACACTATTTCCTCCACAACAGTCCTAAGCATCTCATCATATCTCAATGTCTCCCGCAATCACTTGTTCTGTCTTCAATACAATTTCCCCAACAATTTAGACAGCTGATAATGACAATTTTTGAACGATGTATTAAAATATGTAACTTAATTGGGCAGCTTCAAACACACCCGTAGAGGACCGGGACGTTAATGTTTATTATTGTAAAGAAAAACTTAACTTTTTGTATAATTTCACAATGTGATTGATGTCGTAGCTGCTCGTATAGTAAAACAAAAATAAGCTTCTATCCTCCTCTATGCATAAGTGCATTTCCGCTAGTACATGCCCTGCACTTCGTTTGTTTTCCTTTCTGACCATATCATATTCTCCGTTTCAAACAATTCCATGAAAATTAATAGTATTTTACGGAAAAATTAACTGTGCAGAATATTTGTTGCCTTTTAAGGAGTATTCGCGAGAGAAAAGGGAAGGATATCACGGTGAAAATATTGTTCAAGTGTGATCTTGTCATGATTATATCTTGCGCGAGAAAAATTTTAGACTTAAAAAAAAAGGAAAACATGAAGTTTATCATCCGTGCGTGTCATTTCTCGCCTTTTTCTGCGGATGGTCTCCTCTATCGGTACGTCGTGATATCCTAATTTCAGAAGGTAGTGGTCATTATTGGACTCGAGTGTCCTGTAGTTACTCATATAAAAGTGTTACTCCGGTTTATTCTTCATGGTTGTATGAATCTTATGCTCTATGGTATCCTAGCCTTGGGATATCTCTACTGATTTTGATCTCAGGTATCTACGATAGAAAACTGTAATGGAAAAACTTTTAAAGATGAGCACTACAAACCAGATGATGATCCAGGGATAAATGACCCACGGTTGTGCATTTACGTGGTAATACATTATGTTAATCCTAAGTTCTTGAAAGCTATACATACATTCCCACGTTCATTGTCTTTCTCTGTTAGGACTACAAGCATTTGCAATTCGTGTCGGTTTGAAGTTCGTAATAAATATAATTTCCATTTTTCACGTGGCACTAAAATATTTTAATACTAAGTTCTTGAGAGCGATAATTATATTTTCACATCCTGCACCTTTCTGTCAAAAGGCTTAGAAATATTTTCACTTCGTGTACTGATGAATTGCACTTATACTTTGCATTACCAAGTTCATAAAAAGTGTTAATGGTCACTGTAAGAGAGTCAATATGTTTCATTTTACTGGATGGGCTATAGGCTGCGGAGCGGAGCGTCCTGGTTTCAAATCTGAGCGATGCCCCCAAATTCCCCTGATAAATCCACACTGAGTGGGTGCCAGAAGTTTACGGGGGAACAGCAGATGGCAGGGAGAAAGGATCCGGTCTCTCTCTCCAAATACGTTAATTTCACACGCTCTTGGACCCCCTACAAGATTTCCCCTTCACCTCACAAACTCATCGCTGGGTTGAAAACGGGGTTTATTTGAAAACAGTTATTTAAAAGTAGTCGAAACCTAACTACGCCTCTCCGAGGGTGTTGGTTAATTTCTTCCGAACTAGGTGGGGAAATAAATATAAACTTTTTGATGCCGAGTCAACGGCTTGAATGGCAGAAACAATCTCGTAAATGAGTTTTTTTCTGAGGGACATGTATTAATATGTTGAAAGAATTTAAAAGACCATATTTGTTGAAAAACACGTGTTATGAACTCATTACTTTGAAGCGTCACTTCGTGGCCCTTAATTTTACAAATGAAATAAACCAAGTAACACCAATTGAATATTTTCTACTTTCCGAATGACATTAAGGTGACCTTGAAAATGACTTGTGTAAGTCGTTGCCTGGGCCGACGAATATAAACCTTTTTTGCGGATATAGCTACATTTATTCCATTCAAAACAAATAATTATTTGCCCATGCTAAACACGCAAATATTGGTCTTCATAATAGTACAGTTCGGTACATTTTTCAATAACCCTTGAATAATTGTACATCATCAACTTCTAAGTTTGGTATGACATGTGAATTTCTGAATCGTGTTAAACTTATTTTTAACTATGCTTGAATCGCAAGAAGATGTTGTGTTAATGTGACATTTATAATAGTGTAAATTTAACTGACAGGTATTTTTTATCGCATTACCTCTGAAAATATAACAATAAATAGTAAATAAAATGGGTGTAAAAATAAATGGCTTCATTTTGGAGGAATATCACGGGGGCTTGATATTTCTTTAGATGAAAAAAATAGTGTGTTTATGAGGCGTAATTAAACATATAAGATGACATTTTTATCAATTCTTGCCATAAAATTTCTATAAACTAAACGTTTTCTGGAAAAAACTACAATGTTTTTAATGGTAATGTCTACTCGAGAATAGTAATGCCTTGTAGGTAACGTAAAATCTAAATAGCCGTCAATTCATTCCATCGGAAGCTTTGATGAATTTCATGCGTTGGTGTTGTGTCGTGTCTTTATTTTCGGTGTATTTACCAAAGGTTTTATGTCTCGTAATTTCGAAAAAAAAACCAGCTTTCAATGGTTTTATCCTTAGTTTTTATTAGAAGTGTTTTCTTTTCGTAATCATTAGTCAAGAGATATGAAAATTAGGGATGATTTTGAGATTTGTTTCTACATTTTCGAGTCGGAAGTTGCAATAAATTGTGTTTTAAATGCTAAATAACTCTCCCTGAACGCTCTTTTAAGCCTTCTTAACATTTATTTTAAAAAATCCTTTGACCAAAATTGGGTCGATGTAGGAAAGTGTTAACAATGCCTCAACCGTCCGATCCGTTTTGCATTTGAAAGGACGACGAGTTCACATTTTTTTTTAGAAAGATGCATGTTCGTTAAGAGAAAAAAATTCGTAGATTTCGCTTGAAATTAAGGCCCACTTATGCAGAAATGAAGGAGGAGCAGAGAATTTCATAAGGCCCTCAAATCACAAAGGACGCATACGAATGAGGAAATTAGTAGGTGATAGACAAAAGACCTATTTTTCCCCGAGGGAGTAGTGAGAAGAAGTAATGATCCGAGTATTTGAATTCTTAGCCGTGTTTCTGAGGAAGAAAATGGAAAGATTTGGGCGGGAGGAATTCCGAAGATTAATGGGTGAAAGTGGACTGGTATTAATTCTCAGGATGGTGTGCTCGTGTTTCCGAATCCGTAACTCGAAGGGACAGGAAAACTTTATCGGCGTCCATAATCGGACGAAAAACTCGACCGGATGCTAATATGACCAACTACTTCTCATAGTCTCCCCTCACCCCAAACACTGCTCTATTCATCCGCGTGCATCTCTGTTCCTTCACGGCTTTATAATTTCATAAAAAAAAGATTGGGGTGACCTGAATAACTAAATGACATACCCGAATATTTATTTAAGTAGGTGTTGGAATTCTCGGACGAACATTAATGGATATTTTTTTTTATCGAATAAATGACGAGTTATATATTTAAACTACGAACGCGGTTATCAACCCGAATGCCGATTTGATTTTAGAGTTCACCCAGTACTAAGCCCGACGGCGTGTGAAATTCACACATCAGGGTAGGGAGGCCAGTTCCTTTCCCTGTGCCGCCTGTTGTTTCCCAGAAAGAACTGATACCTGAAATATCACACAACTTGGGTGAAGCTGAGTGTGATCAGAGAGGCCCGGGAATGGAGCCCGGACCTTCCGGTCAGTATTCCAATGCTCTTCCTTTGGACTAACACCCCCATGAGTTATATATAAATCACCATTTAAGAACGCAATACTCCCTGCTTTCCCTGCGTATTCCACTATTTCCTATCCACGCACTGATATCAAATAACGCTAACTTCATTTTAAATAACTCATTTTAAGTCATAGTGGTCGCATATAAAGACATCATAATCAAATGCAAGTTTAAACTCAATTTGAGCAAGCATGGCTGGAACCCTAACATTTCCCCGCAACACGATCTTCCTAGCGACTTGAAGGGCATCTATTGTACAGATGTATAAAATTATGACTTATCTTCTAAGTAAGCATTTTATCGGTGAAACTTTTGAAAAGGTGACGTTTTCTGTTTGGATTTTTACATGCGATATACGCGAAACAATTCAAAAGGTGAATTCCTAATCGCATTCCAATGCGAAATAAACGTAGGAGTGATGCAACGTGTCAAGAAAGGAACGCACGAATTACATCTACACCGGTAAGACACCGGAAGGGCGGGTGGCGGGGGGTGTTAGGTCACTAGCCATGGATGCACAATCCCAATCATGTCACCACTACGAAAATATTAGTTTGATCATACACTCGAAAAAAGGTTAATCGCACGAAAGAAGGTGCTTACATACAACAACATTCAATAACAGAATACGGATATTCAAATCATGCAGTAGAACTGTTAAAAAGATGGGTCTATTAAATGAAAAAATGACATGCGGGATATCGAAAAAATCCATACACTGTCAATTCTAATTGTCTCCTACGCGATTGTTGTCATGTTTATTTTGATCTCTAATGATGCATGGAACAAACGACATTTTAAATCTTTTCGTTCTACTATCTATTTTTCTGATTTTATGTTGGTGTTCCCATCTACCACAATAACTCGCGCCCTGTAATATGTATTTAACATTCTCAGATAAGTAACCTGCCTCAAATTTTCGCAGTAAATTTAGCCTGAATTTAAATCTACGGTCAATTAGTGGCTCCCAACTAATTAGTCTCCAGAAAAATTTCTCCACGAACAAAAGCATGTCGTACGAATGATTCATTATGAAATGTATCCCGCATGACCACTTGAGTGCCGCGATAAAGCCGAATCTTCACCCGCCGCCTACTAAGTAATTCAATTACGCTCGGTGGAACGCTCCCTTGTTCAACTTCTCGAACTTTTTCTCCTCCGGTATTACCCCGCCGCTCGAAATATAAAAACATCTTTCCCCGTCTAGTTTTTGCTTCGCGATTCCCAGGCGCGAGGGCCATAGAAAAAAAAATTAACAACAGGTATCTGCGCGGATAAAAATCGTCGCATCATTTTTTTACCCTTTGGAGGAGAAGGATTCTTTCTTGCTGGTTTTCTTAGTCATCGGATGAATCTTCTCTGAAAGGAAAAAAATTGTAAAATAAAACAACCTTTTGTTCTCAGGACCAAGGTGGGAGTGGGATAGGGTAGGGCAGAGGGCGTGCCAAAATCGATTACCCCCACCCCCTCTCCATATCTCCACCCGGAGTGGCATTACGACGGCCACTCAATCGAATCGATCTCCAGCCGCGTCTCCCCCACACCCTTGTGCGTACACTACTTCCTTTCTCTGCGAGGGGACGGATCAGTCCGCGTCTTGGCGGCCGCGGGAGGCGTGTCTTATGGCTCCTCACCTCCTCTTTCGTGTGGGAAGGGGGACAATGGGTCACCGGCGTGGAACAGTGGGGGAGATGGGAGCTGAGGAAATTCCGGTCGAGGGAGGAAATCGCCATTTTGTGGGGCGATGCTCGATTGTTCTCTCCCTCAGTTCTCTCCCCCTTCCACCCTTCCTTCCCTCCTCCCACTCTCCCCGTCCCTCTATCTCTACGGGGGAGGGGAAGGGGGATGATTTCGGTGAGTCCTAACTAGTAAACTGTTCTCCAGTCGGACGTGAAAAATAACAAAGGTCCACCCCACCCTCACTCTCTCTATGAGGCAAGTAATTCTTTTTCTCGTGGCGTAAACGCGGGAGGATACGCATCTCCATTTGTTCTTCGTTGCGAAATTTTCGTCCAAAAGACTTATGCGCTCGGTGACCACAAACGCGTATGGAAATCAAGGGACGGAGAAGTTGACCCCTGTGTTGAAAATCGGTAGGGAGCATTCATTATCGTTTGGAAGCATCTCGAAGGAAAGCGTTCCTCATAAAAATTCGGTCCTGTACGCACGGTAGCGAGGAACGTTGTTAACGATTGGCATCACACGCACGCTCTCCCGGCGTGAATTAAATCTAGAGAAGGAGGACGGAGGTGTGAATGCGCAGATGTGGTCATCGTGTGCATTTAATAAAGAGTTTTCTTTTGATCCTCCAGATTTTTTGGTTCGGTAATTAGAGAGAATGGCAGTGACTGGAAGTGGAAGACATTGGAGAGTTGAGCGTGAAATAAATACATTTTGGTGTTACGTAATTAAATTACATTGTTATGCAAATGAAAGGTTGTGCAAATTATTTCTAAATGTTTCCGCTCCTGCGTTTTGCGTTGGATAAATGCTGTACAGAAATGAATCCACCTCCGTCTTGTCTAATTTTCGAGTCAAGAAAATAGAATCGGTGAGAGGTTGCTTGCTGACAGTTTGTGGGACATTATTAAAATAAAGTAATCTACCGGTTAAGGTAGGTTTTTGCATGGACACAACTACCTACTCTCCGTCAGATCCCTCTTCATCTCTGTGTACTTCTTTCCTCCCTTCATCCCGTCCAACATCCCTATCCTGTACCTGCCCTTACCTCGCTTGCCCAACATTCTCCCCTCTATTACCCTCTTCAACATTCCACTACCGCTCAATACGCCTTTCATCCATTTTTCCTGCCTCCATAGGATTTCTATCAACAAACCCCTCTCCTCACCCACCATCACCAGTACTTCCTCGTTTGTTTTCCTTTCGGTCCATTTCACCTTCTCCATTCTTCTCCACACCCACATTTCAAAAGCCTCCAATCTACGTCTATCCTCCTGCTTCAGCGACCACATTTCCGCGCCGTACATAGCTACGCTCCATATCATAGTCTTTACGAGTCTTTTCTAACTTTAGGTTAACAATAAGTAAATATGCCCCCGACCATGATGAGTCAATTTCACACGCCGTCGGGCTTAGTACTAGTTGAACTCTACTATCACCTGCCAAACCGACCTTCGGTTTGATTAATGTGTTTATGGTTAATATGTCAGTTTCCCCTCTAACTGTGATGAAGGTGTGTGGGACTACCGAATTATTAAGTGAGTGCTTGATGGCTAAAACGGCAGCCTTTCACTCTAAGGCTGTGTATTTGAGGAGTAAGAGGAGAGCTTTCCCCATCTCACACCGTGTGAAGTCCACATAGAAAGGTTAGAAAGGTCAGTCAGAATGGTGCCTATGGTTTCCAAGGAAATTCAGATTCCAAGAAAATCCCGCAACCTGATTTTGGTGTCCAGAGGAAGTACTTCGATACGAATTGGGTCACCAGCCGAATTTACACATTAAAAAATAAAGAAGGACTATCAAAATTGTAATTAAAAAATAAACAACTTGGCTTTTGCACATAGAAATTTTCTATCCACTACCTAGGTTTCTTTATGGTATAACATCGTCATCAAATTATGAAGGTTTTCCACCAAATCACGCCAGAAACTGTTTTATTTATCAAGTGAACGACTATTATTTTGGACAATATTTGGATTCAATATAAAATACTATTATTATGAGTATTACTACGAGTATTCTCCAACCGTATGATGCCAATTGACCCTCTTGGGAAGTTTCCAGATGCAACACGGATTTGAGGCATTTTATTTCGACTTATCGGAATTCTTAGTTCATTTTGTAAATTGTATATGTTCATGACGTTATGTCTCGAAGGTGATTATACATTTTTTACATACAAACTTTAACATACATACAAATTTATTTACAACCATAATTTAAATGTCACATCCCTAAGAAATTCACTTAAAACCATTATGAGTTTTTTTTTCATAGTCTTTTGTCTTCTCTAACTTTGACATACGAAATGAATTATGCTTAAAATTTGGAGGGAGTCCGCAGAAAAATAGAGACGCAAGAAAATAAATGGAGGAAGTGAATTGAAGATACAGGAAAAAGGGTTGTTGGAACAAATCTAACGGAAGCAGGAAAAATGAATGCACAGAATTTTGATTGTCGATTATATTTCGAAGATTGTGATAGAGGAGAGAGCATTAGGCAATACAGGCAAGGAGAGGAGATTATTGGTCTATTTGGGGTATGAAGGGAAGTAGAAATTATGCGGCATTGAGGAATGTTTGTTTTATTTTAGGTTCTCTTTTTAAGTGAAGCTAAAGTGTGTTGCGGTGGTGAATCAGTGTGTCCATCCAAAACGTAGCTTAATTAGACACCTAATAATATATTCAAAAAATAAAAATAATCGAATGATAATTCGGACTCGTCGACAAAATAACACTGCATATTGCGAAGTGCGTTTTCATAATGACCGGAGTTCATTTCGAAAAGTGATATTATATATTTTAATTTAACACCCATAGTTTCAAGCTTGACGTGATTGACGTCATTTCAAAATACAGCACATTTTCACTTAATGAATTCAATAATTACTATACGCGTTTTTACTCAGTGAGTCATCGTCTGGTTTTGCTGTCTTTTACCTGTCAATGTCTCAGTGAGAAAAAACGTGGGTCATAATAAATCATTATGTTTATAAGTTATGAGCAATATTTTTCATCCCTAATTATTATTTTTTAGGAGACTTAGCCGCGAGCATTTAAAATGTAAGCTTAATCCCATGACCTCCTAGCAGGAGCAGAAAACGCTGTCCACTGTGCAATTTTTAAGTCGCTCGAAGTCACATTTAGCGCTTTGGACTCGTCCTGGCGACAGGAAAATTTGTAGAGTTCAGCCATCGTTCCATAATGAGGGATTCCTAATTAAAGTTGCATGGGGAACCGTAGAAAGAGACGGTCATAAATTCTTTTAAATTGGACAGGTAATGTACTCTTAATGGTGTGACTGAAAATTATCCAAAGCCTCATTTTAACTTTCAGAATATGTTGAACACTTTCGAATGTAGTCTACTTATGAAATACTCGCGAATCACAAAATGAAAATTAATGTCCCATCCAACAAATTTTCTCTTTGCACTCTCTTTGAACTGGGTCACTATGGGAAAGCCAAGATTTTGTAATTTGGATGAAATCCAGAGAATTTATTGTTTTTGGGTTCCGGTAATCGTAGAGGGGGGTAATGTAAAAGCCATTTTCGGGTTCCAAAAGAGTGAACGAATTGAATGAGTGTTATTCCATCACCTCTACCGTGAGGTGCTGGGAATATTAATATTCCACCTATTTCATTTTCTCTATTTCAGCCATTCTATGTCTTTGTCATCCAGTTTGGCAAAGCCCAGATTTTCTTTTGTGCTCCTAAAGGCAGGTACCTTAAACAGTTCTTCGTATACGAGTAGAGCATTGGCTCCTGAAGTAAGCCTCGCGATTTCTTAGCAGGTGCGGAGATATTTCAAGGTGGACTTTGTAAGAAACAGAATGAATCGTTGATGGATTAAGCAATGTTTAAGATTTCAATTAATCAAACCAATTTAATTTCAATCAGATCTTAGATGTCCAATCCCGAGCACAATTTGTGTGGGATTTTTTTGGGTTAATGCTTTTAAATTGCAATAATCAACTCTTGTGATTTTAAAATTTAATTTTACACCCATAGTTTATTGTGTTTCTAAAGTTTCCACTTTTATATGCATAAATTTAGGCATATATATGTGTACATATATGCAGAGTAATAGTTTCTGAGCTATCCTTTTTCCTTATAATGAAGGAATTTCACCGATTAGTACCCAATTCAGTCTCCTACTTAAAGGATTTGATCTCGAAAAAGTCAGGTCAAATACATTTAAATAAATATGCGAAAAGGAATGATGGTATAAAATTAAACTACAGCTATGAGCTTTAAATGAATATTTTCACGCCATTTTCTTTCAAGAGTAGCAAAGTCATAAAAGGGTGACTTGAGGCTACAAAAGGGGATTTACCCCCATCAATAATTTCTGCGAAACCTGTATTCTATTCTTACATACTTCTGCGATGATAACAATATAAAATGTTTTTGCTTCAGTGATCTAAAATGTGAGAAATAAATACCCCTTACCCACCCCTCCCTCCCAATTTTAATTACGAAGTTTGCGTCACATGCTCCTTACCTTCCCCGTGAGTAGCCGTGAATGTATCGATTTGGAATAGAGCTATGTTATCAGTTAGTTTTTTGGAATACGTGAGATGATTGAGCTCTCTTCAAATTAATCTTATCGTGTGTTAGATGATTTACGGTTATATTTCCTCCCCTATGCCGTAAATATTTCCCAGTGTCATTCGAGAATGCTCTTAGAAGATCTCCGTCCATGAGCGCGACTGGAGAACCTTCCGATGTTTAGCCGTTTGCCCATCCCAATAGGGATCCGCCTTTAGTAAGTCCAATACTTCCACCGCATTCATGAGTGTTGCGATTTCATTTTCCCATGGTGACACAGGAAGATTGATCGGAAGTCCATCGAGAAACAGGTTTTGGAGAGAGCCCGTGACAAATGATGAGCGATCAATAAAAAAATGTAATTTTCCAGAGGATATTATTTTTTATCACGGTCTAAGTTTCTATGCATTACATTGTCATCAGGATGTGAGACATCGAAATCTCTGTCGCAAAATAAAGTTAATTCCACGGGAAATTCTATTTCTTGGACGTGTTTTAGTTCCATTGTATAATTCCTGAATGCTTTCAATCGGTGATCCGAGGCTTCATGTCTTTCATTATCTTAGTTGAGTCTGAGATGTTAGATACGCAGACCGTTTATTTTTCGGAAAACAAGCCGTCAGACTGAAATAGTTCTCAAATATTGCATGACCGTTGTAATAATCACAGTTAAAAACAAAAAGTTACATCTATTACAAGTATGAAATTACTTATAACATTCAAAAGCAACTTTGATATGGAGCGTGGCTATGTATGGCGCGGAAACGTGGTCGTTGAAGCAGAAGGATAGACGTAGAGTGGAGGCTTTTGAAACGTGGGTGTGGAGAAAAATGGAAAAAGTGAAATAAACCGAAAGGAAAACAAATGAGGAAGTACTAGAGATGGTGGGGGAGGATAGGGGTTTGTTGAGAGAAATCCTATGAAGGCAGGAAAAATGGAAGAAAGGCGTATTGAACGGTAGTGGAAGTTGAAGAAGGTAATGGAGGGGAGAATGTTAGGCAAACGAGGAAAGGGCAGGAACAGGATAGGGATGTTGGACGGGATGAAGGGAGGAAAGAAGTACACAGAGATGAAGAGGGACCTGATGTAGATTACGTTGCTGCATTGGGTTTTGTTTGGAGTTACAAAATGTTTATTTGATAGTTGTTTCCATCCAAAAACCTACCTTAACCGGTAGATTACCTAAAAAAATCAAAAGCACTTTCTATTGAAATAATAGGTTGCATAAATATATCCCAGTAGTAATAAATTCGGTCGAGGGGAAGAGTATTACAATAACATCCTTAAAAGACAAACATTTTACGTTGTGTGTTCCGAATAGAATTGTCTGAGGCGTCACTTTGTGGAAGCGATTCATATCGGAAAAGAAAGAAATACTTAGTTGTTCCACATATATATATACCACCTGAAGATGACTTTGTAAGTCGAAACCTAGGTCGAATTAATAAAAATATATGTGGAACAACTAAGTATTTCTTTCTTTTCCGGTTGTGTGTTCCTCAGGATCTTGATGAGGAGGGTGACACAGATTGTGCTCCAAAGGCAAAAGAGGGATACTATGAGTACGTCCGACTCACTTTCAATATAACTGTATCAATTGATGTGCTTAGTAATATTATATGTAGCTCTGCTCAACGCAATGTGTTCCCTTTGATTACAAAAGTTCTGATCAATCGATCACAAGTTTAAACAAAGTGCAATTGTGAATTTTGATTTTTCCGCTGAAGCAGTTCCATTTGCTGGCCCACGTGTAACCGTCCAGAGTATTCTCGGCGTTAATTCTGGTTGACATTTGTGGTAGACAATACGAAAGGGCCAATATGGTCAGGCTGGACTCGAGCTTACACTAGCCAAAAAAAATAACTGTACTTCATAAAACCCACTGGAACGTGGGAGAAACTGAAGTTTTAATTATCATCTTGCGTGGATGGAATCTCTAACGGAAAAGTAATCATTAAGCATAGCTTTATTAAGCTTCATTAAACTTTCTCATTCATTAATTATTGACGAAAAATCTGTTTAAATAAATTAATATGGAAAATAATGATGCTGAATACGATTTGATCTATAATAATCCATAATAAATGTGACCATGATCAAATAGCTCAGTATAAATTAGTGTTCTACAATGACTGCCGAAGACGTGATTTTATATTTTTATATTTCTGGTGAAAGTTGAAATTAAAATATTCTATTAAAATACGACTATGTTGCCAAAATCCTGACCCAACAGGAGCTTGTGCCTTTTATTTGTTTCATGAACTGAACGCGCACTTTTTATCCTTGGAAAACTTTTGTTTGCGGAGCACAATTAGCACGTCTCTGAATAAAAACTGGGGCACTAATTGCCTTCAAAAAGTTGGATAAGGCGCATGAGTAAAAACTCATAATGGTACCGTACCCGGAGCAGTTCAAGTTCTTGAGTGAGCCATCTAGCCCACGCCTGACATCGTGCGAACGTTGGTTTTTTTTCCATAAGTTCCACCTGACACTGGTCCCTCTTCCGCCCAATTCCAGTCCTCCCCTTATCAAAGATCGAGCTATCCCTTCTGATGATCAACATCTCAGCTTTCTATCAAATGAAATGGCACATATGTGTGTGTATTTTTTTGTATGCAAAGTCTACTTAGATCAACCCAAGCGCTTTAAAATCGCTCGCTCATTAAAAGGAGGCTAAAGATTTAATCTGGAATCGATAATTATTTCTCGTCGATTTTCCCTTTTATACGGTTGGATGAACGTCGAGAGAAAGTTCAAACGGGGCTGGTATGGTTATGGTGTAATGGATACGCCGACAGACTGTGTAGCATCACCCAGAGAGCGGAGTGCGTGAATTCGTGATCGTGTTTCTACAGGGAAATCGTGGGGGGACTACTCACGAACGCATAGAGTGACCGGCGGTGTCACTTTAAAAAATTCAAAATGAAAACCCATCGCAACCGTTTGGAAAAATCCGTCCATTTGCGAAGAAGACACTGCACGTTTCCTCGGATATCCGATTACAGTGATTGCCCCCAGGCTTTCACTCGACTCTTTGAACTTTTTTGAGCTCCGATTCTCGTCGAAGCCGGTTCTGCCTCAAAGTCGTCTTGCCCAGAGCATCAAACCCACACGATTGAAACCTCGTAAATCGGAGTAATCGGACCGTTCCCACGCCCCAAATTTTTCCACGCCAGACGTGACAAACGAAGCTCCCCGTATTTTTTTTCTCATTCGCCCCGTCTCAAAAGAACTCTTTCAGCACGAGTGATGTGATTCAGGAAATCATTAAGGAAGTCCTTTCATGTTTTCCACGAAACTTGGGAAGGAGTTAGTTTTGAAAGGATTTCTTCCCACCGAAATGCTTTCGCCCCAATCAATGCAAATCGTCTTTAGTCAATCCACGCAACGTGAAATGGGCATTCTAACAAACAATCCGCAAGGGTTGTATAAGAAAAAATAGATCTCGCAAATGGATAATCGAGAAATGCAAGTCGTGATCATTGAACCACTACCTAATGCTTGACTGCCAATGAAGACAATTTTTTTCCAGCCCCCTGTTCTCCTTTCCATTTTTATCACGGATTCATTGGTTCTAGCATCTGATGTTTCCTTTGCTTCTCGGGTGTTAAGTGGTGCGTTTTAATCAGGGTGAGGGTGCATCAAGCAGTCCAACGTTTATACCTGTACAACGTGTCCAGTGTTTGGAGAACGTGTCTCCATGCATTGGAACCCGTTTACGTCTTTCAGTTTTCGGAAGAGCCACCAGCTGCTGCACCTTCCCTCCATTGTTTACCTCAAACGCTACATTTATTTGATTTGATGAGAAATATCCAACGAAAACAGTTATAACTTCATCAAATTCCCGGCACCATTATATTTCTGTTTACATTGATTCACGACCGTAGCTACGTTCCTTGTATATTTAAATACCATTATATTTTCCATAATTAATGAAGTTAGGAATGGGGAAACTGCTGCTAGTACTGTTTCTGCAAATTTTCATATTTTTCTAATATTATTTCAGTCAGTAGCGGAGAAACTTTTCCGCAAGAACAAATTTTCTTGCAAATGTAAATATATATTTATAATTTTATTGTAAACAGTCAGGAGTCAGGAAACTTTTTCAGATCACTAATATGTACGTGTTTTATTATTTTTACAATTTTATTGTAGTCAAGGACGAGGCAATTTTGCCACAAGAACTTTCTTTCTTCTCAAATTCGGGTGCCAGATTTGAAGTGCGGGATGAGGTTTTCACGACTCTGTCCCGAGGAAACGGCTATCCGCGTAAGGAATGGACTGACTAATCCCTCTGAATATGAATAATCGCCTGGCGGCATGTTTTCTAAAAATCAAGCACTTGGGCACATTACGAGGCACTTCCGAAAACTAGGTGAAATTTAGATAAGCCCTTGCCCTTGAGTATTTCCTCATGAATGTTAACTATTTACTTAGCTAAGCAGTCCAAGGTAGAACGTAACAGGCTGCCATTCAGAGCGAGGATAAATCATTTCTTCCCCCCCCGTCCTCTTTCTTTCCCTAAACCGGGGAAATTCCATCCTAGCCAGGTCCTAATAACATCTGCATTGCATCTAATCCACGCTGTGTCATTTATGCGTGCTGAAAGTTCCGCTCCTGAAACACCCCATCGTCGAGTTTATTTATATAGAATGCTTTTAAGTTTGTACTGTGCCATGGGACCGGGAGAAAATGTAACCAAATTAGTTAAATATTTTACTCTGGATAAACAGCTATAATACAATCAACATCACGCGAAAGAGAATAACTTGGTTGTTATGTCGACAGGTAACTGTAATACGATCGCCAATTTTTAACTGTTAATTTTCTTAATTACAATTTTATTAATGTTTGACTCTAGCATATCACTGTACTTTTTCTCACACATTTTTGTGGTAAAGAACACTTTGTTTAATTCAATTATAAATTGAAGTGCTCCAAAAAATAAAGCCTAAAGCTGTAGAAACCTTATTGGTTTATTTTAATGAATACGTATGCCTTTATATGGGCAGTATTTTAGAGAGAAAAAGGGAAGAGTAGAGAAGAGATGCGTTAGGGAAAGAAGATTTTTCAAGAAAAAGAGAATTGATGACAGGTACAATACGTGAAGTTATGAAAGAAAATCGGTAAAGATTTTAATATGAAAGTAGTGCTATCTGGTCTTGGAGTCAGGAGAATGAGGCTAGATTATAGGCTTAAAGATGCGGGTGTGGCGGAGAACGGAGAAAATTAAGTCGGACAGAGAGGAGGGAAAACGTTGAAGTTTTAAATAGGGTGAGCGAAGAGAGGGAAATTACGGGGAAAATTCGAATAAAAGAGAGAAAGTGGATGGAGAGAATATTGAAAAGTGGTGGGATATTGAAAAAAGTGTTGTAGGGCAAACAAGAGAACGTCTCTGTGATGCGTTGAAGTAAAACGTCTTCAGAAACCGCCCAAGAACCTTTCTTTAATTGGTTTAATACCTTGAATGAATGAATAATCTATCAAGAACAGTTGTGAAATATTTTTTCCGGGTCTTATTCGGGAATACCCCAAATGTATAATTATTCTTCATCACCGGTTTTGCACGAGTTCGAAAAAAAATGGCGGTACATCCCCATATTTTCAACTCGAAATTTGCTCTGCATGACTTGTCGGTGACGACGGCCGCCGCCGACTAAAATGGTGTCAACGAACGAGCGATGCAACTCGCAGACAATGGAAAACCCACAAGTGGCCCTTCAAGGCGAATGCGATTCTCACGCCTATCTCGGCTCGCAATCTCGCTAACCGCACAGAGCAAAACACGCAAGCCGCACGTCACTTACTTGGCGAACCCCTGCTGTCTCTTTGGAGCCCCGCTCTCCTCGTTCGCCTTCGTGCCACTGGCCACACAACCTCATTCTCCCCCCCCCCACACTCCCTCACTCAATTAGACCAAATCGAACCTTCTGCCATTCCGGACGGAGACCGAATGTTTTAAATGTTTTCTCACGTCCCGTGTGCATTTGTTTCATCATCAGTAGCGTATGAAGAGCATGATGGCATTCTGAAAGACGAAAATGCTATGATTTTAGCGATTTTTTTAAATGATAACACCACCAACTCAAGACAAGAAATAAAGTAATAAATCGGTCACATTTCAATAATACGGAATGCTTAAAAATTAAACTCGAAATTGGACACGAGATTATATTTCATTCGTGATATTGAATTGGAAGCGCAGTGATGTACACTGCAGTGTGAACATTCGAGTTTAATATTACTGGTGTTATTATGGTAGGCGGACTAAGTCCGTACAAATATTGGATAAATCAATAATAATAATACCCAAGAGGGGCTTTGTATCAATAAGGCAGTGGTAGCTCCATCCACCATTTAGAGTGGCCAGACACATCACATTTCGGGGTATATATTTCGAAGTATTTGCCGAATTAAATCTATGACGAGAAATTTCCATTATCAGCGCGTTGGAAACAGTTCTTTTTCAGCGTTATGTACTAAATGAATATATAGATTGCTTTACAGTGGGTGAGGTGGCCAGAGGTACCCATTAAGTCAATAATTATACTATATACAAAGGAGTAGCATTCGTATGCAACCTGAAACTTTAAAAAAATATGGAAACTCGCAATTGGAAGGTACACATCAATATTTTCAAGATTTACGATATGATTTGAGTAAATATAGTTTTATTAAAATTGCTCGAATTTTCGATGTGATAGTGCGATTATCCTAAAAGACGAGTAATGACCCAAGGCCTTTGAAAACCAGTTTTTTAATCTGGTCAACCTCCCGCCATATCAATCGATTAATAATAATTGCCTTTTGGAATATACCCAGACTAACATAAAAGAACAAGTTACTAGAGCATCAACATCCGAGTCACTGCTTTCACCTTACCCCCAGCGGGGGCCAATAAAGCTGAGTACGTATGCCTGGAGGCAGTGGTCTAATGATCGTGCAACGATGCCTCGATCGCCTCTCGATGCGCTCTTGGAGTCGAAGAGGAGAATTACAGGGGAGATGTAGAGGCGAAGGGAACGAAATAAAAATCACGGAACGAGGAGGGAAAAAGTAACGGGGATGCGACTTTATAGAGCGCAGAAAAGTTTCACGGGCCTCTCCACTCTTTTACTCTCCGTGTGATCGGTGAAGTGGACTGGATCCGAAACCCAGTCTCGAAAAGTCATGACCTCTCTCTCTCTCTCCTACGCCCCCCGGGGGGAGGGGGGAGGCGACAGACAAATCAGAATTCATCGGATTGCGGGACATTTCCCGCTCAACTCGTCGATCGAGTCGAATCGTCTCTGTGAAGATACTACTGTCAGAATCTGCTGAAACTGACGACTTTTGCGAGGTCGCCTTCCTGTATAAACTGTTTTGTCCCATTATTTAACGAAAATATTCCGAGAGGGGAGTCTACAAGCTCTGGTATACGGAAGTGTTTCGCTGAATTCTATTTTCATTGAGTATTCTAGTTAGGGAAAATTCATTTGATCTCTTTTTTTTTTGCATCACAATACAATGCTACCAGATGAAAACAGTAACATCGACTACATATGCGTACCTGTTGGTAATATTATTCTAATACCGATTTAGGTGTTTCAAAGATTCGGTAATATTAGGCACGTCCCATTATTTTTTATTAGGAATTATTATTTATTTAATAAATGATAATGATATTAATCCTTAGAATCTTATCTACGTGACACTCACATGATGGAATAACGCAGGGTCAAATTTACCATACCTTCGAAACCAACCGCATAGGTACTATTTATTGTAAGACTCGTATGAATAGCGCCTCTTGTCAGCACTTCTTCATTCCGTCGTAACCGTCCCGTCAAGCCTATGTCGTTCACCCAGTGGATGGCTCATCGCTTTCTTTACAACATTTGTATTAACTATACCTTTTTTTACTTTTCAGGTGGCTGCCTAGATATTACTGGGGAGGTCGTGCGGGTAAGTGGAATCCGTTGTAGTTTTCCACCCTGATTTTTATTTGTGTTTGAAACTCTCCTTCCTGCCCATCAAATGAAGGGTGACTCTCACGACATCCAAATAAAATGTTGCTAATTTTGTACAATAATCTGTTTATGGACAGCCGGTTCTGTCGCGAAGGTGACATTATTAGTTATTTTTTGGGAACTATTTTCATCTCCTTGCTCATTTGAATGGAATTATGAGACATGGGAAGTATGCAGAGTTAAAGGATGAGTTATTGTGATATGAAGTACAAGGTTTAAGTTATTTTGTGCCATGCA
This sequence comes from Hetaerina titia, assembly GCA_037158775.1. Classification (NCBI taxonomy): domain Eukaryota; kingdom Metazoa; phylum Arthropoda; class Insecta; order Odonata; family Calopterygidae; genus Hetaerina; species Hetaerina titia. Next base: position 42,903,008 of record CM073774.1, read on the forward strand.
GGTTGAGACTTAGGAGTAATGTATAGGGCTAAAGGCTCATGAAAAAGTTATCCTAAACTGGTGTTACATATTATTATTTTATTATTAGGTAATCTACCAATTAAGGTAGGTTTTTGGATGAACACGACTATCGAAATATTTTGTAACTCCAAACAAAACCCAATCTAGCAACCTACTCTACATTAGGTCCCTCTTCATCTCTGTGTACTTCCTTCCTCCCTTCATCCCATCCAACATCCCTATCCTGTTCCTGCCCTTTACTCGTTTGTCCGACATTCTCCCCTCTGTTACCTTCTTCAACATCCCACTGCCGCTCAATACGCCTTTCATCCATTGTTACACATTGCTATACTCTATTTACTGTTTCGTACAAATTAACATAATACATTTGTAACTGTACAGTACATATTGCTGTACTGTATTACACATTACCTGCTGCTGAATGTTACTATCTCGTTAATATATTCGGCGATGCAAAAATTTTTTTATTTTGAAAAATTTCACCTCGGATTTAAAAAATCAACAATTTTGTAATGCCGCGGGCTTGACAACATAAGTAGCTCAGTTTTTGCATCAAAAGATGTAGACATAATATGATTTCGATGCATAAAATTAGTTTTTACACATTTTCCAGTATTCATAGATGAAATAACGGAACTATTAGATTCTGTTTGGATGACCAGGACCTAGAACAAGGCGTAGTTTGTTACTTTCATTAGTGAACAGTCCCGTCTTGGAAGGCCCCTAAGGTCTATTACAAGTGACAAGAAACAAAAGGAAAGGAGACAGTAATAATCTATTTTACAATATCACAAACAAGAAACGCATTCGTAAATACCACGAATAAAATATTGCTTATATATCTTCCCTCTTTCACTATAATGATTTCAGAATTATATCCGTGTTCAAGTTACCAAGGACGTTAATATATTATATAAGACAATGAGGCTATGATTGGACTGCTTTGTGTGGTGTGCGATACTTTTTAAATATACTCCACTTCACTGGGTGGGCTCAAACCATATAATCTGTTTTTTTGTATCTGCTTTAATGTGACCATAAAAAAACATTTGATGAGCCTTTAAGTTGGCCATAAACATTTAAGGCTTGAGTCAACGACCAGGCCTTTAACGGTAGCGGAGGGGTTGAAGATGGTCGAGGATGTAAAGGTACCTCTCTCCGAGGAAATTATGGTGGGCAGCTAAATTTAATTAAAGTTGTCCTCTCTTCAATAAAACAACTGCTAACGAGGCACATGTCACAAGGAAAATTCATGTGAGGCCCAAATTGATCGCGATGAACCCGACGAGTCATGCAGTGTGACAGAAATAACGCATTGCACCTCAGCTTCAACAACTCTCACAATTCGTATGGGCCCTAACCGTGCCGACGAACCAATTAGAAACTCATTTCAGCGCCTAGGAAAATTCCATTCCAACCCACCTAATCAGACGGGCCTATTACGATAGACCTCGAGAAATTATAGGGTTATCTTCAGGGTTCACACGTGGTGCCGTGCATTCATTTGAGGAGAAAATAAAATGATGGTAGTTTCCGTAGGTTACAAGGTTGTTCGAATAATAACACATCTACCCATTAAAATAGGTTGCTAATTCGAATATTCAAATTGAAAAATATTCGTGAAAAAATACGATATTTTTTTTTTCATGTTCAGTACCAGGACTTCTAATTCAGAAATGCACGCTAAGGGCACACCTATTTGGAATGGACATAGGCTTGTTTAATTGTAAAACTGTCGAAGGAGAAGCATTTTAAATGCGTCATCTTCGGAAATGTTCACATCATTGAGGAAGCAGTAAGAGCTAATTTCCATTTTTCTAGAAAACACCATTTAAAATTCACAATATTCAGAATGTATGTTTACTAGGGAATGGAGACAAATTTCTAAAGGCAATGCGATTTATTCTTATTGGCGTGTGAGTCTGAAAATGTCTTATTTTGTTTGTTCCATTCTGTCACAAAAAATAATACGCAGATTGAGTTGATATTGGCTCTAAACATAGATGGGGATGGTTTTCATCTCATGGCCATATTAAAGTTTTATTTTATTACTTTGGTTCGAAATAATAAAGTAAAAGTTTATATTTTTCACTGGCGTTAAATGAAAAAAAAAAGAAATATTATCTGTAAAATAATTGCCATTCACTCGGTAAAATATGTAATAATTTAGTTGAAAGCAAGGGTTTTAAATAAAAAATTCAGCTGATAGATAAAACTTTCCAATTCCCTTAATCCTTTTCTGTATCTTCTTCTCATTTTGGAAAATATTTCATTCAAACGGGAAGCATGGACTAATTAATTCACTCTTCCGAGATTGGTCTCTATGGACAGGCATTGACCAAACAAACACGAACACATTCGGACGCATATTTTCTGTTAGTCGGGTCTTTACTTTGAAAAATCTCACCACCATTTTCTGCCCATAAATTTTTTCTCATTCTCAATCTTGGTCCAATCCTCACTTTTTGGTTCGATGTCCTTCTCCAGCATATATATATATATATATATATATATATATATATATATATATATATATATATATATATATATATATATATATATATATATATATATATATATATAATTTGATTCTGATGACGACGGCCGTGCCGTCGAAACGTAAATATCTACTGTAAGTGTCCTTCTTTTATGTTTCTGTGTGTTTAATATTTATTAACCTAGTGTTTGTGTGTTTGTGCGTCGCCGGAGTGCGTCATTTTCAAGATTATATATATATATATATATATATATATACACACACATATATATATATATATTATTTATTGTTATTATACTGTATTATAAATATTTTTTTTTCATGTAATTCTGGGTGTTCTTCTTTTGGGTATTCCTTCCTACTTTCATCGAAAAAAACTCTTCCTCGCCATGGTGCCCTTTAGTCCCCTCTTCAGTGTTCGTATCACGTCAACCCCAACTCCTCACGTATAGCTATTAATTTCTTCACCAGCGTTCTCTCCCTAATAACTCAACTACGCGTACTGCTAATTACGCTACCCAAAAATCCACATGTGCGTGCCATAATTTCGTCAAAATAGTGATAAAGTATGCCTGATGAATACGCCTCTCACGAACATTATTTCCTAAACGAATTGGGGCGTGATGGAATTGGAACGGTGGCCATTGAACGCCCTAAGGGGATTGCTCTTTCGAATTTTCAAGATTCTGCAAAGTCTTCAATAATTTCCTAAGGGCAAAGCAAACCGTAATCCATGGTAAGTCATTTGTTTGCCAATAGATAAAGCTGATAGGAATATTTTAGATGTGCCAATTAGCTCAAGTACGTGTAACGAAAAACGAATAATAGCTATTTTTCTCAAAATAAGTTTAATGAAAGACACCCGTTTCGACTCACAGATGCCGGACAAGTCAGAGATGGTTGAAGAAGACCCTTGAGAGTCGAAACGCGTGTGGTATATTTAACTTATTTTGTGGGAAAAGAGCTACTAATCGTTTTTAATTATAGATTACTTCCACCACAACCAACCGGAAACTATGGAACTTTAAAGTACATTTGGAGATAATATTGCTGTAGGATCGACGTGTTGTCATGGGTGGAGAGAAAAACGAAAGTGAGATAGAGGGGTATTGAATAGAATAGGATGCTGAAGTTGACAAATTGCGAATAAAAAACGGAATTCATGTCATTCAAAGTATATAGTACTCCCTTTTTTAATGTAGCTCTTGGACGGCCTCTATGGAATATCGCATTTCCTTCCAAGTATTGCGAGAGCTCCCTCTTTCTTTACCCTGAACGATTTCGTTCTGCATTTCTTCGTCACTTCTGCTGTGACGAAGAAATGCAGCGTTCTGGTTCGTCCTCATGCTGTCCAAAAAAGCCTGTTTTCAAACCTTCTCCCCTCTTGAGCAGGGAGGACAAGAAAGTATGTGAGAGAACCTAATTCCATCATGAAATCGCAAACTACATGTTTTTTTATCAATTGACCGCAAAGGTTTTAATTGATTCACGTCATGTTCGCGGCAAGATCAACTCGCTCAATGGAAAACTTTACATCTTATTAATTGGGAAAAATAAATTTCGTTCATCAAAATTGTTCATTTCTTAGAAATATTACATTTAGCAAATTCAATTTTTCGGAAATATCTTGCATCCACAAGTTCATGTTAGCCTAGCGGATGGAGAGTTCGACTGCAGTCCGTGGGAACCAAGTCGGATTCCTGTTCACTTTGGACACTCACGGCTTTACCCTACCTGAGTGGTTTTGTGGGACACTAGATCAGTCTTGGAAACCATCTATGCCAAAACGAAAGGAACTGGCCCACCTGTTCCCATTTCTCTATGCTAAAATTTCACAACCCGTATGATTTACAATTAGTAGTTATACGAGATGAGGTATACTTTCACATGTCGAACCGACCTTCGGATTGGGTACCTCAAAGAACAGTGGATGTATACATTGTGTTCTTCATAAAATAAATATTGAGTACCTCTTATTTCGTTTAATTGCTTCTCTAATTTTATGGTTTTGGTACGACAATAGATATTATTGGAATAGCTGGTTAAGGATCAGGTACAAATTGCGTTAGTTACCATTTGATCTTGCAATCTTTGATTGCGTTAGTTAGCGCCTGAATAATTATTTTTTGCAAACATAAACATGCTAATGAAGCTTTTCATCTCGCTAAGACCTTTTTTTCAATTATGACGTCGAAAAGGACTCAGGGTCGACGTTTATTGCCATCGCAAAAAAGGTAGTTCATCCTCAAAAATATTTTATCAAACTATTGGTTTTTCTAATGCAACCATTTCAGAGAGTAAAAATCATTCGCCTTGACCGGGATTCGAACCCGGATCCCTCGATATCAGGCCGAGTGTTTTATTAACATCGTGGACTGTGGCGCGTCACGCACGACTACGAATGCCTGTGACATTGTATGTACGGTATTTCGTCATAACATCTTGTTCCTTTAAAGCCCCCAAAATTTCAGGGTGTAATAGGACGTCTCGGTAGCTTAATTGGTTAAAGCACTCGGCCGGATATCGAGGGATCCGGGTTCGAATCCCGGTCAAGGGGAATTATTTTTACTCTCTGAAATGGTTGCACTATAATGCACACATAGCGGGTGACTCCGTTAAAGTTACTGTTACAGTTTCTTGAATATTGGTTTTTCAATAGTTCATTTTCAAAAATCTCGCGGAAGGTTTCGGTAAGGGCTAAAGCGGGTCACACTATCACATTGGTACACAAAAAAACAAGAACTGATAATGCGCTTCCTCGCCAAGACGAGCTAGACAGCATAAATATTTCTTTTAAGCTCCCCCATTCGACAAATCCCAACCAAATCTCCTCCCTTCCTCGCTCCCAACCCCCTTAACTTTTCCTCAAGCCTAGTAGTCACGTCCTGTGTCAATAAACTTGCCACTCCGCCGGCGAGTGAGGGGCGAGGAATGAGTTGCTTTGGGATTAGAATGGTGCTGAATCGTTTGGAGTTACCAGGGAAGAGTTTGGAGGTAGGGAGAGAAAGGGGTTGCTTCCGTTTATGAGTCCCACGGTCGGTATTTTTTGGAGGTCTCCGAGGATAAGGTGCGTGCCTCCGCGAGAGTGGATGCTGGGAAGAGGAAGATGCGGCGCCGCGGGAGCCAGAGGAAGGGTGATGCGGTGACTCGATGATTGTCGGGAAGGGAGTGCGGTAAAATGTTAGTCGCGACGACGGCGGCTGACACGAAGAATTGAGTGCCGTCAAGTAGAATGGAGCAGAACCGAAAAGGGTTGGAACTCCAAATTTAAACCTGTTTATACTTTATATTGCACACAGATTCCAATTGAAATTTCTTCGAAATTTGAGAGCACGGTTCTTCTCACAAAACGATACAGGAATGTTTCTTTCGACGAAGAGTTAATTAGCGTTGACGCCCTAACTTTCAATCTGTTTATACTTTCAATTGCTCACCTGTTTGGAGAAAAATTTCTTCGAAATTTGAGAGTATGGCTCTTTTCAAAAAGCGATATTGGAATATATCCTCAGACCATTGCTTTATAAGCACAATACGGCGTTTGCAGTACCTACATATCTGTTCCTCCGATATTATGCTGACGTTTGCTGCAAACCGTATTGCTTATGATTAACTTCCTAAGTATATTTATTCATACGATTGCATTTTTATAAGAATTATCAAATTTTCGTTTTGTCACAGGAAAACACTCCTTTCTCCACTAACCCGTCTGTCCAGAGTGCAACCGATTTGTTGGCAATCGTGAGACTGTACGTAATAGCACGTTATTCGATGTATTTTAAAATTAAAATGTAAAAAAAAATCGGTATTAATTTTTATATTTCACGAATATTAAGTTCGCTGTACTTACTAAACCAGATTTAAAATTAATATTACTTAGAATGTCCTTTTAAATAATTATAAGAAGAAATAATGTGATGCTCAAGCGGTGTCATCGCAAATAACGCATGCTATTGTAGTCACCACAATCAAACGAAAGTTCTCGGTGATGTAGACACCAAATTTTTAGTATTATCTTCATTTGAATAAATTTTTTTGGCAGTCCATTTGATATGGGTTTTGAAAGGACTGACAACACGCCTACATGCTTTAGCCCCATATACCAAGGCATAACCGAACAAAACAATAATTAAATTTTCATAAATTACTCTCACTTTCTACCTTACTTCATTCCTTCCAACAAGCCTACTTATCTCTTCCACCGCCTCGCTTGCTTAACGTCCTCCCCTCTATCACAGTCTTCAGCATTTCATCTTCAATCAAAATACTCTGAACTGATAGAGGAAAATTAAGTTTACTGCGGATAATAATCCATATTAATAATTAAAGTCAGTTAAATAATGCTTTCATTTTTTTAATAAATAATATTATGTTCGTACTTAGTCATCAATCATTAAACAAATGTTTTTGTTTATATCACACCACAAAAATTCATAGATGTTATTCGGGGCATTTTATGTTTTGTTGTTGATAATTAAATAAACACTGATTCGTTTTGAAACGAATATTGGCTTCCCTAAAAAGCATTTTAATAGAATTTAGAGGGATGCCTCCCTTAGGGGGAGGAAATTAGTTCTTCCATTGAGAAATGGAAATATTCAAAAAGAGTCTAACAAAAATAAAATTTGTGGTATCAACCGTCAAACGATCCTGTTGTTACGAAAGAATAATGGCAGTCCACCAATTTGAAATTTCCCCCGGGACTTCCTCATTTCACTCCTTTCTTGTCGAATTTCTAGTATATATATATATATATATATATATATATATATATATATATATATATATATATATACACGTAGTATTATTATTATCTTATGGATTTGACTACATGCTCCCGCATGCAGTCTAATTTACAAGATAATAACCTAATTCGATAAAATTAGAGAGATTAAGTGTGGAACAGAGAGATTTAAATGTCATTTTTTTCACAAACGATAAGGGATCATAATAACATTGTCCAACCGCAGTAGCGTCGTGTTCGGGTAGAAATTAGTCTAGTGCGTATGCACCCCCTGCCATACACCCTTGCGGTGGCTTACAGGGTACACAAATAAACAAATGTTAAAAAATAAATACATTTTACGGGAATTCACCTGGAATTAAGATTGCGTTGTGATTTAACAGGCTTAAGACCGAAGAGGTTTGCCAATGATAGGAGGATCCGGTTAAAATTCAAATAATGCCCCTGGGCACCCCTAATTACACCCGAACTGTAACATTTTCGGTGTGTGTGAAGTGTGAATTTCACACATTTTGTCATTTTTCATATTTGGCCATTTCAGCAAATATCAAATGTCAATGTAGCTAAATGAAGAACTACTTGCAAGAAGGTAGACTTCCTTCATATTGGCTCTACCATTAATTGCCTGTAACATTATTCTGTAATATTGGAAAGCTTGGAAGGGGGCTTATCATTACAGAGAGTCGCATAATGAGTTTCAGTTCACTGATTCTGTGTCTCCCTGTTATCAAGTCGTCTAGTACACATGTATACAAATTGCAGCAATATCTTCTTACACTCCACCTCGCTTCTTTTACTGTACTTCGCGGCTGACACGAAACAAGGGATTTTTTTTCCTGAGAACAACAAATCGCCCGCCCTCACGACGATCGCAAACGGTGATCGTCTTTCCTTCCCCCCGCGATCTCCAAGAGTCATCCCGTAGTGCGATGGTTTTAAAAATGAACGTCTTTCCTCAAGGGAATGGGGAGCGGGGGATCTGTGGGGGCAGGAGAGGGTTGAGGACGCGAGACTCCCGCCCGGCGAGTGGGGGGGGGGGGGAGAGGGGGAGACGACGACTCGTGGGAAGTTTTACGAGCGGCACGCTTTAAACCGTCGGGAACAACGAACGAACTGGAGGGAGGTGGGGGGAAAGTAGGCGGAGTCGGAGAGCGCTTTACTGCCGCGCTTTCCCGAAATCCCATCCTTCGCAGGCGATAAAAATTTAAAAGTAAAGGAGGGAAGGGAGGAGTCGTGCTCCATCGTTTCGGAACCAAAATTCTTATCGCCATCGTTTTTCGACTCTGCGAAGTAGTCCTTCCATTTATTCACGGGGTCCACCTCCCCCTCCAAACCCTCTCTTCCCAATCCTAAACACCGTCGTGTTCCTTTAATTACACACGACAGACTGACGCCTCTTTCTGCCCTCACACTCGGGGGTGAGGGAGAGTCAGAGTTAGCCGCGAATGCAGGGGGCGGAGGACACGTGAATAGTGTTGGAAACAGAAAAAAAGAACGCTTTTCTTTCCTCAAAAATAAAAATTCTTCAAAAAAAAAAAGACTTTCTCTCGTTCACTTCTTCGCATATATCCGTTTCTGTCAAAATAGAATTAGTACATTTTGAAGGTTTTGACCACTTTAGGCGATTTCTAGTATTACAATTCAACAATTTCAGAGAGTAAAAATCATTCGCCTTGACCGGGATTAGAACCCGGATCCCTCGACGTCCGGCCTAGTGCTTTTGCCAATTTAGCTACCGAGGCGCCCTCTCACGCTCTCTCGGTAGCTTACTTGGGTAAAGCACTCGAACGGACATCGAGGGATCCGGGTTCGAATCCCGGTCAAAGCGAATGATTTTTACTCTCTGAAAATGTTTGCATTGTAATGAATACATTGCGGATGACTCCGTTAAAAAACTGTCGCGGCATCTTCAGCTGTTTCTTGGAGTTGCTAGTATTTTCTCTTTTTTTGTGAGTTGTGAGAATGAGTTTCCATTAGGTTCAGCATACGTACGTATTTATAATTTGGGAAACAGAAAACATAGTACAGTGACGGATCACTATCATTTTGACATTAATATTACATGGTCTACCGTTTAAGGCAGGTTTTGGAGGTGCACGGACTGAATAACGAAACCTTTCCTTGCCACTCCTACAAAACACGACCTGACATCCGACTCTAAAATGAACCACTATTAAATTTCTCATCAATTCTATCTACCCTCATTCCATTCAACATGGCTATCCTTTCCCTACTCCTGCCTCGCTTGACTAACGTTATCTCCTCCTTCGCTGTCTTCAACATGACATCGCCAATTAAAATGCTCCGCATCCATCTTCCCTATCTCCTTTGGGTTTCCCCAGCACTTCCTCGTTTGTTTTCCTTTCCGTCCACTTCACATTTTCCATCCTTTTCCACATCTACATCTCAAAAGTCTCCAATATACGTGCCTATAAACTTGCTTCAGAGACCATATTGTCATTTCTTAAGCATTAACGAAATTATAATACAATTAAAGACTTCTCATAGTTAGTCTCATACTTTCTTTGAATAAGGCAAAAAAAACTTTTACCCAGAAATGGGCACTGATAGTGGGGATCATGGGTAAAGATACGTCGTAATAGATTAAAGAAAACTCCAATGCATTGCGTAGTTTCATGCGACGCCCTGAAAATTTGTCTTTGAGCCGTGAGAAAGTGTGTGTAGGTTAGAGGATTTGCGGAGAATAATAGGAAAAAATAACTTGTCGAAAAGAGTCAATAAGATGTAGTTCTGGGCATTTTAGGGGAAGAGAAAGGTGGTTGGAAGGAATTCGAAGAAGACAGGAAAATTGGTCGCAGCAGATACTGAGGCAATGGGTTGCTGGAGATGGTTATAGCGGTGAGAACGCCAGAAAGGGAGGCACAAGGAATTAAAGCATGGGCACGGAGTAATGAAGGGAAACAGAAAGTATGTAGGATTACAACTTGTTGATTGTCATCCAGGGTATTTCGGTACTCAGTGCAGTGTTGGGAAAGTTTTGGGATTCGGCAGTTCTTAGTCCCCGGGTCCATTTACAATCCTACCTTGTTCAACATACCACTGTCAACAATAGTGTTTATAATTAAGTACTTGAGAAATTGTGACAAATTTAGGAGAGAAAAGGTGAGGAAGTGGGCGAGAAGGACTCTAGTTGCTGCGTGGTTCGTGGCTTCCCACCCTGATGAATGGAGTTATAATTATGTAGTTCTGTAGACCGCATTGGAATGCCATTAAGTAATGTAGTGCTCCTTACAGTATTGTTTGCTCTGCTTTTGGTACCCTAAATTTCCCCTTCCATCCGTTGTCCCTCTCCGCGGGGGAGCCCTCCTCCTACCTGCAGCATTGGGCCAAATTCCTCACCTTGGGTAGGAGAGCGTTTCATGTTGCACGTCCTTGTGGTGGTGGAATTTCGCCTTGCTACTTACTAAAATCTAGCCTGCACGTTCTTGGATAAATTCTTTCTGCATCTTAAGGTACAATTATTTGTTACAATTAAGCATATGTACTTGCATGCTTGTGGAGTGAAGGGAGATAGTTGTGTATTGGCATGCGTGTAAAATGATGTTTCTATGAATGTGTGCACTACTGTGGATTTGGGTTTGCATGTATGTTAGTTTTGAATGCGGTTTTTCTTTATTCCTTTTATTTTGGGTGGTGATCCAACACCCCCTCCACACACCCTTGCGGCGGCTTGCGGGGTATTATGTAGATGTAGATGTAGTTGGCTAAATTTTCAAAAGTATCCCGAACTTCGCCCTGGTGTTATGCGGAGAGCACTTCAAGTGAAGTACGAGGATGGCGTCCAACAGACGGGACGCTAATTTGTGTCACCCCTTAGTGTCTTTTTCATTAACACACATACCGATACCGGTTTTCTCTCCACCCATTCCCGAAACATCCTACCCCTACTCAAATTATCCACCACTAATGGCGCAGAAGACCTATTCTGACGATTGTCTTCCCTAAAAACAGTTGTCACGGTTATTAACATCTCACTTTCGGTATAATAATAACAATAATGTTCTATATTCCAGATCAAAGTAAAAATTACTAAAACTCTTCAGAACAGCGCCCTTGTGCATCAACACACCGATGTCAGCGCCTGTGCCAAGCTTCTGGTACGCTTCCTGGAAGGTGTCGTTCAGGCACCCTCGTCACGACCTCTTTGATATAATCCAGGGGTCAAATATGGTACTCAAAGGGTCAACACTCAAAGGCAATGTCTCGTCAACAGTAATCTCTCCTATTCTAAAAAAAACTCTGAACCCTTTCACTGTGACCCAAGAGGTCCAAGGCAAGATTGTCACACAAGCAGTCTTCCGAAAGCTCCTTGGGGACCATCTTGGGACAATTTCTCGTGGATAAATTTTCTGTAAGAATGAAATGTACTGTCGTTTTCTGATATTGCACTCTGCTAACATCCTGACACTTGGGGGTCAATCAGAATTGAGCATCTGTCTCACATTTCGCACATTTTCATCACGCTGTGTTGTTGATGGATGTCCAGGGCATTCCTCATTGCCAACCTCCACGTTTCCCTCGTAGAACATACAGTGCATACAGAAAAACATCACTTGGGACATATCTCCATAAGCATCCTTAACCATTTTCATGGTCTCCCAACCCGAATTCCCGAGTTTAACGCATTTTTTCGCCTAACATTGCTCCATGGAAAGTTATATCGTGAATTTGTGACGCTACCCTTGAACAGGGGTTCAGTCAAGCAGCAGATCCGTGTAAAACAGCAGACTCACCGTAGACAAAGGTCTACGGTGAGTCTGCTATGAGTAAATCAAGATTTCGCGAGTGGTATAAGCGTTTCCAAGAAGGCCGTGAAGACCTTGAAGATGAAGACGAACGCCCTGGACGCCCCAGCACATCAACAATCGATGAAAACGTGGAAAAAGTGAAATAAATGGTTATGAACGATCGCCGAATCACAATTAGAGAGGTTGCTAATGATGTTGGCATATTGATTGGATCATGTCATGACATTTTTTCCAATTGTTTGGGTAAGAAACGTGTGGCAGCAAAATTCGTTTCAAAATGGCTTTTGCACCACGATAATTCACCAGCTTCATTGCTTGCTCGTGAATTTTTGGCCATAAACAATACTGTAACCATGCCCCAGCCTCCAAATTCGCCAGATATGGCTTCGTGTGACTTTTTCCTATTTCCAAAAATTAAGGGAACCTTGAAGGGCCGTCGTTTTACAGCCGTAGATGACATTAAAGGCGCATCGCTGAAAGAACTAAAGGCTCTATCAAAGATCGAGATTGAGAAGTGTTTCGGGGATTGGAAGATGCGCTGGCACAAGTGCATAATCCCCACTAGGGACTACTTTGAAGGTGACAACACCCATGTATAAAAAAACCATAAACACAGTAATCAACCCGAAGGTCGGTTTAGTAGGTGATGGTAGAACTCACCCATGTACTAAGCCCGACGGCGTGTGAATATTCACACATCAGGGTAGGGGGGTCAGTTCCTTTCCCTGTGCCGGTTATGGTTTCCCAGGGAGATCTGGTACCCGAAAAATCAACTAGCTTGGGTGCCCAGAGTGCCTTGCTCGGGAATCGAACCCGAGACCCTCCGGTCAGTAGTCCAACGCTCTACCCACTAGACCACCGCGACCCGCCCATGTATAAGAATAAATAAATATTATTGTCCGTAAAATTTAAATTCCCGTTAATTTTTGAACACGCGTATATTCTTATATTCAATGACACCATTAGTATATAAATGTGACAAAGATTCATGTACACAGGGACAGGATAGTATGTAGGAAATTAGGTAAAGGATGTAAGTCACATGAAAGAACTAACACTTATGATTTTTTTTACGTCACCGACCACGAAAGGAAACGGCGTAAAGGGTGCATTTTTATGTACTCACTCTTGGCACTTCTGTCCGCAGGACGGCTGGGTTTGGCAGAGGAATCCCTGCGCGCGCTGCATATGTCGACTGGGGCAAATTGGTTGTCTGACGATCAAGTGCTCACCGAACAAGAAATGCGGCTCGGGAGAGAGGATGGAGCGGATGCCATCCGAATGCTGCTCAAAATGTGTGCGGATAGCAGGTATGTGACCAAAGTAATTTCCGCTAGAGCACGCCATCTATCGGTATTTGAGTTGACGGAAATACATACCATCCATTACAACCAAAGAGTTGATTATCAAGATGATCCTAATAAAAGGAGAAAATGTGCAAAAAATTAAAACTATTTTCTCTAGATCTTGTGGTAAGAAAAAGTCACACATTACTTTTTTGCGACGATTTTTTAATGTGATAAAACATTTTCATAATCTACAAAATTTTATTATTATTAGGTAATCTACCAGTCAAGGTAGGTTTTTGGATGGACACAACTATCAAATAAACATTTTGTGACTCCCCACCTAGCAAACTAATCTATATCAGGTCCCTCTTCATCTCGGTGTACTTCTTTCCTCCCTTCATCCCGTCCAACATCCCTATCCTGTTCCTACCCTTACCACGCTTGCCCAACATTCTCCCCTCTATTACCCTCTTCAACATTCCACTACCGTTCAATACGCCTTTCATCCATTTTTCCTGCCTCCATGAAAAATTTTATTATCATGTTAAATTTGAAACTAATGACATTCAATTAGAGACTAAAGCACACCCTTCAGTAAATAATAAGGTAAGGCTATTGCAATTTTCCACCGTATAAAACTTTATTTTACGAACTGCGTTTCGACTCACATGAGTCTAAATGCGCGTCGCAGAATAAAGTTTTATTTTCTGAAAAAGTGCCATGTCCTTACCTCACCAGGGATTCCTTCCACTACATCAATCCTGGATCTGTGCGGTAAATAATTTTACGCTCAAGGTACAGTAACTATTCAATAATAACTTCGGGAGCAAAAGTTATAATTTGAAATTTATTGAAGTCTAAAATGCTCTCCAAGTGGGAACCTCCACAGTCTTCCACTGGGTGCAACCCTGGTGTGAAATTACTTTAACTCGTGAACAAAAAGTTGATTTATTAATTGCTCCAGCATTACTCGCACTAACACAATTTCACCTCATATGCAAGACTCTCCAAACACTTACTATCCTTTTTAAATATACAAGGAACGTAACTACGGTCGTGAATCAATGTAAACAAAACAATGCCGAGACTGTAAACTTGATTGGCACTAAATGATAAGAAAGAAAAGGAAAAGAAAAAACCACACACAAAAAGCCAAAACAAATGATAAAAATAATAAATAATAAAACAAACTTACAACCACTCGATCACTAGGGTGTGTTACGAAATAACAGTCACTCTCGCGAATCAAATTCACACTCACTCATTTAGGGTTTACAAGGATCCCTCCTATGTCAGTGACCCGTCAATCACACAAATAAATGAAAATTATAAAAGGATGTAATGAAACAGATTTTTTTTATTTGTTAAACAGAATTTTCATTTATTTGTGTGATTGACGGGTCACTGACATAGGAGGGATCCTTGTTAACCCTGACTGAGTGAGTGTGTGAGATTCACAAAGGTCTAACACACCCGAGTGACTGAGTGACTGTGTATTCACGTAAGTCGTTTCTGTTTCATTACATCCTTTTATAATTTTCATTTATTTGTGTGATTGACGGGTCACTGACATAGGAGGGATCCTTGTGTGTGTATGAATGTGATTCACGAGAGTGACAGTTATTTCGTAACACACCCTAGTGATCGAGTGGTTGTAAGTTTTTTTTATTATTTATTTTGGCTTTTGTGTGTGTTTTTTCCCTTTTCTTTCTCATCACTTAGTGCCAATCAAGTTTACGGTCTCGGCATTTTTTTTACACTTACTATCCTATCCGATCTACGACCAAACCGCGATTTATATGTGGAGAGCGTTCCAACTCTTATAAGATTCCACTTTGATGCAATCCTACAGTTAAGTCTCAATTCGTATCGTCGATTAATTAAGGTAAAATTCTCATTTACTATATTCTCCACAGGCACATGCAGACAGGGAGGCAAGCTTCACGATAATGGCACTTCGTGGGTGCAAATGAATTCGGGAGACGCATGCAAATGCGACAACGGGACTATAACGTGCACGCAGCCGGAGCTCAAAAGGAACGAGGAACTGGACCCGAACGACGTGCTCGCGGACGAACCCCAGGATTCTTCTCTGACCTCCGAAGAGGGGTTCTTGTTGACGGTTAGTGACTTTTATCGCCAATTCAGCATCTACAAAACCGCTGATGGTACCCTACCCTGCTTCCTGAGGAGCTGAATCATCTGGGCTATCATTTCGTTTTGCGAAATCTAAAGAAAGTACCTCTTCTCCATTTCCACAGGTGACTGCGGGTCAACCCGATACCATATCGACTAATCACTTGTCGTTCAATATGTCGGAGGCAGAGGAGAGACAAATAGTCTTCATGATCACTCGTAAGCTCAGAGCGCCTAAGGAGGGACGCCTAATCATCGTTGGGGCACATCCGGCTGAGGTAAGCTGGAACTTCTCCATCTCTCCATCTAAATATGATCTTTTCATTATAATGGTGGCTTGATGATTGCTATAGCCACGGTGAATTATATCGATCACCTTTTTCAAGGGCCTTTTGTCGGTCTTCATCTTGGCAGATAATTTTGTCTCCGATTGCTTTGGATCCCCTGCTTTAGAGGGTTGAATTTCAACATTGGTGAAACAAGCAAATAGTCAGCAATTATGCTTCGACTGTCGGAGATACAACCGAAAATGAGCTATGCTTTCTTGTTACCAACAAGAAAGATTTTGAAACTACCACCAAAAGCCTCGCTTTTTGAATGTGTTATTATTCCGCGCTGAGATTAAATTCTATAAAATATTCGATTGCAATCATATACCAACGGAAATTATGAGACATTTCCTTGAACCTTGTTCAAGGGCTTCGTCAACTATGAATGACCTAAGGCTCAGATCTCTCGTTTACATTCTCACTGTAGCTTCTGAATGCTATAATCTAAAACTTGACTGCACACTCTACTGTTAAGTTCACGTATTTCTGGGAAAATGTAGGTTACATGCATATCACGGAGAAATTCTTTATTCGTTTGGAAACTGAACGTAGCATGAGAATCAAACTGCTTGCATACGCTGGATGCGTAGTCTTCATGCATGTACAAGGCCGGAGTTTTTTTTACGGAAGAAAGCAAATACCATGGTTCTTGCGGAGTAGGTCTATTTTGGAAGGGTTCGTGTGGGCGGATCCTTCCTTGAAAATGGATCCCATGTGGCCAATTTATTATTATTGCTGAATCTCGTACGTATTAGGAGAAGTGACCGTCGAAATAATGGGCGGAGAATGAGAGCACCAAATGTGAAGATTGACTTGAGTAAGTTGCCCAGCAAGGGTTTCTCTACCTGGTATCTCTGCTGGATACTTGTCCTTGCCCCACCTATCCTTCCTATTTTGCATGCCCGCTTTCACCTACTTTTCACCCTTCCTCGGAGTGATTTCCACGAGCTATGGTTCTGTCTAAACTTAAACGGTAAGTTGTAACCATTTCAAATCCATCTTCGGATTACTGTCTGGTTTGTTTTTAGGTATCTTGGCACTGGTGGCACTACAGTTTGGCACAAGAGCCACGAGACTGCTTCTTATGCCGGCAGGGCCAGGCGTAATATGCCTTATGAACTCTTTCTCACTTCGTGGTGCCTCGATGGACCAGAGCAAAAGTGATCGACGGGCCATGGTTCCACGACCTAAACTATCCACATCATTGAAGGATCGTGTACCTCAAAATTACTAATTGATTCGCTTTTCTTTTCCCCGCAAGGTTACGTCCTTCACCCAAAAGGATTTGGTGGACAAGAGGCTCGTCTACGTTCCCCCGAACCCAGAGGACATCCCCTCCGAGGCCGTCTTTTGCTTCCCGTTCGTCGTGTGGAGGTACCCGCAGAGGATCAGGCTGACGACGGAGCATTCGTTCTGCGTCAAAGTACTGCCGAAGTCGGAGGGAGAGATGACCTTCAGCGTGAGGAATCCCGAATTCAACATCACGAAGGTAGGTTGGTTCAGTCCGAGTTCAATTCGGTTCATGAACGATGGAGAGCTAAACGATGGTTAACGCTCAAAATTGATGCATCAAAAGATTGAACATTTAGGGAGGATCGATGGAAATCACGAAGCAACACTTGGAGGTCGAGAATGCAGGGAGACATTTGAGGTACATCGTCATCGAGGCTCCTCTGCACGGATCTCTGGCGTTTCCCTCCAGAACCAGTTCTCCACGGGATATCACACAGGGTACGCACGTCGACAAATTCAAAACAGGAAACCATTAATGCATTTTCCAATGTCGAGCTTTCAATTCGTGTTTGCAATTTTACAGGATTCGAATTCGGTATCTCCGATATGGGAGAGAACTCCTTTCTTTATTCTCACGACGGAATGGACGTCAACAAGGATTACATCGAAATTTTAGCCACAGATGGATGGGGAGAAGCGAGTAATGTATACTCCATCAACGTAGTTTCTGCCACCACCTCCAGTGCCAGTAATTCAACGCAACCCCAGCCATTAGTAATTTTAGAGGGTAAGTTTCCTTTTCGAGCATCTACTTCTTTTATTCTTCAGAATTAATTCAAAATATATCTTTGATCGAGTATATCCCACTTTGTCATTTTGATTACAATATTTTATGACAACATTAAGTGCACAACTGGCAATTCAACTACTTATATAATCCATATCATTCAATACGGTATTCAGATTTTGACTTCAGATCCAGTCTCTGATTCATTACTAGGATATTGTTTAACTTGTATACTGCCGTTGTTGATAATAACTATTAACAGACAGCGGTATACTGTTGGACGTTTGACCATGGGTTCTAACGGTTAGACTTCCCTGATAAATGACATCTATGTGATTATCTGGAATTACCACAACCATGGGCTACAAAGTGAAATGAGAGACATTTAACGTGAATGAGTGAGCTTCACATGAGTTATTACAATGCAGGACTTACAGCATTAGTTACCGTATTATACGGGGCATAGCAAACTATTGTTAATTAAGGCTATCGTTGTTGTTCCAGTTCTTCAGGATAAAGGAATGGTTGTTTGAACGGGACAGGTATTTTATCTGGGCTCGACAGTATAGTCCACCGTAACCTCAGTCAATCAATGTGATCGCATTCACAGGCGAGCAAGTTCGCATCAAAAGCTCCTTCCTGGCCCCTGCAACGGACGGAAAGACCCCGCACGGCTACTACACTCTCACGAGCCTTCCTTCCTCCGGGAAGATGATACTGAGGGACGAAAAGGAGGGCGAATTCCCACTGGGCGTCCAATTCGCCTTCTCCAGCCAGGACGTGGAGGATGGGAAGCTGTTGTACCGGGCTGCTGAGGAAATAGGCCTGGAGTCGCGGACCGAGAGGCTCGCGTTCAACTTCGACACGGGCGGCAGCGACAAGGAGCAGAGGATACACTTGGTGATCTCTGTGCTGCCGGTCGACAACCAGTCGCCCAGCGTGGCCGTCAACGGGGAGGTGGTGGTGGCGGAAGGCTCGTCGGAGCAACTGCCGCCTTCGTTGCTGACGGTGAGCGACGTGGACACGCCCATCCAAAGCCTACAGGTGGAAATCATGAAACAGCCGTACTTCGGGCGAATCACCGTGGACCGGGGTAACTTGGCACTTATTCTCATTTTTTCAAGGACCGACAATGACGAATTACCCACTCCAATTTTTTTCTTCCTGGTGAATTTTTCCTTCAACATGTTTAAACTCTTCACTTCTTTTTACCCAGAGGCTCACTCTTCACCTCAGCATAACTTCTCAATTTCCTTACACGGCTTAAAATTCGAATCATCCTCTTTCCCTTCAATTACCCTGAGCGGAATACGATTTCAGCATAATTTTTTCCCAATTTGAAGATGCCTTCCTCTTTCTTAACATCTTTAACAACTTCCTCTCCCTTCCTATTCTCTTCCACATATATTCATTCTTCACTTGGTCCATCCATTCCTCTTTCTCCTTTCTACACCATAGTCGCATTTCACAACTTTACAAATACTTATTGTTTCTATCTTATCCTCCATACGTCACATCCATACAAAGCCAAGCTCATTAAGAAACATTTAGCAAACATCTTCCTCTATTCTATCTATTCTATTCTATTGTAATAATTTTTGCAGTTTACTTCTCAAATGTTTTCTTTCCCAATGCAATTATTTTCCAAATCGTAAAAATTATTCGGGATTTGACCTTGATCGGGATTCGAACCCGGATCCCTCGATATCCGGCCGAGTGCTTAAGACAGTTAAGCTACCGAGGCATCCTCGAAATTCAAACTTCAAAATTCAAGGCGAATGATTTTTACAATTTGAAAAATTGTTCCATTGTAATGTGCATTAGCAGATGACTTCGTCACAAGTTACTACTGCTGGATTTCCCGCAGTTTCTTTGAATTTGCTTTTTTTCCCATATTTTGACACTACTTTCTGCGTCAGATTTATAAAATAAAACGTTAGAAGTAAGTAATAAGGAAGTTAGGGTGATTAATTATGCCCGGGTAAACTCATAAACTGGGTATTGACTATTATTAGCCAGCTGTTTTCTATTCGAGGAATACGACAAATATTTTACCGGAGTCAATTCTAATATTTATTGGTCTCCTGCATTTAAACAAATTTTATTTGATCTAATTTTATTCTTGAATGAGGAAAAGACTCATTTGGTTAATATTTATTTTACTAAGAACACAATGTATACATCCACTGTTCTTTATTATCGTGCAACTAGATTCTACGCTTAGGCGTCATCACCAGGTACCCGATGATGACGTACGAAAGTATACATTGTGTTCTTAATAAAATAAATATTGAACATTCCACTTCAATTTTAAATTTTGTACGACCATCATTAATCATAAGTACTGTGGAAATACGACTGTTTAGTTTATTATTCATGAAGGAATCCCATCGATTGACGCCAGATAATCTTAGTCCAATGTTAGTCTAAGCTAAAAGAAACGCAGGTTTAAGCTAGCAGGATGAAGAAGGTCTTACGAGCAGATGTAAGGGTATTACCCACCTCGAAGTGCCCCACTCGCCTCTCAACCACTGATGCATGAGGAGAGAATCAAAAGAACTTAAAATCCTACCGAATGTAGACCGAATGGCCGTTGCGTAAAGTAAACACAAACAAATCCTATGCTCGATCATTGGCAATACGCCTATTGACCTAGTATTTTCCATCTCCCTTTGCCCTTTATGGGTTTGCTCCTGTTGCTACATCGAGAGTGCAAACGCCTTCTTCTGCGGCGAAGAAAGGTGTTGCGTATAAACACTATTTTGATACACAGGGTCACTCTTAGTGAAGCCCAAACGATTGAAAGAATCCATAAAAATTCTCCTCCCGATGCCAATAAATGAAAAATGAAGTACATTAAGGTTTAAAGCTGCTAAAAGACCTAATCATCCAATTAACAGAAATTAGCGTTCTCACTGCTGTGTAGGTACTTCTAACATCTGTATCATTAGCTGTAACGCACCTGAATGGCATTGCAACAATTTCAGAGCGTAAAAATCATTCGCCTTGACCGGGATTGAATGATTCTTACGCTCTGAAATTGTGACAATAAAATGCATGTTAGCGGATGACTCCGTTAAAAGTTACTGTTGCGCCATCTCCCGCAGGTTCTTGAAATTTGCACCTGAATGGTTTTGTAAGGCAAGGTGACATTAGGTTATTAAGTTTACAGCTATTGTTTGTATACGCGTTGTGCAAGAAAATGTACACAATTCTTGTTGGGATTTTGTGAGATTATCGTAACAATTTCATAGGGCACATCTCCCTTAAAAGAAGTCGACCAACATTGTAATATTCGAATGATTGTCCAAGGCCCCTTTAACGGATTTAGAAAACCAAGGACATTTAATTATTTAGTAGAATCCTTTGACGAGAATTAAAATTGGTATACAAACTGTCTAAGTCAGTCCCTAGCACGTCATCAACATGGTTGCCAGTTACCCGCAAACAACGAATGATTGAATTTGAACGAAATATTGAATGATTATATTTGGTCTTTTAAATTGACCAAATATAATCATTCAATGTTATCAAAATGGAAGGATCTTCCTTTTCGCATTATTTGCTAAAAATGAATGCTTTTTTGCAGTGCGGTACATTCCATTCATCGAATTCCGTTATATTAGACGAAGGAAACCACCCTATTGCAACGTAGGTATCTGATTACTTGAGTCGGTTCAAAAATGATCAATTATGTATGTCAGTATTTATTGGAAAACTGATACACTTTCCGATGCATACTCTGATCTTACCTTACTTGTCATAACCGGGAGGATACTCTGCAAACACGTATTTATATTAATTGGACAAGACGCACATTCTAATGCGCTATGCATAAGGTATCGTTCGCTAACATACGCTATCAATTATGACTAACGATTACCTACTGAAAAAGGTAATAATGATATTTCTTAAATGATTATTGCGATTTTATTGATTGAATTTGATTAATATAAAATATGGTGACTCTTACTCCATTCCATTGTCTTTCCAGGAGATTCAGCACCCGTTCAGGTGGAAAATTTCAGCGTTGAGGAGTTTCTGAAGGGGAAAGTACGCTACGAGCAGTCCTACTCGCAGCGTGTTGAGCCAGTCGAAGACGTCGTCCTGTTTCGAGTGACGGACGGTGCACAGTACTCTCCATTGACCAGACTTAACATTTCCATCGATGTAATATGAAATTTCTATCGATTTCATTGCAACGTTTCCTCGAAAATAAATTAATCATTGAATGATACATTCCACTCTCTTTCCGTTTACCAGCTGCAAAACGACGAGCCTCCCAAAGTAATCACCCGCACACTGCACGCCGAGAGCGGTCGGACGAAACTGATCGACAAAGAGACGCTGCAAATCGAGGATGTAGACACAAATCCCTCCAGCATCCTGATTACTATCACGAAACCCCCCACTCAAGGTAAAATTGTACAGTTATTTGATATTTTAGTGCCTTGCAAGCCACCGCTAGGGTGTATGGCAGGGGGTGGATACACACCAGACTAATTTTAACACGAACATGACCCTGCCACAGTCGGAGAATATTATTCTGATCCCTTATCGTTCGTGGAAAAAACCACATCTTAAATCTATCTGTTCTACACTTGATCTCTCTAATTTTATTGACGTGATCTCACCTACCGTAGTACGCTGGGGGTAATAATACATTTTCAACATCACTGCCAAAGAGACATCCTTCCAATTTATGCTAAATTTTCAATCAGTAATTTAGCTTTCTGCCCATGAGTGATTCCCAACCTAACTCCTCTAATATTTTGGATACGTCACTAAGTTTATCATAACAACGTTTTTCAAATATAGCTCCTCTACGCTGCACGCAATCCGATTCGGCAATCAATTCAAATTCGTGAGGATCCCATACAGAATAGTTCAAATGAGGCCTAACATTTCTCTTTGACCTTTTCATCACATTTCCCAGTACTCTTCTAATTAATCCAATCTTTTGTTCTCCACATATTCCCCGTATGTGTTTTACCCAGGAGAGGTTGTGAGTGAGGGTAACGCCTAGGTAATCCATCGAGTCTACATATTCCATTTCGGTGTTCCCGATGTAGAAAGCATTTTGGAGGGAATTGTTTTGTTTTCCAAAAATTCATCAACTTTTTAAAGTTTAATTCTAATTTCCAAGTGTCTCACCAGCATTGTATAGCACTTAAGTCATCTGATAAACCTGCTGCGTCCTCAAGATTACGAATATCACGGTTCGTCGGCAAATAAACGGATCTTACTATTGACTACGGAGTCAATGTCGTTGATGTAAAGTAGGAATAAAAGAGGTCCAATAACACTTCCCTGAGGAACACCTGAAGTAGCTTCTACTGCATTTGGGCTAACTCAATCAATGACTATTCTATTATTCCGACCATTCAAAAAGTCTTTAATCCAACCCCAGATATTTTAATCTATACCACGTGCTTCTAGCTTTGTAAGTAGTTTACTATGAGAAAGAATGGAGTCAGTTGGTAAATTCGCCACAATTTAGCGGAGCATACCACTATCCCAAAGTCGAGGGGCTGCCAGATTCCTGCTCAAACACATCTAAACGAGATTGAATGTTAAAGGAACTAGATATTAGAGTTGCAGGTGAACCTTATCAAACGTTCGAAAGCAGTAATGAATGTACTAGAAAGTTTTAAGCAGCCAACTATGGCCTCTGAGAAAGATATTAACAACAATGAACGACCCTGACTTAATGAAGGATTTGGTATTTTCGCATCGTACGACGAATATAAAGTTTTCTCGGGTTTTCCTCGAAGTAAGGTATTTCGTTGCCAACGTTTCGAAAGCTGCCATCTTTTTTAGTGATTCATTCCCAATGAACTCCTTGAGAGCCTTCGAAGCGTCGTAACCTTCGTCGAAACAATGAAATGTTTGACCTGTTGGAAAACCTTAGAAGATTTTGTACTATAAACCCTCTAATATTCCCCTTGAACCGTTGTCAATTCACATTTTTCCTCAGATAAAATAAATTTTGCCTTGGGAAAAATACACAGATTTACAAAGTCTCTTATCCTTCCACAGTGCCCCGATACCTTACAATACTTTCCCAAGATTTGTCCTATGCATTCTTTCGTATGCCTCGAAATCCAAACAGCAAAGAAATCCTGCTTACATTCCATATTCTTATTCTCATTACCCCAATGACCTCATTTTCTCCGTTTCGAAACCTATAATGATGTTCTCCTGGTTAGTTGCGTACGTTATAATGCTACTTTTTACTGTGGGAACCTAAAACTGCCTTTGAATCGTGTGAAATTAATTTTACCTTCCTATAGCTCCCAAATTTCACCGCTTTATTCTTTTTTTGGATGAAGATCAGAATTCAAACGATTAAATGTTCAGGTCATACTCCTACCTTATAAATTCTACAAACAGATCCATCATGCTAAATGTTAGTTTTTTAACCCGGAACATTGATGACACAATATAGGTGTTTTGTCCATAATTTTCAACGGCTGCTTCCTTAGATTTCATGCTAATTACAAGCAATTTGTGGAAATATACACATGAATTCTGTCGTACGCTTGCGAGGCACACGTATTATCAAAGAAAACTATCTACGTGCGAATTTCAAGAAACTGCGAGAGATGCCGCACCAGTAACTTTTAACGGAGTCATCCGCTACGTGTAGCATTACAATGCAACAATTTCAGAGTGTAAAAATCATTCGCCTTGACCGGGATTCGAACCCGGACATCGAGGGATCCGGGATCGAATCCCGGTCAAGGCGAATGATTTTTACACTCTAAAATTGTTGCATTGTATCTACGTGCGATTGACTTTGACACATGGATATGTTAAGGACCACTCCCACTTATTCAGTTTTTTCGTAGTTCACAGTAGGCAAAGTTTTTCTGGGCATTACAGTTAGCGAAGAGTATTGTATGAATGATGTAATACAAAAAGCTCTACTTAATCATATTAATATATGATTTACGATTAGCACTTTCATTTAACCAACAAAATTGAGTGAATTTTGAAAGCATTCATACCTTGATGCAAACATTTTGGAAACATGGAAATATTGTAATACTTTGTCAACTCTGGAAGCATCGAGGACATCGCGGTACCACAGTAGATATACCTATCATGTTTGACAAATCATTTATT
Organism: Hetaerina titia; assembly: GCA_037158775.1. NCBI lineage: Eukaryota > Metazoa > Arthropoda > Insecta > Odonata > Calopterygidae > Hetaerina > Hetaerina titia. Next base: position 42,927,938 of record CM073774.1, read on the forward strand.
TTCTTTCACAATTCTCACATAATAATACCGATTGTGCGCACTCATTTCAGGGGCTTTACGGAAACGACTATTCCAATGGAGACCTCTTGGGAGTGGACAGCACTTATCAACGAATGACACTGTGATTTATAAAGACGTATTAGAAGGTTTACTGACTTATTCGGCTGTCGGCGGAGCTCAGGATAAGAACGATCTCATCGCATTTTCGGTTAGTTTTGGAATAAACATTTCAACTAATTCATTTCATTTTACAAACCAGACTGACTTTACGCTCGTAATTTCATTTGGAATAAACTTCACGGCTGTTCATCTACATTTGGCATTCATTATCACATTTCGCAGGTCACAGACGGACAATATCACGACAGTGGCAAAATTGTTGTTGAAATAACCTATCCCAACGGGGAAACCATCACCCAGCCCGCTGAGATCCGACGTCCTGCGACGCCCACGACATCCACAGAGAGATGGACGCCCAATCATGAATCATATCACATCATTCAAAGTCATACATCAACGACCAGTGCCCGCGAGTCTCGCTCCAAGGAAGATACGGTTCAGTACCCATCCAACGTTGCAATGCCCGTGAAGATTCTACCCACCCGACCCGTCATCCTCTACACGCCCCATTCCTGGTACCATAACGCGGGCATGCTGAAAGGCAGTGGTCCTGGCCCTGGCCGGCCCTTACTGTGCGTCCCCCCCTGCCACCCACGCCATCCAGCTTACGGGACCACTCGCGGCATTTGCGCCAGGGCCGACCCCGATTCGATCCGGTACAGTTGGGAAATCTCCGTGCCCGTCGACTCCCGTCTGGACTCATACCTCCCGTTCGAGTCCCTCGAGGAATCCACCGCATTTTCGAACGCCGCGGCGAACCTCCTGGACCCCCTCTACGTGCCTAAGAGGGCCCGAGTCATCTGCTCCGCGGAATTACCTGGAGGAGTCCCGGTCAAGAGCGAACACGTCGCCGTGGTCGGCCCGGGGACGTGCAACGGGGCCCGCGGCGGTTTCTCAGCCAGGCTGAGCTACGTGGACGCGTCCTCCCGGGACGGACACGGCAACACCCTGAGAGTGGAGCTGTCCATCCCCCACGCCGACGGCATGGTGCCCCTCGTCTCGACCCAACCGCTGAGTGACCCGGACCTGATCCTGACCGACCCCATGTACCGAGCCCACCACTCCTGCTCCAACCTGATCTCAGGGAAGGGGTTCCTGGCGAAGCGAGGATCGCGATCCGGGAGGTGGCGAATGTACGACGATTTGAAAGAAAGCGAGGAGCCGGACATTCGAATATACGAATACCTCGATTTGGATGAATGCATGTGGCACTTCGAAGCTTGGTTCACGGTGGCCGAGCTCCTGGAGGACTGCGGAGGGAGAATGATATCCGACCTTCGGGTGAGTCACGTTTTACGTTAAGCTTCGTTCTCCAAGAGTGATGCCGTGAATACGGTAGGCATTTTTCTTTTACCGAATGAACACAACTCAGATTTTCCGGGGTGAAAAAATTGTTCAAGATGCGATCATTCTTCCCACTACTTAAAGAGGGAAATAGAGCATGATCGAATTTCAACATATTTCAAGAAATTTAAATACTATAAAGTGTGTGGAATTACAAAGTCAATAAATTCATTTAATCTCAATACGTTACGCTAATTCCATAAAGTTACGTCGGAGACAACAGATATTTCAAGAACTTTCAGACTGAATAATGAATAATTGACCGTAGCACTTTTCCACTTGATAGAGTTTATTTTACGACCCGAATATATTACGTACGTAAATACGTACACGTATATATTACGATTACGGTGTAATACATCGAAACCCGGTCGTAAAATAAATTCTATCAAGTGAAAAACGGTCAATTATTCATTATTCAATCTGAAAGTTCTTGAAATATCTGTTGTCACTGATTCATTATGTTCGACTTCCACTACATCACGCCTGAAGCTACTCGATTTGAACTTTCATTTTGGTCAAACTTATCATAATTTCACCGATATGAACAAAATATTAAACAATGTGTGCTGGTTGATTGATAATTTCTCCATTGGTCAACTTCCATTGATGGCAATTGAAAAAAAACAACCATAATTAATATTATTTCCTCAGGTTTCAGGGCCACTATATTTGGCCCGCAGTCCTATTCATATTGTGTACAAACTTAGCAACAAATAAGTTTTTTCACTAAAAAATGCTTTGAATTAATTTTTTATGCAATAATATTTAACAATGACAGTGAAATGTTCTTTAACTCCAATGTCTCAATAATATTCCTTCCTTACTAAACAGACTCCATTTTAATTAAAGGGAAGCAAAGAAGGTCGTCGATATATGAAGTTCAAAGTTCCACTATACGTGTCCTACGTACTCGCGAGTTCTCCATCAAAATGGACTACAACGGAGCACGAGATTGATATGGAGTTCTCAATGGAATATTCATCTCTCCTATGGAGAAAAGGAATCCATACAAAACCCACTACGACAGCTAGATTGCAGGTTTGTTCTTCACCCACTGGGGTTTGACAACATATATCTATATGTCAGTGTGGTTTGCATGGCTCAACTACTACGGGAGATTGGAGAAAGGTATAGAAATGAAACCCAAGCGCGAGTCTACGAGAGCCGAAGTTTTAGTCTTCGACTTCGCCATTAACAATAAATGTAATGCGACCATGTTCATTCGCCTTAGTCCAACTAAACCCCACTATCAGTACAGTACAGGCTTACTGGTACATCACTGATTATCAAAGACCCTTGTTCATCATATTTACCAATCTGAACGCATGGTTGTTTGCTGTGGTCCGGAGGACGGAGTGCGTACAACTTCTATTGCAATGACCATTTCCCTTGACACAATAGCTTGTACTTCAAATATTATTAATATCGGGAATCTATCGGTTAAGGTAAATTTTTGATAGACACAAGATATCAAACGTTTCAACGACAATTCTCCTGTATCTCCTAATAAAACACAACCTAACGCCTCCACTACAATAACCCCTTCTTCATCTCCGTATACTTCCTTCCAACATTCATTCCGTCCCACCTGTTACTATATCCAATGCCTGCTCCTTCCTCGCTAGCCTGATATTCTCCCCCTAAAATAGTCTTCAACATCCCATTGCCCACCAAAACGCTCTGCATCAATATTTTTTACCTCTTATTGATTTCACTCTACAATCTTCTCACGTCCTCCTCTTTACCTAGCACTCCCTCAATCCAGATTATGACACATCTTGGTTTTAATGAAGGTGTTGAGAGAGACCGATCCTGGCCAAGATTCGAATATTTCGGCAATAATCAATATTCTCTACACTGTAGTGTCATGTGTCGTAAATTCCTTTCAATGTGAGCGACTGAAATTGGAAGGATGTCTATTTAGCAATGATGTTGAAAAGGTACAGGTACCTGTGCCTTTTCAATATAAACCTGTATAATACAGGTACAGGTACCTGTATTATTAGTCCCATCTTTTTAGGATGGATGTAGGAGAGATCATGTCAATTAAATTTGAGATATAAAGTGTAAAACAGATAGATTTAAGATGTCATTTTTCCCACGAACGATCAGAGATCAGAATAAAATAACGTATGTACGATCGTACTTGGAGGGAAAGGTGTATTTGGTTAAGAGTAGTCTAGTGTGCAATCACCCCCTGCCACACACCTTATCAGTGGCTCGCGGGGAACTAAATTAAACCATAAGGAATACGAGAATTTTCCTGGGTACTCAGGATTAACAATGAGTATAAACAGTAGTAATATTTTCTGAGCCAGATAAACCGCACGTGTATCAACTCATAACTTGTGTCAATTTCATTTAGAAAATGTTAATTTTTCATACTTTTTCTCAAAATTAGATGAAAAGAATTGCTGTCGACGACGCCGGGAGACTGACCGTAGACTTCACCACCGTTACCCTTTTCCCGGGACGATTCGCTTTGAGAGATCTCGAGTCAAGGCCTCGGCGTCATTCGGTCGTGTTCCCACCGCCCCACCTGCGCAAAAGCATTAATTTGACTCTAGAGCTACTGAACACGGATGACAGCAACGCCGAAGGCACGCAGCAAAGCTGGAGGATGACCAGTGACATGGCTTTGGAGGACTACACCGGGGAGTATATGATTCACCTGTTACCCTGCTCGCTCGACCCGCTGCCCGCGATGGGACGTCCGAATGGAGAGGGTAGAATGCAGGCTTGCACTGTGGGTCCTTACGTCGAAATCCCGATGGTTGTGAACTTCAGGCAGATCGGGAAGCCGGAACCCATCACGTATTCGCTTGAAACTGAGTTCTATCTCTCTAAAAGGCCGCCCCATTTGGACTTCGGAAGCGAAGATGAGGTCAAGGATGTTCAGGTGAGAACAATGTTGTGTAAGTTTCATTTGATAGACTGTTATTACATTTAATAACTTGCTAAGCCTGGGCATTGAACACTTTTTTCAGAGAGGCCCAAGTTGTGACAGATATTAGGTTTATTTGGCTCCAGCACGCGCTCAAGTCTGCAATGCCTACAGCAAAGATGAAATGCGTGAAGTCCAATCCTCTAATTATTTTCAATTAATATGCGAGCATACCCTCCCATGGACTACAACCTTGTCGTAGTGGAAGGGCTTATGCGTTCCGATGACCCCTCGAGCTGTGCTGGCGGGAGAAATAATAATTGCTCCTGGTAGGGTCACCCATGCCAGATAGGTCGAAGGTTAGGAGCCAGACGAAAGGTAGTCCACGCAGCGTCTGCTCCTCAGTGAGGTGGCTGCAAAGGCGTCTGACCCCAGTGGGGCGGCCATTAAGTGATGGTGTCACGTTAAAAACACCATTGAGGAAAGCAACGGGAAACCACCTCAATTATTCATCCCAAGAAAATAATGATGGACAGCATAAAGAAATTGAGTCCTGGCAACTGCGGGACTCGGTCCAAGGAGCCGTGTGTCGTGCCCGGCAGCGGGGGAGGCAAAAATAAAGGAGTTACAAAATGTTTATTTGATAGTTGTTCCCATCCAAAAACCTACCTTAACCGGTAGATTACCTAATCATAATAATGCGAGCATAGGAATTAACCAAGCAAACCAATTGAACAATGATAATAATAATATTGAAAGGTCCGTTTACTTCCTCATATACATTAAGAACTAATAACTCGTAGAGAGGATTTAAAGGGCAATATTTGTGAATCCCTTTTTCGTCAATTAAATTTTAAGATATCACTCTACGGAGCTTTTGTAATGCTAGAGTGGGGATCAAGATCTAACTAGGGCTATTGACGAAAAACCTACAATTGGCATTAAAGTAATCCCATTAGTATTTACATAATAACTCTATCAATTGATAGGGCATCTAAATAAATCTTTTTACTGGTCTCTTCAATGAAATAAACCTATTGTTATTCTTTTTCAGATTTCTAAAACTTAAAGAAACTCTATATTACATGTGAAAACCCATGCTAGATATTAATACGAACAATTTCAAGACTGGAGTGATAAAATGCCTTGCGTGAATAGCAAAAAATATCGAGATCAAACAGAGTCGGTGAAAAGAAAAATCAGAGCCATGTGATTGAAATAATTGGAGTGAGTAACGTTGATACATGGTTTCATAAATTATCAATTTGGTAAATAGATAATTTAGTACAGAAACTAGTTATTTAATGTCGTGTGGTCGACATTAGATGAAACAATCCTTTTTGCTGCATGAATCACTAAGATAAACATAAATTAATATCTATGAGAATCTTTAGATATCATGTACTGGTTACGACAAAATATTTACTCACGAACCAAAAGATGAAAATGGATAGATGACGTTTAAATTCGATAAAGCTACAAAAACTGCATTTAGATATTTTGATACGTGACGTACTCATATAGAGAGACTACAAGAGTTACTTCTGTGCCGTGTGTGGTTTCAGAGACGAATGTAGAACGCGGAAATTATTATGGTTTGAAATACTGAGTGTGCCCAACAGCACCTACGCCTCACTCGTATTTGAAGCAGGAGCCCTCCGATCAGACGCGGAGTACTTTCCCTGTAACAACCCTCCTCCCTACTTAGGACATGGGGGAACAAGAAATTAATGATTACTGATAAGAGCAAATTCTTTTTTCCCCATGAAAAATAATGATCCGGACAAATACTTCGTTTCATTTCCCCAAAGGAACAACATATTTACAAGGGCAGACTACGAGAGTTGAGAACTAGAAAGAAAAATGCTGAGAAATATTTAATCATGTTTATATTCGTGTGCAATCTCTTACAGAACACCGAGCCGGCTGACGAAATGTATTCACCCGGAGACGAAGTTTATGGGGTCGTCATGTGGCATCCTTCCCAAGATTTGTCCAGTGCCTATAAGCTGTCCATTCAGAGGTTATACCTATGCAGCGGAAAAGAAGGATACGTTCCCGCTTATGACCCGACCGGAGAAATATACGGAAAGGGACCACAGTATGGCTGTATCCAACCATCCAGAAACTTGGAGCATCGACTCTTACTGCTGGTAAGGGCTTGCTTAATAACTCTTAAATCCTTTTCGAGCGTCTTTCTAATTGCGAGACGCTCGCGATCATTCTGCAATACGCACGTTTTTCAACATTCAGAGCTAATTTGTCAACATTTGATGAAATTTAGCAGTCTGAATATTTAAGGCTTAAAAAGAAACATCGTATTATTCGTATGACAAACATTCCGAACGACAAATTAATAGATTGAGATTTAGTAAGATCCTATTTATATTATTAATCCTATCTCATTCCTCTTTTTGGAAATATCATAATTATTAATATTGTAAGTGTGCGTTTCCAGTGCCCATTTAAAGAAGTCGGTGAGAGTACAGTGGTCACTGGTGATTGGACTAAAACTAAAATATATAAATATTAAATATTTATATGAAAGCTTTAAATTTATTTAAGTGTAAAACGACTCAAAAAATGTTGATAAATATACATATGCGAATGAGACCACCGTTATGCCATTGCGGTAATGAGAGTTAAGTGAAATTCCAACATTCTCAAGACTTGAATATTCAGGTTGAATTGGCGGAGAATCAAATATATTTTTCAAAGTTCACTGAGTAAATACTAAACGTAACTAAATTCGGTGTTACTAATCGGACATGCTTGGAATCGAGGCACTCCCTTAGAGTAACTTTTGGTCTAGAGACATTACTGACACCTTGGCGTACATTAAGGAACTTATCTGTTTCTACGAGTCCGGCGATGTTACCGTACGTTGTTACCGAATCTTTCACCTTATGGCCTCCGCTCGATGCTCATATCGATGTCTGCATAAAAATTGGCAAACATGGGCGACATTTCCCTTGATATCTATCCACTGGAAACTATTCACGGTTCTAACTCTGATGAGACACCTGATAGTTCGAAAAAATTATGCTTACAAAATGCAATGCCTCAGTGGTTAATTTAAACATAACTATCTTATTTTCGGAACATTTTCGACAGATGAAGCTCTGCCCTTTTCCCAGATAGCATATCTTTTTTTATAAAAATTTTTGAAAATGTCATCGTCTGAAATTTTTTCGTGGATATGCCCCAATTACAATTTTCTTTCCTTACCTAAATAGTTATTGGCTGATTCAAAGAAATTTGGCACGTTTTCTTTCAGGACAAGGTCGGGAGTCAAAATGTCAACAGAGATTATCATGGAATACCGTTGGAGGTCCATCCTGCCAGCGAAATTACAGAACTAAAAAATATTCTAAACCATACCGGAATGGACGGCTTCGCCATGAAGGTTGATCCCTTATACAAAATTAAAGCTGGAAACCACTGGTTCTTACAGGTATTAATTTATTTTACTTTCAGCAATAACCTTTCAAAGAATAGTTAACTACAGACAAGGTGAATTGCGATTGGTTACTGCCGTTCAGAAGTTTTTATAATAAAGTCACACTGTTTCTCATTATCTAGGAAAATTAACGTCATAACATTAAAATAAGAGGGAAAAAACTAGAGCAGGTAGAACAGTTTACGTATCTCGGAAGTGTTTTGGACCAACACGGTCAAAGTAGCAGGGACGTAAGGAGAAGAATTACGCTAGGTAAAGAGGCTTTCACAAGGAGGAGGGAGTTGATGACGGGGACGTTGAGTAGGGATGTCAAGAAAAGACTCGTTTGATATGGAGCGTAGCTATGTACGGCGCGGAAACGTGGTCGCTGAAGCAAGAGGATAGACGTAGATTGCAGGCTTTTGAAATGTGGGTGTGGAGAAGAATGGAGAAGGTGAAATGGACCGAAAGGAAAACAAATGAGGAAGTACTAGAGATGGTGGGTGAGGAGAGGGGTTTGTTGAGAGAAATCCTATGGAGGCAGGAAAGATGGATGAAAGGCATATTGAGCGGTAGTGGGATTTTAAAGAAGGTAATAGAGGGGAGAATGTTGGGCAAGCGAGGAAAGGGCAGCAACAGGATAGGGATGTTGGACGGAATGAAGGGAGGAAAGAAGTACACAGAGATGAAGTGGGACCTGATGTAGATTAGGTTGCTGGATTGTGTTTTGTTAGGAGTCACAAAATATTTATTTTATAGTTGCGTTCATTCAAAAACCTAACTTAATCGGTAGATTACCTAATAATAACAATAATTTTCAACCAATATGGTCAAGAAGCATACGTGCACAGGTACCTGTACCTTCGACTGAGCACATTTTACTTTGAAAATAAATTTTTCAACACCACTATATAGCGATTAGCATTACGTATGTTACGGGAAACCATGATATGATGTGTCGTTTTGTACGGAGCGGAAACTGTTGGTCGTTTAAGCACGATGGTGTTTAGATTTTTCGATGTGATTTCGGAGAAGGAAGGAAAAAGTAAAATGGACGAAAAGTAAAATAGACGAAGAGGTACTAGGCATGGTGGGAGAGGAGAGAGGGGGAAATCCAAGGGAGGCAGCAGAGATGGGCATTTTGAAAAGGGAATTGAATGTTGAAGATTGTGATAAAAGGGAGAAAGTTAGGCAATCGAGGAAGCGGGAGGAAAAGTATGGGCATGTTAGGTGGAGTGAATGGAGGGAGGAAGTATCCGGAATCGAAGAACAGTTTAATATAAGAATGGGGCGTCGGGTCGTGCTTTGTTAGATGAAGCTAATACAAGTAAGTATGTAGTAATTGTTAAGTCGGTGTTAAACCAAAACAAACCTTAAACAGCAGACAACCGAATAATAATATCATGATTGGAAATCCATTCCCGTGAGAAATTCGACCCGACCAACGAAGGGTTAACTAATGAACTGACTTCCCACCCGGATGGCCATTGTTCGTTGTCATCCCGGTCCCAACGTGGTGTGCCATGTGGAGAGGGTTTAAAGTGAGTACGCTATCCTTCGGATGGGACGCTCAACTCTGGAACCCTTGGCGCCTTCTGTTGGATGTAGGCCAAAGCAGGGTTTCTCTCCACCCTTCTTCCATTCCCTGAACATCCTACCCCTACCAAATTATCCACCAATCCATAATCGCGCAAACAAACTCAGCTGTCGGTGAGTGCAGTCAAATGACCTCCCCTGATAACTACTACTGCCGACCAACCTGTCCGATGTGGATTCATGATGATACTACGCCTCCCTGAAAACTTATTTCTCCTGCTGCATGCGAAATGGTATAATTGGACATTTTTTTCACAACAGGTCCTGTATTCCATCGGCCCTTCCAGGACGAGATCAAGACGGACAACTTTTCCAAGGTATCCAATAGAGTACCCCAAGGGATTCATGAAGCCAATCAGACTGAAATGGCCGACGCCTGAAAGACAAGTGGAGATTCGCTCTGAGGCTAATCCTTGGAAAATTGCCGGGATCGTGCTGATCACAGTTCTATTGGTGCTTGTGATTTTGAAAATTGGTGCCACCGTGGAGCCAGTGTTGAAAAACCTTAGGAATCGGATTAAGCTGCTCTTGTCAAGTGCCAGAAACAGTGAAAGTTCGGAACAAGTTGAGCCACTGAATGGAAACGACGCGGGCGAATGAATGCGTTGATGTTGAAGAGAACAGGAGACGAGCAAAATAGACAGAGATTGCTTTGGATGAAGATTCCACTGCGACAGTGATTGGTTCTTCGTTAACCCATTAGGATGCAGATTTAAATCATCTGTTAACAATAGTGATTTGAATGCGAATGGGATTTATGAATTACATAATACCCCTGCAAGCATCCCAGATTACGGAATAATCAAAACCGAAAACAATGTAGACAGAGACTACAATAATAATAAAAACAGCTTCATGGGTACTGGTCGGTATCGGCACATCAATTTTCATCCAATAATTGAGTCACTAAAACACGCCCTGATTTAAAAGTTCAAATGCTCAACAGAAACATGATTTTAGATTCCTCGAATGAATTATTGATTAAAGATTTCCTTCTTTAATTTAATTTATGAATTGGATTGGACTATTGGAGTGGATTTTTGATTGAGTAGGTATTTTGAGGGGCGTCAGAATTGGTTGTGCTGTTTTGCGTCATATTGAAGTTGTCCTGGCTAAGGACATTACTAAATTTTCAGAACCAGCAAAAGATAAAAGAAAACAAGTTATATGGGCTAACTTTTATCAATGTTCCAGCTACTAGAAGCAGGTTAAGCTGAAATTATATCTCTCACAGCCTCGTATGTATGAGATGAAAGTGTGGGGCAGTATTGCCGTAAATATTCGTGCATGGAAAGTGCCCCAATACAGTATTTGTACCCCCAATATCCTCCATATCAGGCGACCAAAAGTAAATACATACGAAAATCCATCCAACCCAAACCATTGTATCAGTTAAATATAGTTGTTGAGCCAAAACAGGATACTCATTATGTGATGCTGAATTTGTTTGGGGTAACCGACCAGTCTCCTTTTATTTTCCGACTTGAGACGTATTAAACCTTATGCCGTGCATACAAGCCCAAATCTCTTAGTGAAGTCACAAGGATATCAACCTTACCCGTGAAGTGAACCCTGCATTGGAATGTTTTTTTTCACACAAGACATTTTCCCAATTGTTTGTGAATGATGTACCAATACAATAATTTAATTCTTGTTTATACTCATTGTCTTTATCTCATTTCTCCCTATTTGTGCTGATTTTTTTTTCGATTTAATTATCAAGGTTAGCGAGCATAACGTTTTGTTTTCAATCCTTTACTTCTTTTCCTACGTTTAAGTATTTTGATCCTTGGCAAGGGGGAGAGGAATTAATCAATCGGAAAACTGACGAAAATTGGAACAAATGTAAGTGTATAAACTGCATCTCCGTAAGGCCAGTTCACAGATTCAATGAAAGCAATTGTACGAAAGGGCCGTACAACCAGCGCAAAGGGCGTACATATTTACCATAAATCTGTTTTGTTTACTCAGCCTACTTGAGCGTCACGATTTACCTCATCAACTCTATCTCCTAAAATATTATCGTCCTACGCTTGGATTAACTTATAATTAGATGTCCTGTGGTAGTTTCACACAACCTCTCTTCACCTTATTCGTGTGTCAACCCCGAGTTTTGCATCTCGAATTTCAGAAAACTTGAAAATTCATTGAAAAACAGTGGTAGATGGAAGGAGATTCACGTATGTTTTGAGACTTAATTTATAATAGATATCAATAATTATTTTATTAAGAACACAATTTATACATCCATTGTTCTTTATTATCGTACAACTATTTTTATTATTAATTAAAATTGGCAATTTTCCACAAAAATAATTTTTTTTATTAATACGACCGGTTTCAATGTAACTACATCATCTTCTGGTCATCTTCTTCACCAGAAGATGATGCAGTTACATTGAAACCGGTCGAATTAATAAAAAAATATTTTTGTGGAAAATTGACAATTTTAATTAATCATGATATTCCACCATATCACGCCTGAAACGTCTCTTTTTAATCGTATAACTAGTTTCAACGCTTAGACGTCATCATCAGGTACCTGATGTATGACGCCTAAGCGTTGAAACTAGTTGTACGATAATAAGGAACAGTGGATGTATGCATTGTTTTCTTAATAAAATAAATAATGAACATGAACTTCCACAAAGTTGAGCCTGAAACAATAGAAAGAGATATCAAATTTTGGCGAGAGCAATTTCCACGGATTCCTTCCCTCTCTCCTCCATACTTTTCATGCGCCTCAATTAACCAGGCCTTCACTGTGCTACGTGTTTTGTGACAAAAAAACCAGTTATCAACCCGAATGTCGGTTTGATTGATGAGGGCAGAACTCACGTAGTACTAAACTCAACGGCGAGTTAAATTCACACATCATGGTAGGGGGGGTCAGTTCCTTATTTCCTGTGCTGCCTATGGTTTCCCAGGAAGAACTAGTACCCTAAATATCACACAGCAGCCTGGAGGAAGCTGAGGTTATCCAGAGTCTTTCCCAGGTATCAAACCCGAGTGCAACGCTCTGCTCACTGGACCAAAATACCCCTTGCTTGAGCCTATTGCAGAATTAATAATAATTGTATAGAAAAAAATAACAAAAAATGAATTTTTATGTTGCATGCCTGGTGTTGGATTGCTCCTTTCCACGTACTTTAGCGGTAGCTTACAGGGTACCATGTCGAAATGTATAACAAAGCAAAAACGCGAAGTTTTCCGTCACACGTATAGAGTGTCGGGGTTGCCAACTAAAGGCAGTCAAGTATAAAACTCAAAAGAATTCTGCACTAGACACTAGCTCATTGTATGCTATTCGTTGAATTACCTTCGCAACGATTCCAGAGGAGGAGAACCTTAAGTTCATATCTCTACCCATGGGAGAGCAATCTCCAGAAGGTGAATCCACGTCTTTAGAAATGTCTGATGAATTACATTAGAGAGAAAAAAACGTTCTATCTTTGGACCAGGTTCCAGTCTGGTAACAATGTTTTAAAAAATGTTCTTTTACGTGAAAATGAACAAAGCAGATAGAACATTTCCTATTACTGAATCATCAATTAGCTCTTGTTATAAGGCAGTAACTGCTCACAACAGTGCCATTCTTTCTAAGTGCAAGGAAATATTTTTGCGCCAAAGGCCATTAAGGGTATTTTATCAGGTAATCTACCGGTTAAGATTCCAACCAAAACCCAATCCAGTAACCTACTCTACATCAGGTCCCACTTCATCTCTGTGTACTTCTTTCCTCCCTTCATCCCGTCCAACATCCCTATCCTGTTCCTGCCCTTTCCTCGTTTGCCCAACATTTTCCCCTCTATTACCTTCTTTAACGTTCCACTACCGCTCAATACGCCTTTCATCCATTTTTCCTGCCTCCATAGGATTTCTCTCAACAAACCCCTCTCCTCACCCACCATCTCCAGTACTTCCTCATTTGTTTTCCTTTCGGTCCATTTCACCTTCTCCATTCTTCTCCACGCCCACATTTCAAAAGCCTCCAATCTACGTCTATCCTCCTGCTTCAGCGACCACGTTTCCGCGCCATACATAGCCACGCTCCATATCAAAGTTTTTACAGTCTTGTCTTAGTATCCCTACTCAACGTCCCCGTCATCAACTTCCTCCTCTTTGAGAAAGCCTCCTTGCCTAGCGCAATTCTTCTCCTTACGTTCCTACTACTTTGAACTTATTGGTCCAAAACACTTCCGAGATATGTAAACTGTTCTACCTGCTCTATTTTTCCCCTCCTATTTTAATTTTTAGCTTAGCCTTTTCTTTTTGGAAAATCGTATAACCTGTGTGATATTAATATTGATTCTCATCCCATATTTATCGCACTGAACCTCCAATTCACACAGCAATGCTTGCAACCCCTTGGCTGACTGAGCAACTAATGCTTGGTCATCAGCAAACCTAACCGATTTTACGAATTCCCCTCCGACTTTCATTCCTACCTCCAGTTCTCCCCATGCCTCTGTAATCATTTCCTCCACATATACGTTGAACAGCACCGGTGACAATGGGCAACCCTGCCTTACACCTCTTCCTAACACTGCCCATCCGGACTCTCCGTTCCCCTCTCGCACCTGAGCAGTCTGGGACATGTACAGGATGTGGATCAGTCTCCTGTCCCTCCCATCCATTCCTATTTTCTGCAATACACGCATTGATTTTTCCCAATTCCCTCTATCAAACGCTTTTTCGAAATCTACGAAACAGGCAAATACGTCCTGATTGTATTCTATATTCCTCTCGATTAGTGATCTCATTACTGCAATGGCATCGCTCGTACCTCTCCCCTTTCTAAACCCAAACTGATCATCCCCTAAGTAATCATTTGCCTTACTCTCTATCCTTTTGTTGATGATCCTAAGAACAACTTTAGTGGTGTGTACTTTGATCTCATTACTGTTTTGGCATCGCGCGTACCTCTCACCTTTCTAACACTTAGGGTACATATATATGATCAGAGACGCGCTAGTACAATGAGGGACGTGTATATTTCTGCAGGAACGTATCAGTTTTTTGGCAGGCGTACGAATTCCAGTCTCTTTGAAGGCAGAATACTCAGTAGGTCGTGCCCGGTGATTACGCCATTGGCTGTCCTTGAAAATAAAACGGTTGACAGGAGAATTTTCTTCTTAAACTTTTTTTCCTTCAATTGAGCTCCAATAACCTCAGCGTGTCGTAACGGTTATATTTCGTGAACCTTGATGGAGGAAGACTCAAACATTAAATAAGGTCATGATTTTCCTTGAAGTTCAAGAATCTTCGAAATTCGGATACCTAATCCAACTGGTCGAATGACCAGATTTTGAAGAAAAAACCGGAAAGTGGACGAACGCTCCTGGTCATCGTGGCGATGATAGAGAACTCAACTAAGCACATCTAATGTCATTTAAAATTCGCACTCACTGTGCATTTATACTGGAGAAAACCATAATAAAGATCAGTAAAGTTAAGAAATGCAAAAAATTGAAAAAAAAACTTCGTAATGCTAGAGGACACCACAGTAGCTTAAGGAGGTTGCATCGAGAATTCATATATACGTCCTTTTGATAACATTTTGTGAAATTGAAGTTCAAAATGCAATCTGTGAAATGATTATATGAAAAACATTTTTCACGCGTCATTTTTAGAGGAAATTGACATAAGAAATCACCCAACAATTCATTCATACAATTTTAGCAGTGAAGGGCTACATCCGGGAAAATTATGGATTAATGGTGCAAAAATAGAAGTTCTAGTGACAAATTGATATCATGTGTACAATAAAATAAGATTTGTAACAGTGTTAAAGTAATTGTACATATCCGCCCTCGTTTGAGTATCATTGATTACTTCGTAGTAAAATAAATTCCCGAAATCGTATACATTGAAAAACTTTTGCCTCAAAACTAGCCTAAAAAAGCTGAAATAAATTTCGAAAATAAATAAGAACCTCAGAGTACCGAAAACTCAATGGTATATCGGTATGTTCTCTCGGCATGTATAACTACACATGAATGGGTGCTAAATTACTTCTCATCACTCGCCATTAATACATGAACTAAGGAACTAGACTACATCATATAAGGACTACAGAACAATAAGTTTGATTTCCCATGCAGCTAAAGTCGTTCTCAGGATCATCAACAAAAGGATTGAGAGCAAAACAAATAATTACTTAGGGGATGATCCGTTTGGGTTTAGGGAGGGCAGAGGCACGCGCATGTCATTACAGTAATGATATCACTAATCGAGAGGAATGTAGAATATAATCAGGACGTATTTGCCCGTTTCGCAGATTTTGAAAAAGCGTTTGATAGAGTGAATTGGAAAACAAATGCATGTATTGCAGAAAATAGGAATAGATTGGAGAGGCAAGAGGCTAATCTGCAACCTGTACATGTCTCAGACTGCGCAGGCGCGAGGGGGGAACGGAGAGTCCGGATGGGCAGTGTTACGAAGAGGTGGAAGGCGTTAAGGTAAGGTAAGAGCCCATTATCACCGGTAGTGTTCAACATATACTATATGTGGAGGAAATGATTAAAGAGGCATGGGAAGAAATGGAGTTAGGAATGAAAGGCGGCGGGGAATTTGTGCCATTGAGAATAGAATAATATTCAAACTGAAATGAAATAAATTATCGTAATATAAACGTGAAAGATTCGCGAGATATGGGAAACAAAACTCAGAAAATGATATTTTATTATTAAGCTCAGGGAGTTGTAGGTAGGTAATCGTTTGTTAAAGTAATAGTATACGTACATCGTCGACATTGAAAGTTTAACATTAGAACTAGCCAATAGCATCAGTTATTACACCATAACTGGTGAGCGACAGTATGTGCAATTTTCTGTCCTGAGACGTTTTAAATCAACAGCATACAGTGTGATTTGAACTGATGGGTTATTTCTATATTGAGAAAGGGCTACAAATCCACGAACACAAAGTTATAGTCAAGTGTGTTTACATAAAAATATGATGGGTAAACTAAGTGACCTCTGTGAATGCGAAATTTTCCTGGAGTCATCATCATGTGGAATAAACTATCCAAATCCAGAATGATTTGTTGTCTTACTCAAAAATTCCATACTCAGACAAAAGCCAAAGGATTTCTCACCAGACGTCAGAAACCATGTTTGTCACGGAAAATTCGTACAGCAATGTTCAATAAAAGAAGAAAGATTTTACGAAGTACTCAACATTGATTTCATCATCGATAGTCATCCACAAATTGGTTTTTACGAAGACAATGAAGTAATATATAACACGAGCATAAGAAAATAGTCTCAATTTAACTTCATTTCATTCTAAAGAAAATATTTGAAAATACCATCAATAACCGAGTTCAAATAAGGAATGATAAACCCCCAAAAAGTGCAATTGATCCACATCTCCGATGCTACAAACTTCTATTACTAATCTCAAAAGATAATTAAATCTTTGAAGAAGAGAAGTCAATAGTTCTATGTTTCTGTTTTCCAGACGAACGCGTCCATCACACAAATCATGATGATGGTGTTCTCAATAAAGAGGTTAGGTACCTTACCAATACATTTCCTACAACGAAGAACATTTGATTGCACAGCTTTTTTCAGTTCATTTCTAAAGTTTTTCTCGTGGGGAGCTTCATAGTTACTTAAAAAAGTTAAACACTTACCTTCAGCTGCTAAGGACCCAATGAGTAGATTTCAAGGTGTCTACGCGTACCTCTTCAGAATTTCCAGCGCATAACATGAGACGGATATAAAGAGTTTCACACTAACTTTCTCCTACAGTACTCCTATCGCCTGTGCGAGTTTCACGAGCAAAAAATATTGTATCCATCTATGCAACTGGACCAACTATTACAAGTACAATAAGTAAATTTTTTGAAATATGTACACTTTAATGGACCGCCAAAATCGACACGCATTGCTTTCCTCATATCAACTTCATTCGATCGGCTGTAGATGTCAGAGTTGCACAGACGGGAAAAGGAGCAACAAAAATCGGAATTCAAATTGCAGTTGTCATTGTCCGCGATATCTGCACGTTCTTTTAACTGAGTTTCTAGTTGTTGCGAATGTTGCCGTTATGGCCTGGGTACTGGAGAAAAATTCACCTGCAGAATATGTGTCCAAAGTATGCTTTGTGAATAGCTTCAGTCATATGCACCAATTCTTGAAGCAAGGAAAATTGTGCGATGTCACTTTGAAAGTAAGTCGTATGGAGTAGGACCAGTAAGTTTTAGAAATAATTTTCATTCATATGTAAAATTAATTAAGTTAGAACATCATCTGTGTGATTTTGAATACTAATAAACCTCATGGTGACAGGTGGATAACCGTGCGATCAACGCTCACAGAATTGTACTTGCAGCCACAATACCTTTCTTTCGAGCCATGTTTAATAGCAATATGGTTGAAACCTATGAAAACGATGTAAAGATGTTGGGGGTAGAGTTCCAGTACGTGCTTATGAGAAACTCAAAACTCGACTCGGATGTTGTCTGAATCTCTTGAATTGTAATACTACTATTACCTTTCGCAGTGCATTGGAATCCTTCATACATTTTGCATACAGTGGCCGTTTAAAAATTGATCTCGAAAACGCGCCCTTAATCCTGGCAGGTGCATCTTTCTTAATGCTCCAAGACATTGAAATATTTTGCATTAAATATCTCCAGAAACGGCATGTGCAATGATTCTTTGTTTTTATTTATGGTGGACATTAAGGCTATTTAAATCATTTCATCATAGCTTTACTCCATAATCATCAAACTTATATTTTAGGTTAAATCCAGAAAATGCGTTGGAGATAAAGTTTTTAGGTGTTAATATGAGGAATGATGTTCTCACAAAAGCTGCAAATGATGTTATAGCAAGAAAATTTTACTACGTGACCCAAAGTTGTGCATTCAAATCTCTGGATCCAGAAGAACAACGCAAACTAAGAAAAACCTATGGTTACGTAAGTTTCTGGAGAGTAATTTACGAATATTTTAACCTCCTTCATATTTGTCCTAAAAATTCTTAACAATTCATTTATCTACTGCCAATTTGAGGTTTTTTGAATGTCAATATAGGATTCATTGAAATATAACCAAATTAACCACCTTATTTAATTTCAGTCCAGTTGAATACTTCATAACAGCCTTTTTCTTGTGTAAATATGGAGTTTGATAGTTCTTTGGTAGAAGTTGATGATTTTTCTGGGTCTTTGTCTCAGACTTTGGGTTGTCCGTAAGATTTCTTTGTAAAACTATGGTAATGACGTTTTTCAGTATGGAATGTATTGACCCAGTGTTCAGAATTGAAATTTAGGTATTCAAAAATGTTCTAATTTCTGTGTCTTTGTAATGGTTAGATATTTTTGTTTTTCTTTTCTTCCCCACACTACCCAGTAAATAAATTAGATGCAGTTAACAATGGCAGATTGCTATTTAACTATGAAGCTCAATGTAAAGAATTTAATTAACTTTAATTGAGTGAATCAGTAATCCACTACCACCTCATTCATACAACAGGCATGATCAGCTTTTGGCATTGATGGCACTAGAGTGGAGAGATGTAATAATTTGAAAGTTTTCCCTTGCCTTCCTTAGGAAGGCACCAGTATGTTGTCTTTGAACTACCTTTGCAAAACTAAAAGGACCACATGCGTTTTTAAACTTGCTACCTCATTGCCACCATCTAGGAGAGATCAAAAGGTGAATTTTTCTAATGACAACTTTTCTTTCAAGGTCATCCGAAGAAAGAAATTTAAGCCACAACACACGTAAGAGGGTGTAAAAACAAACTAAAAAAGGAACCCTGGTCTTTTAAAGGGTTTTATTTCTGTAGTTTGTTGTCTGCATTACTATTACAGCCTTCAATGTGCCTGAAAAGTTGACAACAGATCATTTTTTCAGGAACATGTATTCATTGACTCATTTTCATGAAGGTTTAAGCTTGTGATAAAATATTTAGTGCCCACAAAAGTAAATTGAATAGGTCTGCTTTCTTTTCAAGTAGATATTAAAATTCTCATAGTTTTGTCACAGGCTTTTGATTTTTTTTCTGATTTTAATATGGAGTGAACCTTAGGATAATTTTAATTAAAAATGACTATCACCAGATTTGATAAAATTGCACTTAACTGTACATTTTTACCACGAGAAAAAATTATTATTTAAAGAAAGCAGCAGTCTACCAGATTAGGGGAGGTTCTTGATGGGCCTTGACCATACACCACGGTACTCCTCTAAGTCCTGACTTGAAAGGACACAAAAATCCTTTAATCCCATACACTCACTATATTATAATAAATCCTTCATTCGCTCTGCATACTTTCTATTTCCCTTAATTCCATCCAATATGCTTATTTTTTTCCTCCCTCTTCTTCAACTATAACCCATTGGCCTTGACTGGCTAGCCAATACTTGTTCACAATATGTGGGGGTATAGGTTTTAATCGTTATATTTATAAGAAATAATTGAGAGATCTGGATTAAATTTATTCTGCATATTAATTGACCCTTCATTAAATCATGTTTTAAATGACAGTTGTAATGTTTCCTTTCAAGGAGCCATGCATTAAAGTAACTCACATAATGGAAAAGGTAAAAAGCTCACAGTGTGATTAAGTTGCTACATTTGAAAGGTTACAGTGCCCGGCAAATCCACGATGAAATGATGGCTGTTCATGAAAATGATAGCCCATCATATGACACAGTGTGAGGAGGGAAAGGAATATTCAAACTGGCTTCATGTCTCTCACAGATGAACCAAGAAGTGGGAATTCCATCACTCATGGACGATGCTGCCACAGTTAAGAAAGGAGAGGACTTTATCCCATTAAACTGAAGTGCAACCTCCAAACGCTCGTGGATGAGACCGATCTTAATTGCAGCATTGTGAGAGAAATCGTTCACGAAGAAGTATTGAATGTCAAAGATGTCAGCATGCTGGGTTCCACAACTACTGGATCATTTTCAAATTCAAATGAGGCACGCGAACAATGTGGCTTTGAGATTTTGTGACATCTGCCCTATTCACCCGATTTCGGCCCAAGTGACTTTTTCTCATTCCCAGAACTCAAAAAGGCATTGTGGAGTCAAATTTGACAGCACGAATGACATCATTCAAAGAGGTGGAGCAATGGTTTTTGATGTGATCTGCCGAGTTCTACAATGATGACCTTCAAAAGGTTAAGAAATTCTGGGATAACCGTATAACTCTGGATGGTGACAATATACAAGAAGTCTTAAGAACAGCAGATAAAAGTTAAATTTTTATCTCAATTGATTTTTAGTAATTATTAAAAGGTAATGAAACCCTCTTGTACACCCTCAAAAGAACAGGTGATGTTAGGACATCTCTGCTCCACTCTGCTGACTAGTAGTGTCCATTCAGACTGTATTTGCTTTCATCACCTGATCAATCGGGAACATGTACAGGTTTTAGGTAAATCACCTATCCCTCTAGTATCTGCTCATATCTGCAAAATATTCATCAATTGTGCCAAGTTTACTTTGATGAACACATCAAAATCTAGAAGCGTACAATATACTATTGTTTTTCCATTTAATTTTTTAGGATGGCATCAATACTAATGACCTAACCAAGTCTTCTGGCCATGTTTGTACCTGATAAATGAGCCCATAAAAACTATTTCTTTTTCATATTCTTAAATCCTTGGATAGTTATGCAGGTACTTTATCTATTCGCAGAGCCTTGTTTGATTTCATTTTGCTTATCATGCTTTTCCTATCTCAGAGTCAGGTATCCCTGATCCTAAGCTATCCTTATGATATAGACATCATATTCCCTTTCAATATCCAGATTCACTTTTTGTTATCTTTATCATATAGATCCTCTACACAGTCTTTCAAACCTTGTGTGGGGATCAGGATGGTATGGTGGCTTCTCACCCAGAGGGTCTGGGCTTGAATCCTGGAGGCAGCAGATTTTTTCAATGGTATCTTGATCCCTATTTGAGATTTTTTGTGGAGAGCACTCTTGAGTGAGTACGCCATCAGTCATATGAGATGTTGAACTGCAGACCCATTGGTGCCTTTCGTTTAGAGTAGGCTAATGTCGATGCTGGATTTCTCCCCACCCTTCCTCCATTTTCATCCATCCCTAATGGTGCAAATGATCTCAGCTGTTGGCTGCCTCACCTAATGGCTTGCTAGCAGAACCTCTTGTGCTTGGGTTAATATTTAAATGTACTTTATTGTACCTCTAATAGTGTAAATGGATTTGCCTTTCTTGTAACCAGAGTTCCTTCACCCATGTTTATTACCTTGCTTATTTAACCCTTAATCTGTATACTGTCCATATCCTTACACTGCACCTTCCACTATGCTTCTTTTGACTAATTAGTTTCTTGCCACAGTTCATATCTTTACATTCTTGCAATCTTCTTAATCATATCTTCTGTATTCCATGGGTTCCTTACCTTTTTCTATTATTTTGTTAGGTCCTGTTGAAATTCCATATTTGAGATATTTCTATATTTCTTATACTGTGCCCATCCCTATATCCTCCCTCAGAATTCTATTCATAATTTATAAACTGCCTCCTGGTACTCCTTCCTTTTCACCCCAGTTAATTCTTCTACATTCCATTTTCTCATATGCCTTCCCTTTTTCAATCTTTGTAATTAAATATTACACTTCATGAGCACTACATTGTGATCCAAATCCACATTTGCCCATGAGAAACTTTAGTGAGAGTTGATCATGCTATTCTTGACCACAATGTAATCCAACTGATATCTCCCTGCATCTTTTGATGATAGTTTCTTTGTGTCCTCTTGTCTATTGTGGTGTTTAAACCAGGTGTTACATATTCACAAATAACTCGAATATTTCTAAAAAAACATTATAAATTTTATCTTGGGGTCATTCCTTTCCCATAAACCACATTCTCGTACCTCACTCCTCTCTCTTCCTTCACATTCTGCTGAATTACAATTATCTGTAACTATCAAGTGTTTTCTTCCAAGTGCATTCACAATTATTTCATCTGACTGTTAACACTATCAGCTTCTTCCTCTCCAAGATTTCTGGTATGTCTGCGCACCTGGATTAAAGTTTTGATTATCTGAGTCTCCTCTTATTTCTACTAATATTTTCATTCTGCTGTTCCACATCCAGTACCCTTCTCCCCAGTTTCCTCTTCATTACTATGGCTACCCCATGCTGACTCTCCACCCCTGCATTATACATAACTCTGTAACTATTGCTTCCAAAATCCCTGCCGTTTTCATCTCACCTTGAATTAACATAAGATGAGCATATTTCCTCTCTCCATCTTTTGCTTCATATTTTCCAAAGTCTCTTTCATCAGCATCGTCCTAACTTGCCAAGTCTCCATTTTCATATTTGCATTCAGTCTCTTCTTTTCTGTTAATATCTGCTTGGCTGTGTAAGGATTTCATATGATGATGACTGAGGAAGCCTCGACTCCTTTCCTAGGCTAAGCTCCATGGTTGTCAGGACTAATTTTTAAACTTGTGCACCATCATCATTTCTTGGGATAATTAATATTAGGTGTCCCTGTTGCATTCCACAAGTGTTTTAACATGACATCATCGCTGAAATGGTTGCCCCAATTGGTTCAGATGCCTTTACAGCTGCCATATTGAGGAGCAGATGCTACAAGGACTACCTTTCTTCTGGCTCCTACCATTCTAAGTAGCTTTAGTGACCCATTTTGAGCAATTAACCTTGCTTCTGTCAGTATGGTTCATATGAACATACAAACCCGTGCACCATGTCAAGGTTGTAGTCTTCGGGGAGGGAATAATTAGTGAAGTGGAAATTATTATTTTCATTACTGTGACCTCATGAAACCATAATTGACCAATAACACTAGAGTGAAATTATACATGCATTTGAAGAGTACATTCATAGGTCTGCATGTCTGTAGATAGTTAAAAATTACATACTTTTGTACCTGTAATTTTGGTTATTCAAATGCATATCACTCGGGAGTAAAAAATGATTTTTGGGAAAAAAATTCTTTTCGGGAATATTATGAGAATTCAGTTTTCTTTGGGGGAATGAGATTCTGGCTTTTTCCTGGCTTTCATTCTTTTGATGTTTTAGAATTCTTTGCTGAATGGATATATCCGTTATAATCTGCCCTTAATGTGGCAACAAGTATAACAACAAAGGTATAATATGCAGTTGATAATAAAAAAATTCAGATACAAATGATAATTTTAACGATAATTCATATATGCATTAAAAGGTCATATTCTGTAACCTGTTTTTTGGGTAAAATGTTTTGAGGTATCTTTCTTTTTGAGATGTGTTATTCTTTTTTACTAATGGAAATGATTTTGGAAGTAAGTAGTATTGCTTAGTTAAATTAATATCATATTGGTAAACTAGAGGGAGTCTAAGGAGTGAGATTTTCTTGGGGAGCAACTGAAATACACTACTTCCTTTTAAATTCCAAAATTTCATCTTGCATGTTGAAGTTGAAACACTTGTAGATTGTAAATTTATTTCTTATTTGAAGATGGACCAGAAGTATGTCAACATGAAGTTGATGAGTAGTCAATATGTTGTCATGGACAAAGTTGTACCTAATTTTCCATTTGTGTAGTAGTATGTTAAACATTAATACATTAAGTTAGATGTTAATCATTTTCTATTACCAAACTCTTTAACTCAAATTATATTTTTCTTTCAGTAAGTTTTATGAGAAAAACCTCAACATGAAACATTATTATTATTATAGGTAATCCACCAATTAAGGTAGGTTTTGGAAGGGCACAAACTACCGAATGATTCTCTTGTATCTCCTAGCAAAATACAACCCAAAATCTTACTTTACGACGAACTCCTCTTCATCTCTGTGTACTTCCTTCCTTCATCCAATCCAACGTCCCTATCCTGTTCCTGCCCTTTCCTTGTTTGCCTAACATTCTCCCATTCTATTACAGTCTTCAACATCCCACTTCCGATCAATATGCCCTTCATCCATTTTTCCTGCCTCCTTCACCAATATAAATTATACATGCAACAATAATTGATCACTTACAGGTGCCTCGCTTACGTAAGCTCTAGTAATTTCCAGCTCAACTCAGCAGGAACAAATATCCATCACTCAGAAATACTACATGCAGGAAGACAACCTAACCTCAAAGGCTACAAAGCTCATTATTTAACCACCATATTTACAGAAGGTGCTATGATCAATTAAGAAGAGATTTCTATATTAGGTTTTGTTATTCTGCTATAACTTAACCTTTTGTCCAGAAATAATAATGTATTTGAGGGATTTGAAGCAGAGAAGAAAGATTTCCTCTTAGCTATGTTTTCTTCGCTGTTTTTGTTTGATGATATTACCTACTTATTTTATTATGAATTACTTGTTGTGTTAGATAACCTTTTGTTGCTCAAAAAATAAACTGAAAAAGTTTATTTATGCATAATAAACACTACAGAAAATCCCTCTGAACCATAAGCTAATCAGTAAAAACTTTTCACTCTCATTGGTTCAGAAAAATGATTTTTATCTTTTGAATGCATAAAAGTGGTTATCAGTTTCTATTTGTTATTGTCTTGTTTTTTATAGTTGTTACTGTTCTTTTCATTTCTTAGGAATTCAAATCTTGCTGCGCTTGATATAGTTTTGCAAAATTCAAAGTTCAGTTGTAAAGGTGGTTCATAAATTAAATTCTGTTCAAACATTAACTATTGGTAGATGAATGACATAATAAAAGCATATGATTGTGGAAGTTGTTTTATAATGTTTAAGGTGATAAAATCATGTTCTATTTTTTCTAAATATATCTTTTACACAGTTGTTAAAGTTAAATTTTTATATTTGTAATAAAGGAAAACCTACTGAAGAAAGTTGTGAAAGCAAATTTTGTATCTAAATTATATCATTTGTCCATTAATTGTTGAATCTCTCATTATGAACATGTAATATTGACAATAATGAAGTAGTGAGAGGAAAAGGATTGGCAAGTTGGATGAAATGAAGGGACACACACAGTATAAGGAATTGAAGAAGGGCTTAATCTTGTGTGGGATGTCAGGTTGTCTTTTGTTAGGTGAGACTTGAAAATGTAGGTGTGCCAAGTTGGTGGCCATCCAAAGCCTACCTTTAATGGGAGATGACTAAAAATATTGATAGTGTGCCCTAGAACAAAAGTTTTTCTAATTGTTTAATTCTAAAAACCCAAACCCTTAATTTTTTCATTCAGAGGCTTCAATTCTAGGAGAATTCAAGAGGCTTTTTTGAGTGTACTGTATTGTTTAATTTCATATTTGTACCTTTTCCAATATATTTAATTACTTAACCCAAACTTTCATTATAATGCAATCTTCACTGGAATCTTTTCATTTAGCATGGTTTGCTTATGTCACTGGGTGGAGGAGAGAGAGGCATAGTTTACTTCAAGGGAGTGAGCTGTGATATAGATTTTATTTGATCTTATCCATTCCTAACTCCTGCTTCATGTAATGCCCAAGGCTGAATCTCTACACCTGTGCTTTGTGCAACTCTATAACTTCTGCTCAAATAATCTTTTCACCTCACCTTCTTCAAAAACCATTCTTGATTAAAAAAGATTTTAACCAAGGTTTAAACATCCAAGTTAATATCTTTCATGCCAGCTGGTATATGACTACAAATTTTAATGCCAGCATAAATGAGTCCTTTTTGAAACAAAGAAGTGGAATGCTGTATTAAATGCACCTTTTTTTCTTTGCCTCGTGCCATAATCATGGATACTCATTCATTTTTAATTAGTTAGTTAAATCATTTGTATCGCCTTTCTTAAACACAGTTACTGTTTTGGAATATTTTAGAGCTTTTAGAAAATCTTGTCTCAAAGCAAAGATTGAGTAGCATAGCTAATTATTCCACAATTAACACATTAATGCTCTTTTTTAGGGAATTATGCCATAGATTAGACCTTACCGTTGGATTTTAAAAATTTTTTTACATTCAACATAATATCAAATGGAGTAACAAAATTTGGTTTAAAATTTTAATTAGTTGGAAGAAGATTTTGCAGAATATTGCCAACGTTGGCAATCAACTTTTTCACAGAACCAATTGTCTTCAACAGCTTTTAAGAAAAATTGTTTCCAGTTTCTGGGGTAAAAGGAAGATTTTCTTTTGCATTACCATGACAAACTTCTTCCTTGATTACTCTCCAAGCTGCTTTTTGTCTATTTTTTGCATACATAACTGAGTTATAATAATCTCTTTTGTATTTCAAGTGATCCTCTTTGTCATGCAGGCTTCCACTGGTTTTGTTCGAGTAGTATATTAGTAAATCATTTCTTAGAGCTAATAACTCCTTAGTATACCACAATTATTTGAAGTTTTAGTGAACTAGCAGTGTAGTGTTTTTTTAGGAAAGCAATGTTCAAAAAATGGCTAAGAAATTACCTAAAAACTTGGAAAACCAAGTTGCTCAAAGCCTGTGCAAATATCAAGCCAATTGATACAAGATAAAAGTACTTTGAAACTCTCTTAACCTCCTCCTGTGATGGGCTTGATAGTTATGGTTTTACTTCTATTTGAGAATTTCTTTGCAGTTATTTGAGCCCCAAAGTGAAGCTTATATCTTGATGGTTGGACAGAAGGTAGTCATTAACACACTATGGTTCATGATCACAATGAGTAATTACAGTATCTAGGCAGACAGAGTCGAGTAAACTGTTTGCCCAGTATATATAATAAGAAAGTAAAAGATTTTCAAAAACCTTATAATCGCTAGTTTTCAATGTTATATCAATGTGAAGATCCCCTTAAATTATGATATTGCCTTTCAGAGTAAAGAAAAGGGAAAGTACTTGTTCCAGTTGATTACAGAAATGTTCAATAACACCATTAGGGGAGCGATGCGTACAAAATATACATACACGTCATTTATCCAAGTTAATTACTTTAAAAGGCATAAATACAGGTACCAACTTTTTTTAATATGGACTGGCAGTAGAATGATTATCGTAGATCAATATAGGAGGAACGGTGTACAGACATACGTAAGTAGCTCATTCATCTACTGCCTGAAAAACTTCGCATTTGTGTGTAAGGAAGAAAAAAAGTTAAGTGTTCATTACAATATTTATTAGTAATTAGTCATTTATTAGTGTTAACTTCAAGTGGTAATTAATTATAGTCTTTTAAGAGATAAGCAAAAATTTGGAAAAGAAATCTTCTTATTTTGTTACTTAAGCTGTGATTTTGACTCGTGCAATACCCTGAATCTGCCGATTTTAGTAAGAATCTGAGATTTATTTACAATTTCTAAATGTTTTGGGCTATTAGGAAGACTATTATGTATGAATTCTCTTCAAGATGCTCAAAAGTAGTGAAGAGTTAATGATGACCTCTGTTACTGTAAAAGAAATAAAGAAGTTAAGTGACAATTAATTAACCAGAAGGTTAACTAATATTTGTACATAATTTTAATTTAATCGACTACAAATCTAAATAACCTGCCAGGAAAAAAACTTTTTGAGCAAAAATGTATTTTCATTAATTACATAATAAAAAAACATCCACTTGACAATTTCTTAATTCCGTTTCTTGACTAAAAATAAGATAGAAAGGATGATGTAAACATGAAACCACCAATTTTCTATATTGAACACCATTAATAAACAATTCACACAGCACTGCCACATTTATGGTTTTCCTCTTTGAGGTGAATGACACAAAACAACGATGTAACTTTTTGTGTGCCCTTTAAAGCAAGAAACCAACTGCACCAATGAATTCATACATTGGATGAAAAATTCTTGCCAGCTATCACAATGTTTTATGGAAGATGGGCACACAACGAGATGCTATTTCAGTTTCAAAGTGAAAATTCACCATTGGAATATCACACAATTCCATTTTCCCTCTTTCAAAATTACAGAGTGATATTTGAGAGAAGGTAAATAGCCTCATTGTCACACCCACACACCAAACTGTCCCTGTCTATGTCTAGTGAGTTTATGGGCTTGTGCAAAGCAGGGATTAAGGAGAACACCTCCAAACGATGCTTAGATGCTTCACCACCCAGCCAGCCAACACCATCTACCTCAGGCCCTGAGGTCCCTGAAACGCACCAGAAAATTAAATCAAGAAACTTGAGAAAAATAGAGCTAGTTTTCCTTTCTGCTTTTCAATTATAATGAAACAACATTAGGTGTAAGGTCACTACTGTTCTTCAGCATACTTAAATTTTACTATCCCCCATTGAAATATATTCACTTGCATTATGGGTTATTGTTGCAAAATATTTAAGAATATTACAGCTAGGGATACAACATATCCCAATATTACAGGATCAACCTGTCATTCAGAGCACATCTAAATAGAGGTGTTTTTTATAAGTTATTAGGGTTATGGGATCTAGTGATAGAAAGCCAAAGAAGATACAGCATCTGTCATGCCACAGAGGAACAAGTTATCTCTAACACGAGAATAAATACAAGAAAGCAGCAAGAATATTTATGGAACCCAAGCATTATGCCTGATTTTGTTACAGGCATCGGTATGAAGGTTCCTCACTTCTCCTATTCGAAGTTCTTTCTTATTCAGTTTCTATCCCTCTTACTTTAAGCCCCATATTTTTACTAACACTTTAGTATAGTACTACTCCCAAAATTAATCTTCACTTCAAACTTCAGGATGTATCCAGAATGCAAAATATAAAATTCCAAGTGATTTTGAAAGTTGCATAAATAATGTGTTTTCCCATTAAAAACTAAAGTAACTGGTAAATAACTGGCTCACTTCTTTCTTTAGGCTGGTGGGTCAGACAATTAAAAGACTTGAATCATTTCAGATTGTTTCCCTCCAAGTAAATTCCTCCGTCCTTACATGTACAAGAATGTAAAATTCTCACAATAATGGAGGATATGTAATGTTGTGAAAACAAAAGTATGAATAGTCGGTATGTACAGTTTCCTTCCTGAATAAGCAAATTATGTACTTCACACACAACTGACCAGCAACAAAAATAGGTGTGAAAACAGGAAATGTACCAGCTTATTTAAAAAAGTCTTTTGGTTACCAACCTGGATTAAAAATTATCGACAAAAAATTGAAGTCTTGAGCCACTGAGTTCTATGTTTTATATAATCTATTAACCAATCACTAATTACCTACACACTGGTTTAACTTAATTCACATTAAATAAAAGAATGTATGAAATGAGAATGAGAGGTATGCTTCAGAAATCATATTACTCCTCACTCACACAATTCGTTGTATGAATTAATTTATATTTCCCCACTTCTCTCAAATGAATACATACCCGATCCACCTCGACCTAGGTGAACCCCACCAGTGGCAACGTTGGAAATGGCAGTTGTGTTCCAATGCCATATTTCACCACTTGCAGAGCAGGTGAACAGGTGTTCTGGCTGCATCGGGTGAAATTTCACCTCGTTTACTGAAATTAACAGTAGTAAATGCATTTCGAACCTTGTAAATGAGTAACACAAAGAACGATCAGATATGCATTTCAATTAAGCCATAACCAATGTTAACAATCCATGAAATCACTAATTATGGTGGGAAATCTATGCATTAACCTCTACTAATGACTTTTTGTTAGGTTTTCCCTATTGCAATAGAAACAATATCATGGATCAGGATGACTAAAAACATTAAATTTCACCTTCGGCACTCCAATTTAATAATAAATTTCATATTCTGATGAAGCTCTGGTATCTGTCTAAATGCCTTGACTGTGCATTTGCCTTATAACGAAACTTCTATAGGAACTAACACTCAAACTTAACTATTAAATATTATTATACACATATATTCTATAAATTATTGAATTAAGTCTTTGAATAAAAATTCTCTACACAATGTTGACGATGATGGAGGAAAACATTATATTTGTCCATGGTTCAATTGTGACAAAAGTGTAATAATTATGGTGCTTACCATCTTCTATGCAATTCATTAACTCTTGGAAAAATAAATGTTTCGTAATCTTAATAGTTCACATACCAGAGGATAAAATACCATATGGAGTTGTAGCTTATTGACCAACAAAGCCATATGCTGACCCTGCTCATTAATCAACTTTGAAGGATTGACCACTTACCAGCATCAGGATGGGCATTGAGCAGATTCACAGGGTATCTGGAATGCCTCAGGTCCCAGGCAGTGAGAGACCCATCTTCGCCTCCAACCAACACCACATGTCTCTGCGTAGGGTGCTGAGTTATGCACATGGCTGTCACCTGAAAAGTAATTAGCCAATAAGAAAAGCAGAAGACTAAGGTTCTGCATATTCTGGGCTATCATTAAGTTAAAACACAATGATGAGAATGTTCAACCTTTACACTACAACACAACCAACAGCAAATCCAGCTCATCAGATGCTACGCACCGACACAAACTATGGGGAGGCATTATTTATGGGACAACCCTCATAGGTAAGTTTTATACTCCTTTTTTAGAAAATAGCATAAACAAATAACAGGGTGCTGGCATGTGACTAAAGTCAAATTAACGATATTTTGATACTCACAGCTTAGTCAACTTTAAGTGCTTATACACGTAGATATAGACGTTTCAGTACCCTGCAAGTCGTCACTAAGGTGGGGCAGGGTGAATGCACACCAGCACTATTGCTGGTAGGTCAACAGATGCCAGTTTAAAAAGTTCATCTCTACATGCGCCTTTAATGGGGATGGAATTTATAGCTCCATTACAATTCTTGTCCAATACTTTTCAGTTAAATTGAGGTAGGAAATTATTTTCCAATTGAGGAGTAACCACATATGTTTTCAAGGTGTTCTATTTACACATTTTACTCCATTTTTATGATGCACAGCATTCAATATCCCACTACTACCATCTGATTACCTGGGTACTTTAAGGTTCATCATTAAGGAAAGCAGACAAACATTCAGAGGTGATGTACCCAGTGCATGTGTTTTACTCACCTGATCACCAGAGAACATAAACGTCGAGACTGGCTTGTTGCTGTTGGGTAAACCAAAATCCCAGACTTTGAGTTGTCCTCTTAAATTACCAGTGATTACTTGATTGTACTTCAGGAAGCATACACAGTGAAGGGAACAACTATCGGCACCATCTGAAAAAACGAACATGGATTCGTTTGAAAGTGATTTTGATGTAAAACCTTTAACAATTGTTTTATTGCTAGATATTTTTGCATGGATAACTTTACACATAACAGAAACAAACACAGAACAAGCTGTACCATCCTGATAACTATCACCATATTTCGGTTTCAGTGGCTACAATACAGTGCACATTCATCAGTGTGGGCATTACTGAAGTCACCAATGAAATGATTTGCTTATGTCCTCATGATACTAAATGAGAGTGACCCATTTCCAGGACACCCATTGACCCACTTTTACATTTGTAGCTCTTTAAAATTTCCCATTAATAATAAATAATCTTTCGATATATGGAAAATAATTTTTAATATCTACCAATGATCCTTATCATCAAGACCATAAGATCCTATACAACAGAGCAATTGAGGGTTTGCAAGCATTGCAACCAAATAACATTTACATGATGCGAATGATAAAGTCATTTAAATTTTTGCGGTCAGTCAAAGTAATGTTTAAAGATTCTTACTCATTATCCTGACAGGGTTTCTTTGGTGAGCTGTGAGGAGGACCATGCGACCATCTTCTCCAACTGTGACAATGTCTTCATCATATGACGCCAATGCAGTGCACGAACAGTTCTCCCATGGACTAGCATGACTGTGAAGTTAATTGTAAATCAATAATAGAAGCAGACTTATCAGTAATGTGAGAGCATTGCATATGCATACATACATTGAGTGACCAAACATTCAGTTATTTTTCTAATTGTTAAGTTAGTTACTCTCCAAAGAATTACTTTCTAAATATGAATATCTACTGACTGATGCAATAAGCCAATGATGGCCATATCAGTGTGATAGGAGAGTGAACAATGCAGAAATTATTATTAGGTAATCTACCGGTTAAGGTAGGTTTTTGGATGGACACAACTATCAAATAAACATTTTGTCACTCCCCACCTAGCAAACTAATCTATATCAGGTCCCTCTTCATCTCGGTGTACTTCTTTCCTCCCTTCATCCCGTCCAACATCCCTATCCTGTTCCTGCCCTTACCTCGCTTGCCCAACATTCTCCCCTCTTACCTTCTTCAACATTCCACTACCACTCAATCCGCCTTCCATCCATTTTTCCTGCCTCCATAGGATTTCTTTCAACAAACCCCTCTCCTCCCCCACCATCTCCAGTACTTCCTCATTTGTTTTCCTTTCGGTCCATTTCACCTTCTCCATTCTTTTCCACACCCACATTTCAAAAGCCTCCAATCTACGTCTATCCTCCTGCTTCAGCGACCACGTTTCCGCGCCGTATGTAGCTACGCTCCATATGAGAGTTTTTACGAGTCTTGTCTTAACATCCCTACTCAACGTCCCCGTCATCAACTCCCTCCTTGAGAAAGCCTCCTTGCCTAGCGCAATTCTTCTCCTTACGTCCCTACCACTTTGACCGTGTTGGTCCAAAACACTTCCGAGATATGTAAACTTCTACCTGCTCTATTTTTTCCCCGCCTATTTTAATATTTAGCTTAGCCTTTTTCTTTCTGGAAAATCGCATAACCTTTGTTTTTCTAATATTGATTAATGCAGAAATATCAACCTGAATTTTAATAAAAAGGCTGCATTATAAAATGGACATGAAGTTTAAATAATTTCCATGTTACAACTTGCAATTAGCCTTCACACATGAACCTATTAAAATCTTAAGTAGTTACAAACATTTCCTGCATTACTAGAGTCAATCGCAACTGAATTTTTACTTCTGACAGGGATAGCAATTTATTATTTTTTTTTTGTTTTAAATTTATTAAAATTTAGTGTAAAAGATCTCCAAAAATGCTTTGAGGTATGTGAATTTTCTGATATCAATCATGCTTTTTAGGCTTCAACTTTGTTTAAAATTTGATGTGATAGTAGGTCTTGTGAATACAATACAATACAATACAATTTATTTGTCCAGCGATCAAGTACAACTGTATTTGATATAAGACACGTCAGAGTAAGTAACAGAATACATACATGGATACATGATACACATCAGGCATTAACAAGAAATTCGGCAATTGAATAAAACATTTTTAATTTTAAGAACCTGAGTAGGTTGACCTTAAAAGCGGCCACACTTTTTTGGGACTTAATCTCAGTTGGGAGTTTATTGTAGAGTTGAAGGCCCATAAAATTTGGGCCAGCACCTGCATTTTTTGTACGTACATATAAAACATGCAGCTGAAGATGAGTGAAATGTGAAGAAGGTAAACTGTTAACTCCAACCATTTAACTGCCTTTAGAACAATATAAATAGTCAAGCCTTAAAAGATTTTATTTACCAATACCAATACAGACAAATCATCTGGAAAAATATTGGATTTTTACCTTTAATTTATCGACTTAAAATTCATACAAAATAGCTCAAACTTTACATTTGAATTAACTACTAGGATTCAAGGTATATGCTATTAAGACGGGTTTCACATCTTCGATGAAGGTTTTTAAAAACTTACTCAAAATAGTGAAGCTTATTCCATGATATTTCTTCCATAATTGACCATGATGAGTTGATTCCACTTTTGGCCAAACGGAAAAGTTTCACAGAACCAAATGATGATGAGGAAACAAAATTTTCCGAGTTAATGAACTGAAAAAAAAAATTACAAAATGGTACTCTGATACCAAAACAATGTACATTTTTAAGGTACTTGCAGTGTTTGGATATGAAGTAGGGTTTTTTGTGACAGTGTGTGGTGTTGGAATACCATAACTGTATTAGATACTTATTTCAATTTACCTTAACTATCTTTTGTAGATTGCAAGTTAGTTTTGAATGTTTGATAGAGACTTTGTTGTTGATCAAAGACAATGTGTGTTCTTTGGGATGGAGTTTGGCATTGATATGTTTCATAATGGTTGCAGCTCACCTCTTACTATGCCAAATGGCATGTGAATGGTTTCTCAGGAAGTTCTGGAGCCCGAAAAATTTCACGGCTAGGTTAAAATCTGAGAATACTATGAGGTGACTCCAAAAATCAAACCATATTCCAACAGTCACAATTGAATACAGTCCAACGAAAGCTCTACCACATCCCCAATAATGAAATATATATATAGATATATTTTAAAATTAGTATTTATTAATTACGTAACGTTTTATGCTCTAATTATTATAATTAATACACACAAGACCAGATAATTTTAGTAATTTTCTACCTTAAGTTCTGTAACGTCTCCCAAATGTGGCACCGAAGTGAGATTCACAAGCTCTCCTTCTTGGTCACCGGAGGTTGCAAACTGCCACAACGCCAATTCATTTTCCTAAATATGATTAAAATTGTTCATATCACATTCTCCATCTAAAATCACTGTCATTACCAGAAAAAGATAATGTAAGACTTCATAAATCCATATAAAGGTAATACTTTGGATAATTAAATCATTCCAACATGGAAGTATTATGGCAGCAATCAAAACACAATATCATGTATTCACTGCCGAAATGACACTTTGAGCGTCTAATAACTAAGATTTTCTCCCTTTAAAGTGTTTATTCAAAACAGTTATACGGAAATTTGGGAAATCAAGCATGGATTTCATTTTTGTTCCCGTTTTCTGAATTGCCGCAGCCCACAATTAAATGTGATAGGATTGAATAATTAAGCTAATAAGGTAATTCAAAAAACAAAATAATCACAATGCGGTACGAGGTGCGATTATGTTGATCAAAGATCGGATATGTAATCAGAATATATACACGACGCAGCAAATACATACTGAATCATCCCAGCTTCCACTAATGAATGTATCAGATGCTGAAACGTCTCGGTCAGGATGAGGTTTCCATCGGACTTTATTTATTTTCTTAGACACAAAATTCCCGCAAATACCATCCGCCATTTTTAGGAGAAACTAACTTCAGATGTTAAAACAGATGCCGGTGATAATGCAAGACAAGGTGGGCAACTCAAATCCAGAATTATAGTAAAAATAAGTTTTAGTAATCTCTGTGTATCCAAATCAATCAGTGCGGCCGAGTAATTCTGAATCATAAATTTTTATTTTCATAGTGAATAATAATGAAAGATAGTTATCTGTTGAGATATGATGATAAAACATAATTTTCTTTACG
The DNA here is from genome assembly GCA_037158775.1 of Hetaerina titia. Lineage (NCBI taxonomy): Eukaryota > Metazoa > Arthropoda > Insecta > Odonata > Calopterygidae > Hetaerina > Hetaerina titia. Next base: position 42,963,469 of record CM073774.1, read on the forward strand.
TAGAGACGGTTTAGGTTTGGATAAAATCTGTCTCATATCCTCCAAAATATTTCGACCGACCGGAAGGGACTCACAAATTGGTTGCCCTTGGATAATTCATTTATTTAACTACAAAATTTTCTCTTGATGGGAGAATATTTATAATTACGTTTATTTATAAATAAGTTTTCAATGCGATTGCTCCTTAAGAATATCATAATCCTATTTTGTAAGGTAAGATATCAAGTAGCGTATCAATAGCAATAGTCATTCTCTTTAATCAAGTGTTTTTGAAAGTTAGTATTAAACATTTTTACAATGAAAAAAAATTACAATTTCCATTAGTACAGGAGTCCTCTTAGTGATTTTTTGTAGGGAAACATTCTGTGAAGGAAATGAAACCGGTGACATATATTACGTGTTCTTGCAAAATGCAGTTAAATATATTCCACTTCATAGCAGTGAATACAGAAATTAACGACGATAATATTTTGGCCACTTTGCTGAGCTAATTCATATATAACGAATATTGCCACTTTGCCAAAAATCTTAGTTGAAATATTGTGAAAAGAGCATTTCATTCGGACGGTAAAATAAGACTTTTGACTGTTATAGGAATGCAAGTTAATACCAGAGTAATCAGTTTATCTTCGTTGTTAAATACGAGATATAACGGTTTAATGATAAAGTCATTAATATCTCTAGTTCTAAATTGGTGATAAGTGGTCAAGCATACAATTTTTCAAATCTCTTTGGAACCCTTCGGGTGAGAAAGGAGAAACTGGGTTGCTCGAATCGTCACGCTTTTGAATTACTTGTTAACGCAGTTGGTTCTCAGTTTACCGCAGCGTTTGTTTGTATGCACCCCCAAAACAATAAACAACTCTCCATATTTCGGGTTATCATCGCGTACGTTGGCAATGTTGACAAAAGTTTCCTGTTGATCTTATATCTGAAGAAGCAGGCTGGGACACCGGCAAAACTATTGTCAATAATGCCAACGCACAGGATAACGACCCGAAAAATTTAGATAAATTCTATTGTTTAGGCTGTGTTACCAAACAAACATGTTGCCATTGCAAAGCGAAAAGTAGAAACTCTGACAAAGTAACAATGATTTTAAAGTGTTAATTCTGATTTTATTATGGGGAGTTCTTGGAGTGGCCAAGTTGTTGAGTATCCTTTGAGGATATCCCGGGGCATTTTAGGCACTGTAGGAAGGAAAAGAAAAACAAATGATAAATCGAACGACCAAGTAAAACCAATGCACACGCCCAAACAGTAAGTATTGGCATTCTTTAAATTTGAAAGTTCATTTGCATTTTATGTCGTTCTAATTGACTGAGGAATTGCATTTGTGGCTGATCACTTCGAATAAAATATTACTAAAATAAGCTTGTGCATATTTAATTTAGGGAAATGCTGGTTACTACAGCAGATTACATTTATCAAACACTATTTAAAGAAGGCAATAACAGTGATGTCACTGTTGTAGCTTTGGGCAAAGAATGGAAATTGCATAAAGTTTACTTAGCCCAGGTATGCACCTTTAAAGGTTACTTATGTAGTAGATAAGTCCACATCATCATAGATCATTTCCCTTTCATCATACACCATTTCATCAATTTAGAGCCCATACTTTAACAGTATGTTTTCTGGATCATGGAAAGAGTCACTGGAGAGTCATGTAAATATCCAAATAGAGGACCCAAATGTAAACTACAATGGTAAATGACCTCATCAATATATCTCCAATGTAATTGGCTCAGATTTTTCTCTTCAGCTACATTTAAATATTTTTATGTCATATGGTTTATTTTTTCAGCACTCCTTATAGTTTTGGGCTCGCTTTATAGAGATGAATTTGTTTTAAAACCTGCTGAAGTTATTCCTGTCCTTGCAGCTGCCACCATTTTTCAATTGGATGGAATAATTACTGAATGTGCTGAAATAATGAAAGATTCAACAAATGTTCAGGTATTAATTTTTTTTGCTATAATTTTTGTCAGTTATATTATGTATAAAATTTCTACAATGTGAAATAAACACTTATTTTCAGACTGTAGTTAGTTACTACAATATATCATGTCAGTATGGGGTAGCATTAGTGAAAGAAGCTTGTCTCAATTGGCTTAAGGTTAATTTACTGAGCAGTATGATGGATTTTCCCAAGAAACTTCGGGATATCAGGTTATATATTGATTCAGTATATATTATTATTATTACACTAACTTGTAGTTGAATAGATCATGTAAAATATTATGGTTTTAATTCAGTGAACTCTAAAATGCAACTTTAAGTTCATTCATGGCATTTCATATTTTGCCTTCACTCTTCCAGTCCAATACTAATGGACCTTTTAGTAGGGAGTCCCGATTTGTTTGTGACGCTGACTGAATTCTCCGTGTACACCATGCTAAAATTTTGGCTTTTCTTACAATTACATCCGTCGTGGAAAGGGAATTTTTATGAAGGTTTACCAAAGGTTCAAAAGTATTTTGAAAGTCGTAAGGGTAAGTACATTTGTGGTTCTAGGTGCTGTAAGGATGGTTTTTTTTTAGTTTGTTATCAGTGCCTTTTGTACAATTACCTCATATTTATTATCATGTGTAATGTGAAAATTTCCCTTGATGGATGTAATTTGAAACAGTGTCAAAAAATTTCAAAGCTTCTATGATCTAATCTGCCCATTTTCATTGGAAAAGGATCTTTTTTTATTAAAAATCAAAGCTCAATGTGGTTCTCAATATGAGCTCTTTAAAAGGTTATTTTACTGAAAGATCACCACATTAGTCAATGTACTGTTTAAATATCTTGGTAGGTAGGGTATTCTGGTTGTACTTGTGCCTTTCTCGTCACATTGCTGTTCTCTATTCAACGAACTCTACTCTCCTCCATCACTCTGAAATGAATAATGGTGGGAACATTTTTATCGCTACCATTAGTGCCTATGGTTGTCATCTCATCAGTTTTGTCTTGTTGGATAGTTGTAGGTCACCATTTTTCTTGTTGTCCAGAAAATATATTTTTTCAAAAGAGGAAAAATTGGGCATCACAAGCATTTAAAATGAGTACCCTCTACATAAGTTCATAAACGCTGGGCTGATGAGGGTTTATTATTCATATTCTACTTATCAAAAGCTGTTGAAGACAATTTGTTCTCTCAAAAAGATGATGTAGCCGAATTTGGCAATAATGCTGCAAAATCTTCCTCCAAATAATTTAAATTTCAAATGGAATCTTTTTATTTCATTTGATATTATATCGACTGTAAAACAATTTTTAAAATCTAACAGTAAGGATGTTTATGGTCTGTCTAATTTCCTAATCAAGGACATTATTGTGTTTATTACGGAACCATTAGCTATGTTACTCAACCTATGTTTTGAGACAGAAGATTTTCCAATAGCTCTAAAATATTCCAAAACAGTACCTGTGTATAAGAAAGGTCATTAAGATGATTTAAATAAGTACTACCCTATTTCCATAGTCCCTGTTTTTGGCAAAATTTTGGAAGCTATAATGAAAGATCAAATATGAGATTTATTTGAGTCAATTAATCCATTTTCCAAATTTAAGTATGGCTTTAGATCTGGGGAATTTACAATTCTGGCTGTAGAGTTCATGGTTAATTATGTCATTAATGCTTTTGAAGAGAGGGAATGAATCACTCTCTTTGATACCATGTGATTTTAGTAAGGCTTTTGATTGTGTTAGTCATTCAATAATGCTATCAAAACTAGAATATTATGGTGTTAAGAGAGTTGCACTGAAAACTAATGAAGTCATATATTGGTAATCGCCATTAATAGATTGAACTTCATGGCTGTCAATATGAAGCTTATAAAGTAAAATGTGGTGTCCTATGGGACCGTGCTTGGCCCAGTACTTTTCATTATCATGATTAATAATTTGCCCTGAAATATGAAATCTTATTGTTTTATATGTGGATGACACCACTTTTGTACACAAATGTCAACATCTAGAAGATGCAAAGGCACGATTTAGTGCTGCCCGAAGACAAGCTAATAATTGGCAATGAATGCTAAATGGCTCAAGTATAATGGCAGTGTGATTCTTATTTGGGATGAACATGTGCATGTGTCATATTTCCCTCCATCTTCTATCCCTTTCTGTAGTCACATCCACACTTATCCAAAATGTCACAAAAGTTCTTCAATGTTGCATTGAGGTTTCAGTATTGTGGTATATATTGCTTGTATGTATTGTTATAATTGTATGATATGATATTAAATCCAAGCAATCATCCTTGTTAGCTTCTTGCTCTTTGAATTGATTTCAGGGAAAGAAGCATTTTTGGATACCATCCTCGGTGGAACATACAAAAAGGCATTTGGAAAGTTAAGACTACCGCACCTAATCAACCACCATATTGACCTTGAAACTATTCATACTGACAATATTATTCCTTCAAACTGGCTTCGACCAGTTATAGAACAGAGATGGTATAAAATGTTGGGGATTGATCAATGTGTGGATAATGGGTATGTTTCAATTTTTATTGATGGTAAATTTGATAAGCATTGAAGTTAAAAATTTGCTTCTCCAATTTTTCAAAAAGCCTCATGGCAGCAGGTATGAATTTGTAATTCCTAGTTTTTAATTAAAAATTACACTTGAATGAAATGCAATTAAGTTTCCATGGGGAATGATGGACCTTTAGTATAATTATATTCAATTATGGAACAAATAGGGTGTGAACTATTGGCTGTGAATTTGTAAGGTAACAAACCTCTAGCCAATATTGATTTTTTTGTGAATATACTGATACTTTGGTCCACTAGGTGACCATCGACATGGATGAGAGGTTGACATTGGGAAAAACAAACATAGTAAAGTCCTGCCTGTGTTCTCAGAGTCTTCAATGTGAGGATGGAGAGCAGGGCAAATGATTACTTAGGGGGTGATCAATTTGCGTTCACGAAGGAGAGAGGTATTTGTGATGCCATAGGTGTAATGAGATCTCTAATAGAGAGGAATATAGAATACAATCAGGATGCATTTCTATGTTTTATATATTTTGCGAAGGAATTTGATTGAGTGAAGTGGGTAGTATTAATGAATGTGTTGTAGAAAGTAGGAGTAGATTGGAGTGATAGGAGATATCTGCAACCTGTAAATGTGTCAGACTGCGCAATTGTGTGAGTGGCAGATGGACAGCTGGAATGGGCATTGTTAGAAGAAGGGGTAAGTCAGGGACATCCATGATCACCAGTGCTTTTCAAACTATGCATATGATGTAGAAATGGTAAAAGAGGAGTGAAAAGAACTGGAGATAGGGGTGGAAGTTGGTGGGGAAATCATAAAATAGTTTTGTGGATGATCATGCTTTGGTTTGTCACTCAGCCAAGGGTTTGCAATCATTGCTGAGGACATTAGAAATCCAGTGGGATGGATATGGGATGAGGATCAATATGAACAAAACAAAGGTTATGTGGTTTTTGAAAAAGAGGAGGGCTAAGTTATGTCTTAAAATGGTCCATACACGAGAGCTGTTGGAACAATTTTAAGTAATTTGGAAGTGTTCTGAACCAAAAAAGTCAAAATAGTAGGGACATAAGAAGAATGATGGCACTAAACAATGAAGCTTTAACAAGGAGGGGGGGAATTGATGATGGGGATATTGAGTAAGGATGTTAAGAAAAAAGGCTTGTCAAAACTTTATGTGAAAAGTGGTCTTATATGGAAACAGTCATCAAATCAGGATGGCAGGAGTAGATTGGAGGCTTTTGAAATGCCCGTGTGGAAATGATGGAAAATATGAAATAGATAGGATGGAAAACAGACAAGGAAGTACTATGCACGGTGAGGGAGGAGAGAGAATTGTAGATAGAAATCCTAAGGTAGGCAGAGCCAATGCAGAGCATTTTGATTTGCAATGGGGTGTTGAAGACCATGATAGAGGGGAGAATGTTAGGAAAACAAGGAGGGGGCAGGAATAGGATAGAGATGTCGGATAGAATGAAGGGAGGAAGTATGTATGCAGAGATGAATGTGAGCTTGTTGTAGTGTTGGATGTCAGGTTATATTTTGTTAGGAGAGGCAAAGGAATTTTCTTTGTAACATTGTTTATCATTTCCCCATCCAAAAACTACCTCCATCATTAGATTACCAATAATAACAATGATATATTTTTGCTTCACAGTTAATAATTACTTCTAGATGGAACGTTATAATGTGAACTTCCCAATAAAGCAATGAAGAGATGAATTAAATTAATACTTCAAGTTGCCAGTGGTCTTATGCTTTGATTCCAATTTTTGCCAAGGCCCAAGGAGGTGAGCTCTGCGGAGTTTCTGGAGGAGAGTTTCCGTTGCGGTCGCACGATCTTGAGCGAAGGACACCATTACTGGCGGTGGATGGGCTTCAACTTTGGCCTTGACATCATCATGAGCTTCACAAAAGGAAAGCTGAAGATCAAAAGAAACCACAGAAATGACTGCACAGGTCTACTTAGTCACCAGCCTAGCAGGCATCTCCTCGTACGGTTAGTCATGATTACACTATGTTTGCTTGTTAAATAATCACACCATTCCACCAATGTATAAAGATGTATTATGCCAATGTTTTTTTTGTTACTTCATCATCTTCCAGTAAATAATAGATACAAGTGCCAGCTTATTCACCCAGTATTAATCTGAAGATGACTATGTAAGACTGAAATCATTGTCATAATAATTCTTTATACAGTGGAATGGTGTGATTAGTCAACAAGGTACCATTCTCAACATCATGCCTAAATCAATGCAGTTAATGACATTGAACAGTGTGCTATAAAAGGTGTTTTTTTCTCTAAGGTCTCCTAATTTTTTCAGACACCCTATTTACACTAGGAAGTTGACTACTGTTCTTCTGTTGCTACTCAGCACAGTCTCATTTGAGATGTACACTTTTTTCACAGCATTGATGCCATGGTCCCATGGCTTCTAAGAATATTTCTGCAGGGATCCCTTTTGCCCACTGGAAAAACTGGCTGGTTCATGACCAAGGCTCCTTTGGTTGATTGCCACACAATCTTAGGCCTACTTTGAAATGATGTACCCATGAATGAACATTGTATTGTACCTATTCTTGAAATTTGGGATAGAGTTCAATTTCAACAGAGTAGGCAGCCAGTTTTAAAGTCAAATGCACACTTTATGAAATGATTTTTAGGTTGAGAACACTCATTATAATAAGTAATATTCAGATTTGCCTAATAGTGTAGTTATGTATGAATGTGAGATCTTAATTGGTAAATTTCTAGATTAACTTTCACATGAATCAGAGCGTTAACCCTTTTGCTCTCATGCCTTTTTTTGGTTTTCAATCTTAGAAAGCTCACAGCTTGGTTTCATGGATCTTTCCAACTTTTTTGTGACATCATCTAAATCTCTCTCTTCCATAAAGGGTTACAATAGTATCCTTGGATGGTCAGCTTCAAGTGGCTAACTCTCAAAAAACTGATGTGATGCTCTTGTCTTTAGGCGAGGATGAAGAGGTAAGATTGTGGCTTTAAAATATCATTTATTTTTTTGAGCAATGAAAATTTTAAACAAATGCGCCCTCTATCATTCTTTTTAGTTGACTGCATACTCTTAAGACAAGTAAATATTACCATTATATGGGGACAGGTTAGCAATTAGCCAAGCTAAAATGCGTGGTTGGATGTGTTTAATATTTTTATGAGCCTATGACTAATTGATATCTTAAAAGATTGATTTTCATTTCACAAATGTTTTTAAACTTATTGCATCATTTCTGATGAAGTTTTGAATGACTCAATTTGTGTATATTTTGCTCTCAAAAGTTTCTCTGTCAGACTTACTAATTCAGGGAATACCTATCAATACCTGTTTGGTACTTCATGTATTTTACATAACTTTGGGACTCTAAAATACAATTTATGAACAGTTTAAACAATCACTTTCATATTGTTATACTTTTATAACCTCTAAAACTCCAACAACATTACTGTAGTATATGTTTTCTTCTCAATAAAACTGGGATGACATTTAGATAATTTTTGTGAGAAACAAGTAGGTACTATTTGTTGAAATTTATCAGTGAAGTGTAAACATTTGTCAGACGTTCTCTCAATGTTCCATCTCTCTTTGATTTTCAGCTTGAAGTGGTTCAGGTAGACTGCAAGCTTAAGTTTCCCCTTCTTTTGTCATTCAATTTTCTGGTCGTGGTGTCTGGTAGAATTGACTATACTGGCTCATCTGGTGCTAAGGGTGTGGAGGGAACTGAAACGTCATCATAGCATCAATAAATGCTTTTGGTAAATGTTAAACTTCAATGCAAAGTCTTAACAGACTTAATTTTTCATTCTAAGAATCGGATGATGATTGTCGGCTGACATGTTAAATGTTTTATACAAAAACCAATTTTGATTTTCAGAGCTTTGTCTTATATGTATTCATAAATTCAATTTGGTGCAATATTTGTTCACTTGAGTTCATCTTGCTCAAAATATATTTTATTAAAGTACTCTTCAATATGAATGAACTACACGGAACACAGAGAATATCTAAAAGCAATTACATGCAAGGATAAATCACTGAAAAATCACCCTAGAGTCGAATACCATAAAATAAAAAGTTTTAAAATTATTGAAATTTAATATTATCTGAACTATTAATTAAAGTAGAATAAACACAATCTATATGGTTAAATGTAGTCCGATAAGAGAAAATAAATACGAAACTTATACCACAATACACCCAGGCTACTAAATTTAAAGCAAGAAATAGAAAACTTTTATTGAAGACTGCCGAATTAATTGTAAAGTCAACTCAGAATCACGCATACATGTATGCGGTTTTGGAACCACTCACAAATATTTGCAGAAGTTAAACATCAAAATATTTACATTCGGGCATCATCTATTCGCCTTCATTTTTTTATTTAGTCGCATGGCAATCATATGTATATTTAGGCGCATAATAATTAGGAACTTAAAACATGTTGCCTAATGTGTCTGGACAGAGCTGATTAATATACTCCGAACGCAAGCGGGCATTGCTTGATTGTGTCGCCAAAATCGCGAGCGGCGGCAACAACGTGAATTATATTGGCATCGGCGTTGTCAGGACCACACCACCTTTAGCATGCGATAATAACATGAGTTGTTTCAAAGGGCGAAAATTGTTGTTTACCCACGCAGTTCCTGCATAATTATAATTCAACAAGCGTTTGGTGCGCGTCGTCAAACATTGTCGAAGTGGCCGCCCTCGCGAGCATGTCTTACGTCTATAATCGGAGTGGAATTGAGAAAAGACGATAAAGAAATTCCTCGAAAATTAATCCGCGTCCCGGGGTGAGATTAGCGAAAGCATTCAGTATTGCGCTTGATGGTATCAGGCTTAACTAGGCGGAAATTCATTTCCGAATAGAAGAAGGATACTACGCATTTAACATAAAACTTTAATTAGCATAAAGCAAAAGGGAACGTACTACGGCCGAATGAATGCAATGAATACAAATTACCCAAAGCCGTACTCTTGGGGGCACTAGTTAGGGGACACGGGGGAGGGTGCAAAGAATAAGGATAACAAAACTGCACACACTCTCTCACTCCGGTATTTGCAGTGCAAATTGACCGTTGCAAGTCACAAACACACACGCACTCAGGGTTTACGGGGGAAAAAACCCCTCGCCAGGGACCACACACTCAGACAAGGCAAACAAAACCACACGCACTCCTTCACTCCGGTATATGCAGTACAAATTGACCGTCGCAAGTCGCAAACACACACGCACTCAGGGTTTACGGGGAATTTAACCCAACGGCAGGGACCCTTCACACAGACTAGGAATACGGAAAGGGAAGTACACTGTGATGCAGTGTACGTGGGGAAAAAAAATAGTGCCGAAACACCTGGTGTCAGGTTTTTCGTTCACCGTCAGCTGCAAGAAAACTTTTGACATGGCCGAAGTACCCATGGCAAGGCACCAGAAGATGACTTAACTGAATTAGGTCCTCGGAGAGCTAGCCCATGACTACTCAGCGGCTGGTGATGCTATGGATTTCTCAGTCATACCCACGTATACATTTTTACACGAAGTAACTAAGTAAATCTCCCAAACCATTGCATTTATCTCTCCATATTGGACATATTCAGTCGTACTTCCTATAGTCACCAGCAATTGTAACGCCGATATTAATTACGTAGTATATGATATACGACCCTAGAACGGTAACTAAACTTACGTTAGACCAAGCAGTAAGTCGTCTTCTATAGCGAAAGGAGAACCTTTTGAGACAATATCTCTTAAACTAGAACATTTTTTTCTCTCGAAATTTTGCGTTAATCCAAACCACGTCTTCTATCTGCAGTCCCACGCTTACTCCATGCTCATGGCCTTCTAGCTTAGAGCCTACTATTCGTCACCAGAGTCGTCCGTTCACACCAAAAATCCGAAAGTACTAAACGATATCTACTTAAATAGAGCATTTTTTTTTGTTACAATTTGGCATAAGCACTAATCACAACTTACTCTACTTATAGGCATTCGCTTATCCCATGCTAATTACATAGTTTACGATCCAGGGGCCACTATCGTCACCAGAGTCGTCCTTTCACACCAAAAATCAGAAAGTAATAAACAATTAAATAATATCTCCTAACCAGAACATTTTTTTCATTATTTTCAACATAATTTCATGATAAGTGAATACTGAATTCTTCTCATTATAATTCTAAATATTTAAAACAGTCAGGCGGAGTCAAATCATTTTGTGTAAAGGTAATATTAACAGGAATATTTTAGGGTTTTATTAGAGTGTTCTAACCTCATTTACACCTTCCTTCGGAATAGAAGTGTCCCCCTTTCGCTGGGGTAAACTGGGATACCAACTGATGCTGGTGTACAATTGGCACACTCTCTCGGGTGACGGGAAGAAGATGAGTTAGGCAAGAGTCTAGAATTGAAAAGAAAATTTAAAATCGACGAAAATGCAACCCGATTGACAAAATAAAAATCGTGGTAAAAAAAATTGGAACAAAATAACGAAACAAGAATTGAGAGAATATCGTACCCCGTTTGATGTTTCCGTCGGGAGAGGTTTTGAGTGCGGTGTCCAGGGCATCACGCAAGGAAAGAAGACCTTTTGGTTGTGTTCGGAGTGTATATCGATATGACGCTGAGTGACACCCTTATCCATCGCCGGGGAGCCGCTATTCCGGAGGAATTTTACTCTATTATCCAAATTCATCCTTTCGGCGACCAGCGTGGGAAAAAAGGGTAATGCAACAAACGAACGTCTTTGAGGCACTTTATTTTTTAATAACGATGTTTCCATTAACTTTTAGCCTGACTCGCAAAAGTGATTCCCTCTTCCCCTAGCCTTTTACACCAAATGATTGCCACCCCTGCCATTCACCTTTGGTGGATCGCGAGGTATTTACGTAGATTGCATGTAGATTCTAGGGTTGATTTTGAGTTCAAAATTGACGAAGGGAACAGTGATTTTCACTGCTGTTAATTAATTCCATATGAATTTTCGATGCCCACTAGAATATACCACTGTTGCTAAAGCCAGCAAGGCGACGACCAAAAAACCACGATGCCTCAACCCCCATTCCCTGTTCTCCGGGCCAGTGGAGCAGTACTCCCGGCCAACCCCTCCCCCTCGCCCCCACTCCCAGGAGGGTAGGCCTCAGGATTATGACCCTTTTGTGAGTCTAAGATTTTCCGTAGGGAACGGAGGTTGAGGACGAGGGGACACACAAGGCCCCACGTCCTTGGTAAGTACTAAGGCAAACCTAGACGTTGGAACGGAGAACTGTCCCACGGAAGAAAATAACAGACGTAGTGAGATTTTTCCAAAAGGCTTCCCGTTCTTCGGGAAGGACAGGTCTAATGGATATTGTGGAACAATATTGATCTCAGTAAATTCACATTTTGGTAGTCAACGATATGATGGCAGTGGCATAGAAAGAGTTTGGAGCAGCGTAAAGGACTTCAACGACAGATTCCTATGCGTGTGCTCATTTTATAGGCCCTCAGATTCCAAAATAGATGTTTTACATAAGCTCGACGAACAAATGTCCAAATATCCACACCTAGCAACAAACATAGCAACAGTATATTTATATAATCGCTGGTGATGTTAGCCTACCGTCAGTTAATTGGGAATCGCACTGACTTGGAACATTGCGAACGAAACGAGATTTAAGAATTTCCTATGTATTTACAAAGAACCCTTTAAAACAAGTAGTTAAATCAGCAACAAGGGATCTGAGAATACTTGATGTATTTGCGACGTCTATACCCGAGATAAACAACAAACTTTGAAATAATGGACGGCGTCAGCGACCATTATGCTGTCCGTGTAGAGATATTAATTTTATTTGCGAAAGTAAAGAGGGAAATGCGTCAACAAGGAAAAATTAATCGAACGAATTCAAGATAGAAACCCAGACCGTCGATACGGTGAATCCCACAGTTTCTTGGAATTATGTATTGCAATTTGACTTTATACTTAATAGGCCCTATAAAAGACCCCCCTACCAAGGACTTCAACCTTCAAGTGGTGGAAGGGCGTGAGTGTTCCGATGACTGAGAGCTTGAAGAAGGGCTTGAGCGTTCCGATGTGCTGGGAGGAGCAATTATCATTGCTCCTCCCAGCACAGTTGCTAAGACGTCTGACCCCAGTTGTACAGCCAGTGATGCAGGTTGAGTGATAGTGTCACATTAAGAACGCTATTGATGAAGGTAGCGGGAAACCACCTCAATTATTAATCCCATGGTTTTCATGACGGACAGTAAAGAGAAAATGTGTCCTGGCTGACGGGACTCGGCCCAATCGGCCGGTGTCGTGCCTGGCGGCGGGAGAGGCATAGTTTAGGCAGACGTCAACTCAGGAAACCCTCGGAAAGCAAAACTGACAGCAGTAGCTCAGAAGAATACCTAATCAGTTAGAATGGGAACTCGGAACGTTAGGACAGTGTTGAGGACTGGAAAATTAGAGAATATAAAGGGAGAAATGGAAAAAGGAAACATACGTATGTTGATGTTTCAGGTCAATGCAATGTGAGATTGAAGCATGGCGGGGATTACTGGAATGATATTTATAGAGTAATTTACAGCGGAGGGGATGAGACAATTCACGCCTTCCACCTATAAGAGAGGGGCTGCTTACTTATTGTACTCTGGACAAAATATTCCCGCTTTTTAAACACTTGACAATCGTGCGAGAAAGCGGGAGATACAGGAAACTTCTCAACAAAGAGTAAAATTGCAGCAAGAGGTCACCGACGAACTAAGCCAAGAGCTGTCTGCTCGCGATAACCTGGCCAACACTCGCTTGTCTTCTTACGCCTTGAGGTCGTCCAATCCATTTGGGATAGCGAGAAAGGTGATGTTTACTTTGGGGGGGCAGTGCTGAACTAGGAAAGGGAGAGTGGTGGAGAGGAAAGGCCAATTTTCACTCTTACACCCGAGTAGACGAGCTTGTTCCCATCTGTTTAATTGCACCCGAAATTGAGCCATTTTAAAACTATTTAAGGCTATACACGTATTCGGCTTTCTTTTTCTCCATCGCCTTCTCTGTAAGGGTCTGTGATACATTTATCTTCCTTTTCCTACCCCTCACATAATAAGTGGCGCAATCATCATTGTATCGAATTTGTACCTTTCCCCAGAGAAAAATAAAAAAGCACATGAAAGTTTGATGGAAGCGCTTTTCATTGCTATCATCTTCAGCCGATTTCAATTAATTTTTTTCTGAAATGAAATTTTAGTTTTATTTAGTACCCTGTGAGCCATCAATAGGGTGTGTGGCGGTGGGTGATTACACACCAGACTAACCTTGGCCCAAAACACCTTTCCCTCCTACAGCGGTCCGGTTAACATTTTATTCTGATCCCTTATCGTTGGTGGGAAAAATTACATCTTACTTCTATTTCTTCTGAACTTAATCTCGCTAATTTAATTGACATGATCTCTCCTACCGTGAAACGATGAGGCTAGTAACAGAAGTACGCCACCTAGAACGATATATTTAAAAAAAATATTTTAATGAAACAAAGGTTTCTAAACTGTTTTGAAAGGTTTACAAGTTCTTGGACAATTCTGAGCGATATTTTCGTTTGTGAATATTGGGCTAACGTCGTTCTTTGGTGATAAAATCTCACCAAGATTTTCTTTATTAAAATTATTGAAGCGATGCAGTAAGAAAGCTATGGTAAGAGTTTAGGCCCGTACCGAGAGTTGCCTTTAGGCTTCGCACTCATTTGGAATGATCGCTTGTACTTCCTAGCGAGAGTGGAAAAAAGCCTCCTTCGAATTCAAAACTTCCTTTGTTTGGGCGAGCAAAACAAAGGGAACCTTTGCCTTCTTCGCGTGGACTACCTTCGAAAAGGAGATAGGAATCCTTCCCACATTCTCACCTGTGTTTGTGAAGGCTCACTTCGCAGGAAATACTCTCGGCGCGGGTCACTCCACCCTTGTCCACAATAAGGAGACCTAATGAAATGGCCCACACCACCGTCTCCCAAAAGCCTTTCGTCGAATTTAAGTGCAGCAGCCCCGACTCACTCCGTTTGGAAGGGCAACCTGCTAACTTTGGACTAAGCTTGAACCACACACAGTCGTTGCGTTTGCCATGGTCAAATGCACCCGCGCTCATTGAAATCACTCCCAACCCTCCACTTATTTCCCCTCCCACGTGCGATTCCATCGGATAGGCCAACGAGAAAGGACCTCCACCATAACAAACTTATCCCCCCCTCCTCCTTCACTCATTTCACCATTCCAACGCACTCATCGACCACGTCATCTAGATTGGATGAGTTTTTCCCCTCTTTCATTCTTGTCCCCCCCTCTCTCGTCTAACCCTCCTCCCTCTCAACCCCTCCCTGTCCCAGGCGGGCGTTATACCTGTAGTCTCCCATTACACTTGCTCTCCGCCCCTTCCCGCGCCCGTATCTTCCAGCTCTTCATTCCCAGCGGTCCTTAATTTCGCCTTTTTGCCTACATTGCTTTCTTCTGTTCCTGGCAGCATTCCTTCTCTCAAGTGTGAGTGGAGCACTGTAGAAGCATTCTGTCCGTGGCTTCTGAGGGAGGGAAGATTGAGCCGCTCCGGTGAGTCGATGGAATTAGTGCTCCGCGTATTCCAGGTGGGCTTGAAAGAGTTTCACCAACTTCAACAATGTACACCTTAGTAATCGATCCGAAGGGATTTTTTGAAAGATGTCGATGATGGTACAACTCGCGATGAACTCTCTTAGCCCGCGTGAAACTCTAGAATCCAGTAAATGGGTACATTCAAATAATCTCTCTGTCCTATGATATCGTTTTCCTCCATTTATGGATACCACCTAATATTCCTATTTTCATTTCAGATTGCTCCACATATATCGACCAGGATTTCATTCCGGGGGCTACTTAACCAGATGTAAAGTTTTTTTTATAGACTATCACGTCATATTATCCTATTAGGAAAATGAATGTAGTTAATATATCAAATGTTTGGAGCAGTTACTTGGCAAGGAAAGATCCAGGCAGTTAAGTTGCTCATTCTTATCTCTTTTCATGTACTTGAGTTAAAATTCGTTCTTTGTTAATTACTCATAGTCAAGTTATACATGTCATTTAAAACTGAAGCTATGTAATTGTGACCTGGTAAATAAGTTTTAACTTATAACAATCGTTACACAATATCAAATTTTATAGAATTCTTTTGCATCCTTGGAAACTAGCCAAATATCATGACTTCAACGAAGGAGATCAGGTTGGTGCGGCAGCTAGTGTATTGGCTTCCCATGCTGAAGGCCCCTGTTCGAATCCCAGTGGTGACATAACTTTTCTAAGGCATCCTGATCCCTACTATATACCATATGCTATAATGGAGTAGTCCATCCATCAAATGGAGCATTAAATTGTGTGACCCCTTGGTGCCTTTTCCTTGTAGTAGACTAATGCTGACAGTGGTGTCCTTGCACCACCCCTGTTCCTCGATTGATATCCTAGGGTATTTGTTCAAGCATAAATCTTCAGGTAAATGTGAGCAAATGTGCCTATTACTGCAGGAATAGAAGTGTAGCTTCACCCACAAGACATGACTGGGAGGAGAGCAGTACTTCATTGTACTTGTTTAAGTATTTGGTAGTCATCTTGGGAAAGATTTTGTGAAAATAATTTTAATGAACAAGTCATAGACTGTGATTAAATCGAAATTTAATGAATTTTCATAATGTTTCATTTCATAGAATTTGAAAAGTATTACTGAGAAACAATGTAATCAGCATGTAGTTGTTTCTAAAATTAAAAAGGATTAATGGTAAATTACTTTCTTAAAGTTATTAGACAATTTTGAGAAATCAGATGTATTACATCTGCATTCAAAAATCTTACTTTTCTTGCTTAATTTAGTCTATTAAAAATAAATTATCTTGACCAAATTCATATAACCATCTGCCATCCAGTTCTGATGCCATGTACAGAAAAGGTAATAAGAGTTCAACCACTCAGATCCACAAATAGGGAGATTTTTTAACTAAATTTTCCTAGTTCCATAACTTAATATTGAATTTTTTCTTTGTTGCCTTGACCCTCAAACTGTTTGTGTGGTTGAATGATACTTTTTTTTATCACAAATTCCCCCATGCCACCACCCCTCCCATACTTATACTTTTCTAAATTTGCACTTCCTATCTAGAAATAAGATTGATGGACCTCAACTCTTACTCCAAGCCTAGAATGGACTCCACTTTGGAAGAAATTGTTTTTTGATGTCTGCAACATCTCCTACTCATCATCAGCATAACTTTGGTGTCACCATTTGTCTGCTCTCAACTGAAAAAGCCATGCTCTGATGTGTGCTCAACCACATGAGGTCTGCTGAGGCAGAAGAGCGGACAGGGAAGAGAGCAATATTCACACTGTAAGTAGTGACGTAAGCTATTTAAAATCTTCATATATTTTATCCCTTCGGTGATAATTTGGAGATATTTTCATTTTCATTCAAATTTTGATTGAGTTTTCTTTTCTTCTTTCTCAAATGAATCTTTCAATCGAAGAAAAACTTTTTAGAATCAATCTCACATTTCCCTTTAACTGGTTGGATGCAAGTCATCTAATTTGCTCTTTGAAATGAAGTTTTCTTGGAACCTTGGCATAAATTTAAGTTGGAACACAGGTATGGAACTTTCTTTGTATTTTACTTTATTTTCAAAAGCACAATGAACCTTATGTTGATTGAGGAATTGTAGTTAGGATGGTTTCTCTCCAATGACCTCTAGGATGGTTGGGGCACTTGTTCCAAGGAATAAAGGAGTTGGTTAGGGTAAGTTGTTTTTAGAAAAAGGTTTAAATAATCAGAGTATATATTAAATCCAATGGCTTTCATTGACCCATAGTGACGATATGAAGATGGTGCCTCTGGTTTTCCTTATTTTTGGTCTTTTGAATTTTCACTTCCATGAGTTGGTGGGCATCCCTTGTTGAAACTCTTAGCTTATTTGTATGATTTCTGTGGCTTCTATGATGAGTTCAAGTTAGAATCAGCTCTCAGTGGCCATTAATTTTGTCTCTCCAAATAACATGTTGAGCAAAGGCCATTTTGCACATATTATGCAATCGTCAACAAAGAGAATTGCTTGTTTTTTCAATGTTTCTATTGTGTTATTGCAAGTGACAGTTGAGTTCTGTATGAATGGGTAATGTAAGACTTGCCACATTAAACGTTCACCTTGAAAATGCATCCTAGGATGTTTTTAATTATAAAGTTCTTTGTGTTAATTGCAAAACTGCTTTCAGACCAGGTATACCAGAGCATTGGAAAAATCAGGACAACTTAATTCATCATTTCCCAGCCATTGCCGAACCCTCTTGTTTCTGCAATTTTCACCTTAAATCCTTCTGTTACCTATTTTCTTACCTCCGTATAAGCCCCACCCCCTCTCTTCACATTCTTCTTTCAAATCTCTGCTGTTTTCTGTGTACTTGCCTATTTTTCATCTACTTGTTTTGTTCAGTCATATTGTCCAAGAAAGTCAGTGCAGTGCAGTCAGTTATGCCTATAGACATTTTACTCAGGCTCTCATGGACCATGGATTGTGACCCCAAATGGGGAATTGAAGGGTTTTATTTGGGATTGCCAGCTGAAATACACTAAAAATGACAATGGTCTTTAAGCAATTTGGGTTTCAATCAGCATCATGGTTTGAGTAATATCATAATTTCAAACATTCAATAAAACCCGTTAAGGCAATCCAAATTGCAAATTTTCTGTCACTTCTAAGAGGGAAAAGAGTTCTTTGTTACTCCCAACAAAACTCATTTGGATATACTCTTGGATACTCTATACTTGGATATTCTCCAAAAGTGTTTGTAAATATTTTAGCACTGAAGTGTTGTTTTATTTGAGTAGCTTAGGGACTGAAGGGCATGACCCAAGTTATTTTGCTATAAAGCTGAATGGAGAAGGCCGAAGGGAAAGCTGGAAGACTTGTCACAGAACTTTGGAGGGACCAAATGGGATGCAGTCGGCAGGGCACCTTCTCAATCACCAGTTATTTTTCTCCATTCCTTCCAGTTCTCCCTTCTATTGCATTTCCTATATTTTCATAATGACTCTCACAGAAAGGGTTCACTTTAGATTTCTAAAATCCTTGTTGTGAATCATGAAGTTAATTTCTCTGAACAACCTTGTTCCCCTGAATACTTGTAAATTTCCAATGGATAGGCCATTAAATGAAAATTTTAATGAAAAATATAAAAGGGTTGACCAACATGGGTAAGAGGGCATTTGTAGTAATAAAAAAAATATTTGGGATTAGAGTTCAACAAAGTCTATATTTTGAAATTCATTGCCATTGTAATCTTGTAAGAGGGATGTCATGGTTATAACATGTCCTACAGCTGCTTCTGAATCTTGATTGTTAAAGTATAACAGTGGTAAAAGCAAGCAATTGTAGTGGTTGCATATGGGCAGCATTCGTGGTAATGGTGGTGAATTTTTGAAGGAAGTGGGTCTCACTATTGATTAAATAAATCCAAACATATAATGATTGTTTATAACTTGATACAAACTGTTGAGTGCTCAATTAAATTTCTTTTCATCCTTCTGGAAAACATGCATTTCATGAAAGTTCATAAGTTATAATTCAAATTACTTCACTGGAATGAACTCATAAACATTCAATAAAAACAAAACACTACTTAGCCAAGAGTTATGTAAAAATTGGAAATTTTGAGTAAAAATTCATGGGCTGACTAGAACATGAGATTAACCAAGATTTAGGTATACTAAAAATCGCAGGAAGCACTGATGGACATACCGAAAACCGAATATAAAAAATGTTTCGAGGATCGGATCAAGCGCTGGCATAAGTGTGTTGCAGTCGATGGGGATTACTTTGAAGGGGACAATATAGATTTAGATGAATAAACTTGTATTTTTAATTTTCTGAATAAATTCCGGGAACTTTTTGATCAAGGTAGTATATGGTGAGACCCTTCCTATTGTTCAGTGACAAGAGCTTCAGCCAAGGGATACAGATTATTCCATGTGAACCTTGGTTGCTTCCTCGTGTGATACCTCCAGAAGGATATAAAGTCATTGAAA
The DNA here is from genome assembly GCA_037158775.1 of Hetaerina titia. Taxonomy (NCBI): domain Eukaryota; kingdom Metazoa; phylum Arthropoda; class Insecta; order Odonata; family Calopterygidae; genus Hetaerina; species Hetaerina titia. The sequence goes on from CM073774.1 coordinate 42,983,027, forward strand.
TGATAGTTAATGATAGATACTTAATTAATAGCAAATATGGTAAGTGTCAATTCTAAGTTCATCTGTCAATCTTAGTGCCATGTCCAACACAATTGGTCCCAAGTATGAACAAGGAGAGATTCTCAAATGTATATTCGAAAATGAAATACACAATTATGAATTGAAATGAAGATGGGTGGACCTGTAGGGGGGATGAAAACTTCTCTTTCTTGTCAGACTCTATAGTTTCTACTTTGCGTGAGAAGCTACCTCATTGGTCTGAAGTCAAAACAATGCAATTCTATTTGAAGGCTGGTTCAATAAGAGAGATCTCCTTAAATTTAGAAATATTATTTGTACCATGCATGAAATTTACACAACAGGAAAATAAGATAGGGCTCCATTCCCTGAGCCAGTTCTTGTTTCCCAGGGAGATCTGGTTAACTGACAAGTCACATGTCATATCAATCAAGAAGTCCATAAGTCTATGAAGAATTTTGAATGAAATAGTGTTTTTAAATATGAACATTTGTTATGCTAAATTTTGTTTTTATTCATCATAAAAGGTATTGTCCAGAGAAACTGGGATTGTGTCAGCTTATTAACTACCTAATCGCTTCCGACAGTTGTGATGTCCAAAAATTCACCCTGCCATCAATCAAATAAAGGAAGAAATCAACTGAACATATAATTAGGAGACCAGGTAGTCCAGGAGTAGTGCTGGACTGTTGACTGGAGGGGCCGGGTTTGAGTCAAAGTCATGCCTCTAATGCCCCTTTAGCTCCACCCAAGCTGTTTTTTGGTACCAGATCTCCCTGGGAAACCATAACGGGCACAGGGAAAGGTACTGACCCCCCCCCCCTACCCTGATGTGTGAATTTGACATCCCATCAGGCTTAGAATTGAGTGAACTCTACCATCACTAACCAAACAGATCTTTGGGTTGATAAATGTGATTTTTTTGTGGAGTTTATCACAGTAGTGCCCACCATCCAAGCATTGAGTAGTTATTCATGACGTGCCTTGATTATTCTTTTGTTTTTATAATTAATAGATTTATCCCTATTTGATGTAATCCAATCTTTAGCATGAAACATGTAAATAAAGACTTTTCCCCTATGTATTTGTGGAGTAATGAAATGTTTTTGAAAAATATTTAACAGGCAGCCATTCATGTTTGAACTGGCAGAAACCAGCTACAACTAACTGTTAAACCAAATGAACAGAAAGGTAGGAAGGTGGCTGTGGTTGAAAATATGAATTTCAGCTGATTAAATTGAAGTGCGATTTAATGTGTTAAATTATTCAAGCTGGAAAAACAGTAAACCAACACCAGTTGGTTTATTGCGATGACGTAACCATAGTGTAGAGTTTGCTATCGAGTGGGCATTCGAAATGCTCCTGCAAGATACATGAAACCCAAAGAGCCTTAACCACTCATTCGTATGTAGATGGCTTACTTTAATTTGGTCTTTATTTAAAATGCTTCTTCCAATTATGTTGCCAGATATAAAGGCTAATGTTCTTTAATCCTTCCAAAGGCTTTTTCTCTCCTCTTTTTCCACTTCAGTTTCTCAAGGGCCAAATTCTTAATCTTCAAACTGGTTAATTGAATCTGAATGAAGAGGTACAATGAAATATGAAAAGTATTGATTGCATTTTGAAGTAATCTAGCATTATCTACTCCTACGTTGAGTCACATTTTATGTTTTGGCGAACATTCTCAAAAAAATTCCTATTAAACTAAGATTTAAAATCCTTCTATTGGTATAAGATTTTATCTTGTTCTATAATTGACATGTAAATCTAGTCAAACAAATTACTGGTCATAAAAAGGTTTTAATGAACAGTTGCTCAATTCATTCTTTGTTTTGATATCAGATTCCATACAAATTGAACCTGATTGATTATAGTCTTGTTATTTTAAGTTTCTTGGTATCTAATTTTCATTTGATTGTTACAGTTTTCTGTTCTTTAATGTAGGTGTAATGATATAATAATCATATTAATATGGTGATAATGATCGGTTTATGATGAAAAACTGCTACCAAATAGGAGAGCAACAACTTCCTTTCCACACTTAACTGAACAACCCAGCCCAATAGACCCCTCTTCAATACTATGAATACCTCCTTATTCCATTCCATCGAATATGCCTCTACTATTACTGACCCTTCCTCTCCTAACATTCTCCCCTCTAGTAAAACTTTCAGCACCTCATTGCTAATCAAAAAGTCCTGCATTCACCCTTCCTGCCTGATTATTCCCAGCAATACCCTCTGCTCTCCCATGATTCCTAGTTAGTAGGCTAATAATATGCATTTTGGGAATTAATTACAATGTAAATTCCTAATGCCTGTGCAACCAAGCAAATGAAGTTTTATTAGTTTTTAAAATGAATCCCATTGATAGGTAAACTTTTAATTTCAGAATATGATGTACTAAGTGATGCGTGGATAGCAAGCTTATAAAGTTAATTTTCTGGTACAATCAAAAGTGTACATAGTAGTTTTTCCAGTTTATTCCAAATATTCTAAGAGCATTTTTAACTCTACTTCATTTGAATTTGGATGAAAGTCAAAGAAACTTAACTGAAGATGCAGTAATATTATCCCTGAAATCAGTGATGTGGGTCTTCTCAAACCCAAGGAGTCTTCATATAGAGTTTGCTGCATTATTTAAGAAGAAATTAACTTATTTGACACTATTGTATTCTATAATTTTGAAATTAATAAAGGTTTTGAATATATTTTTGCATTAATGATTCTGATGTACAATTCAAATGATAACTACTCTGACTGCAGTAACAAAAGGCATATGAAAGCGGCAACCAGTGGATAGAATTGCATAGATCAAGTACACCTTTTAAACAGTGGTGAGAAGTGCCATTATTAACTAATATTCAAGTGTTATATATCAAAGATAACGCTTCTTTATTTAAAAACTTACAGATTTCATTTAAATAAAAATTATTTAAATTACTGAACTAGGAGAGATTACAACAATTACCGTTGACCCTATTTTTAATTTGAGCATTCCCTAATATTTAACTGGCAAATGTTTAAATATTACCTCGCTACCATTTGAATACATTATGAAGTTACAGCAAAGTCTATACGAATGTGGTGGAAGTAATCGGAAGGGTGCGTCACATATTAACCGAGCCCCAATTTCGAACGGTTTTCATTGAACCAAATTTGAAATCTTCATTGTATTTTGTATGGCCATGTAAAAATTGAAATTCGAAATTACACGTTGGTGTCTCTAGTGGGAAAAAGATGTATTAGGATGTGCTGATATTTGAGGAGGTTTCAACTAGTGAAGGCATGCGCCATCTGTTGGCTGAATCCTCAACCAATCCGTTAATTAATTTTTTGGTTCATTAATTTTCAAAAAAGTGTCACCAGAGATTTTGACGGTGGGTACAGGACACCGCAGGAGATCAGGAAAACAATTAAATATTGAATATTTTTGTGATGAGGGCTGCCATTTTTTCCGGCGCCCCGCCGCCCGGCCGGAAAAAATGGCAGCCCTCCTCACAAAAATATTCAATATTTAATTGTTTTCCTGATCTCCTGCGGCGTCCTGAACCTACCGTCAAAATTTCTGGTGATAGTTTTGTGCATATTAACGAATCGAAAATTTTTTGCGAAAAAAAAATTTTGACTGCAAAAAGAAACCGTGGTAATATACGCTATAGTCTCGCCTCCGCAATCCTCCTCTTATCCCCCGGGCTACCGGGTTACTTGTGATTTCCTGGTTCAAAACGAATATATGACTTGCAAAACTACGGACTTAGCCGATTTTTCTGAAAATCAACTCGATGAGCTCAGCAAGGCTCTCACCCGACGAATCCAAGGCATCTGCCTGCCTCGACACCTCTCTTGTCAGACGAGCGGCTCTGGACTTAGAATATTTTTCGCTGGGTGGCCTCGGAACTTCAGTACGCATAGTTTCTCGGGGAGGCTTTGCACCTCACGATACTCCGAGACGGCTCGTGAGCGGTTGGCCCTTGATGGAGCTACTCTTTATTGTAGCGCGAGCCGGTTCTCGGAAAACATTCGATACCATGTGTTTTCTCATGTGATAGGCCAATTAACTCTTAATTATTGGACTTTGTTCAGTTCGGTGCATGACGTAATTTTTTGCCTGGTGCAAACAAATGTAGCTCATATGTTTATTATAATCACGAATTACACCTTAAAAACCAAAGAAAATTGTTCATAGTGCACACAATGTTGCTATTCAGGATAGGAAATTACTTTGGAATAATTTGACTACATTTTAGGCTATCAACCCACAGATTAAGGCCTTTTATTTTTTACATTTCCTACACATAATACGCATTACTTACTATAATACTGACTACTTAACTATTTCCTGATGACAATTAATTTAAATAATGCCTCTTTCTCGATTTTATGGCTTTTAAATAATTTTTTCTGACAGATATTTTCTGGAAATACGGACATTCCTGTCAAGTTATATTTTAATTCTTAACGAATTGAATAACCCGTATTGCTGAATGTATGGCAGAGGGTGTAAATGTATTCAGACTGCCATTATTATTTGGAGATTATTAGAATTTATTAATTTACAGCTCCTGTATTTCTCTTTTTAATTCTTATGCAGCATATTAAGGCAAAATTAGTCATTCAAAAGAAACACAAAGGGAAAGATTTAAAAATAGACAACATTCATTATTGTTTCCTTAATCTTTATTACTCATAAATACATTTGTTGAGATAAATTTGTATTGGACATTCCATCAGTATTCCAAATATACTTTTTTAACCAAAACATTTGACCAAAATACCCTCATAGCCACCCACTATCCATATAGTTAGGGGTGGAGGAGTTGCAGTCTATTCAGAGGCCTCATTTAAGGCTGACACCCACATGAAGTGCACTTCTTAGGATGCTGACAGCACTGTCCAACTTGGTATCAGCAAGGAAACATACACCTTCGTTTCAAAATTCCTTTGGTGAAAAAGCTTGCTGATCAACTTTGTTTCCCATGGATGCTCCTCTTGTCACCTAGCATAAGCGTCCAATGAAAGACCTTAGGGAACAATTGAAATATGATTATGAATTTTAAGTAAATGTGGTTTTTTTAAAGTACTTTTAGGATGTTTTAAGCAAAATATAAATATTTGTGTGTTCAAAAGGGCAAAAGAAATATTTACTGGTTTAAGATTGGTTCCCCTTTAAACTTTAAAACAAAATATAAATGTTCACTTGAAATCTATACATATAACCACATTGAAATATCAGAGATATTAAGCTGTAAATAAAATGGAAATGAATTTCATACAAATGGTATTTTACTGGAACATGCATTTCATCCATGACAATTTATTGGAAATTATTTGATTAACAACTGATGCTACTTCACTCAATTTCGATATTTTATTCATTCATCTAAAATACATGGGCAGAACACTTCTAAATGAATATATCTGTGATTAATAATAGTTAAAAATGGCTTGCTGAAATGAATACCTTCAGATACTCATAAATATTATGCAAGAAATGTGAATCTAAATTGCATTAATTTGTTTCTGCATATTGATCAGATGAATTTTTTTACAGCATTCATATTTAAAAATTTATTTAAATATTGTCACATGAATGTGGAATAAATAAGATTAAGTAAAAATAACAATGGAATCTCTTTCCTTTCAAGAGAAAGGAGATGAGGTACAATTGAACAACATATTTTACGATGAATTCTATGGTTTCAGGCTCAACTTTGTGGAGGTTCATTTTAAACGAACATATTTTACTGTATCAAATATGTAATTTAATGGAAAATCACCTGGGCTAATAATTAAGTTCACAACATGTTTTTACAGATTTATTGATGGATTCATAGTTTTCTCCAAAGGAGCTCCAACCACTGCTTAGCCTCTTACACCCTCCTCACCTGCCCATGTGAGCTATATATCCCAGAAAGGTGACCAATTATGAACCAAAGAATGAAGAAGATAGGATGAGAGAATAAGGATGACAGAATGAAAGTAGAGGAATGTGTTTTGGGTTGGTAGGCCCTGGATGCTAAACTAGGACATGAGCATAGGGTAACTGGGTACTTGGTGATAGAAAAAGGAGTGCCGAGTGTTTGTTGTGATTTTCTAGAAAAAAATATTCTAGTATAGGAGATGTTAAGTATTTTCTGATTTTTGGTGGGAAAGAACAACTCTGGTGATGAATAGTTGCCCTGGATCATAAACTACAAGACAAAGAGCATGGGGCAAACATGGGCCCACAGATTGAGAAAGAAGTGCTTTGGATTTATGCAAAATTTCGAGAAAAAAATGTTTAGTTAAGGAGATATTTTTTCAAAAGGATCTCCTTTCGCTATAAAAGACAGTTTACCGCTTGGGCTAACTTAAGCTTAGCTATCTTTCTGGGGCCGTATATCATACTCGTAGTATCTATGAGGAAGGAATCTGGCCGGAAGACTTTGTAAGATCAGTGTTAGTTCCTATTCCGAAAAAGGTAAAGGCTACATAATGTGAGAACTACAGAACAATAAGTTTGATATCCCATGTAACTAGAGTTATTCTCAGGATCATCAACAAAAGGATAGAGAGTAAGGCAAATGATTACTTAGGGGATGATCAGTTTGGTTTTAGGAAGGGGAGAGGTATGCGTGACGACATTACAGTAATGAGATCACTAATCAAGAGGAATATAGAATACAATTAGGACGCATTTGTCTGTTTCGTAGATTTCGAAAAAATATTTGATAGAGTGAATTGGGAAAAATTAATGCGTGTATTGCAGAAAATAGGAATGGATTGGAGGGACAGGAGACTGATCCGCAACCTGTACATGTCTCAGACTGCTCAGGTGCAAGTGGGGAACGGAGAGTCCGGATGGGCAGTGTTAAGAAGATGTGTAAGGTAGGGTTGCCCATTGTCACCGGTGCTGTTCAACGTATATGTAGAGGAAATGATTAAAGAGGCATGGGAAGAACTGGAGGTAGGAATGATAGTCGGAGGGGAATTCGTAAAATCGGTTAGGTTTGCTGATGACCAAGCATTAGTTGCTCAGTCAGTCAAGGGGTTGCAAGCATTGCTGAGTGAATTGGAGGTTCAGTGCGATAAATATGGGATGAGAATCAATATTAATAAAACAAAGGTAATGCGATTTTCCAGAAAGAAAAAGGCTAAGCTTAATATTAAAATAGGCGGGGAAAAAATAGAGCAGGTAGAACAGTTTACGTATCTGGGAAGTGTTTTGGACCAATACGGTCAAAGTAGAAGGGACGTAAGGAGAAGAATTGTGCTAGGCAAGGAGGCTTTCACAAGGAGGAAGGAGCTTATGATGAACTCTACAGTTATCTGTCACTATATTTTAATGTTTACCTATCTAATATGCGGGTCGCGGTGGTCTAATGGGTAGAGTGTTGGACTACTGGCCGGAGGGTCCCGGGTTCGATTCCCGGGCAAGGCACTTTGAGCACCTGCAGCTCCACCCAAGCTAGTTGATTTTTCGGGTACCAGATCTTTCTGGGAAACCATAACCGGCACAGGGAAAGGAACTGGCCCCCCTACTCTGATGTGTGAATATTCACACGCCGTCGGGCTTGGTACATGGGTGAGCTCTACCATCACCTACTAAACCGACCTTCGGGTTGATTACTGTGTTTATGGTTTTTTTTTATCTAATATATGTTGGAGGTAGGTACCATAATAAATACTGCTGATGGCACTATATTTTAATATGATTGAACCTTGTTCCCATTGGACAAATATGTAATATTTATTCACAGTTTGTATATTGCAGAAACAGTGAAAATTTTGTGGGTTTTATAAACCCTTAAGATGAAATTAAATAGTGAAAATATGATAACAATGGAGTCCTGTAAATAAAAGATATTGATGAGATATAAGTGGCTGTTATTTTAATCAAGAAAATCCCTTTCCATTTCTATTTTGTTGCAAACAAGACATCAAGTCCTACACAGATTATCCTGTTAAAGTTATCTATTGTTCTCTAGTCACTATCTCCCTTTACTTTGTGGTCTAACCTTGGTCTTTGTGATGTGGTTGCTGGCCTCGGTAGGGGGAGGTAATGCCCATGCCTACCAACCCAGAAGTTGTGGATTTGACTCCCACCTAAGCGAGTTTTCCTCCACCTAGGACTTGGGAGTTTGCAATTGTCTTCAATGCATTGTTAATCAATTGTCAGTGTCTTCAAATACTCTATGGCTAGGCAGAAGAGGGTGCTATGAAGTCTTAATTTTGCCCCGATGAAGCCGTTAAATAAATACCTACCCAAATAGTATGGGGCCATAATAATTCTATGTGGCATAGTTAAACTTGTGAGTTCTGAAACTTACTTAAAGTCTAAATCACAAATGAACACTCAAACAAGCACATGGAAGGTAAGCTTTTGCCCAAGTAAAACATGAACAATGACCACTTTACAGAATTTCAATATCATGACTCTCACGTTTGATTTTCCGGGATGGCTGTCCAAATTTCAAGGTTCATATTCAGAGCGCTCCTTGCAACTGACGGATGAACCATTCCCAGGCAGTTGGTCAAGGTCAATCTTCTCTTTCAAAGCCTCCTGCAGGGCGGAATTATTTATTTTTATTTTACAAAGACGAAGCACTGAAAATTTAATGTCGTGCAGCTCTCGTCAATCTTCTTAAGGCAGGAAATGCACAAAATAAAAACAAACATTTGAACATGTACGCCTTACACAAATTCAAATAAACTTCAAGAATTGTCCTCCTGAAATCTTCAACACAAAAGGAGTCATTGGCATTTTAACTGAAAAAAGCACCTTGCTGGAAATGATGGTTCAAACCCCTGTGTAGATGAATCATTTTTGCCCTGTGTATTTCCTTAATTGCTTGTACATCAGCAGGTGATTACTCTACATTTAATTGCAAATTAAAATAGCAAATGCTAATAAATTTATTAGCATTTGCTAATAAATTGCTAATGATAAGGGTGGGAATCAATGAGTCTGGCAGATTGGGATGAGACTATGGATTGGAGAAATGGTAGACCTTGGAATTATAACTCAGGACGGCAGTGAATAAAATACACCAATTAGCTCCCTCAACTGTTCCAATGATTCTTACCTCGGGTATATTGCCATGTACACATTTTCCTCTGGATGTCCATAATTCCCACTGAATGTATCCTCTATTTCTTCATCTAGCTCAACCTTCAAATGGACTGGGAAATGGTTGGGGCTTTCCATAAGTGGGAGAAATTAGCAAGGGTGGTGAGTATTCAAGGCTATTCTCATTACTAATACAGCAGTACTGGCAGCAAATGTATGGTCACTGGAAAACATATTGATAAATCTTAAACTATCAATAAACATTTAATCATTTCATCTGGGTAAAGATTCCTTGGGCTATCTGAAGGTTTAGGCTTTCATGTCCACTGGTAGGAAACTTACAAGAGGATGACAAATGAACACACATGAATTTCATCTATTCAGACATCTCCCTTCTCTCTACTTCTATGGATGCTGAAGTCAAATAGATGTACACACATGAAAAAAATTTCAAAAAGGGAAATGATTCAAAGACTAGATTTAAACCAGGATTCTTCAATTCCAACTGCACTTATGCCAGTTAAAATGTCAATGCATCCTTAAATTGCACTGGCAAATTTTTTTTAGATTTTAGTGGGAGAAATGTTCCCATAAATTAACATAGAGACAACATCCTTCTGTAACCATATTCATGCAAATTGCACTTGAACCCATTAGATTTATGCCAATTCAAACATATGCATCAGAGTTCGATTTGATTAAACTCAAGAGACACTATGAGATATGCTCCAACAGTAAATCCAGGGGATTAAATAGCCGATGGCAAAAAAAATTAAACTTTCAGACTGTAAAAGCATTTAACTACACAGAATTCAAAAACAAATCATCAGCTGGTTGATTGCTTCGGTTGATAAGCAACTGAATCAATCCATTCCAGTCACAACAATGACTGTGACCATGTGATCTGCGGCATATTGCCTTTGACTTTCACCCTTGTGGCAGTGTATGCATGGTAATTAATCAGAACATGATGCTCCTTTATAAAATGATAAAATATGAGACAGTTATCCACAGCCAATTGCTTCAACTAATCTTTCCAAGTTGGTAAATTATCTTGCAGTACTTTAATTAACCCACAGTACAAGATGTACTCAATGATACAATATCCAAAAGAGTATCACATCCTTGGAAAATGCACAAAAAAACATTATTACTCGCTACAGACATTGAATTCAAGTCAACTGGTGCAGTACAACCCTGGTCCCTGGGTTCAAACTCATTGATATACATGAATGGAAATCACTCTACCACCAATCTTTCTCACCAGCATGCCTAATCCTCTTTCTCACCAAACATACTACCCTTTCTATACATCTCACAGTCAACACCCATCGTACATTCCCTCCATGCACCAATTTACATTGCCTCTATTCATTTGCCACCAAGAACAATCGCTCCCTCTCCTCTCTCACCTAATCAAACAAAAGGGAAAATCCACACATTCACCAAATAGTCCTTCCACTATATTCAACGGTAATTTCAGATCTTCCTCGGTTATATTACAAATAGGCATTAACCACCTATGCAGGTATGCCTTATGGAACAACAAAACCAACCTAATTTGAACTATAAAAACTGGTCCACCGGTGCTGTAAATTCACTCTGCACAAATATTTTGCATGAAATGTCATGTATTAAAAAAGTAGAAAAATTAATCAAAATAAAATTATTGGATTCAATTCATTCAATTAAAATTAAATTGTTTGGATTCTCTTGGAAATTTGGAGTATCATTCTAGACTTAATTTTTAAATGTACACAGGCTCAACCCAAAATGTGTAAATGTCATGTGCACTCACAATCATGCCTTCATTGATCTGCATATCGATTAGCTCAGCCATTGATACACATATTCTTGAAATATTTGAACTCCACCAATTTCCTGATGCACATGACGCAAATGGCTGGGGGTTTTCCATCACCAAGATGCCCCTGTCAACTGGAAAATCATGAACACTTTATCATATATTAACTGATACATTTCAAACTCGGTTATTAAGAAAATATACAAGAGTACTGAGTAAAATAACAAATATATAATAATAACTATAAACACACGTACACATATCAAACAATTACAGTAAGTCTTCAAAAGCCCCTTATCAACTAGAGAATTTGAAAGATTCAACGAGTAATGCCGGCAATAAATACTGTGGTTGAGAAAAATTGTCTTTTGCTATTACAATATGATCATTTCCTTATGAATATGTAACATTGGTCACCGGAGGGTTTTAACTACCACACACCATTCATTTCCCTAAAGATGATAAAAATTGTACATATAATAATCACAATCTCAAATTAGAATCACCATAATTACCAATAAAGTTCATCTAGGACTTCTAAATTCCATATTAAAGCAGCCCTTTGGATGATAAAATCAGTTCAGCATGGACGGGAAATGCAGCTAATTAAAAAATGTAGAATGCATTAATTTTCGAAACAACCGTTAGAGTGAATAAGTGAATAACAGTAACAGTCTCTTTCTGAAGGGTAAACTTACACAGGTTTAAAGGATTCAGCACTCATTTCATTTGGATCCCGTTGCCGAAAAATGTGTTATGATTACATAATTATGTTAAGAAATTAAATCAACACAAATTTAAAAAATATGGTCCACAGGCGCTTGTTGACCAAGGAATAAAGATCTGCGCAGAATAATTACAGGACTCGTTAAAGTCATACCAAATCATCCCAGCTTACAGTAAGGAATCAATCAACTGCAGATACATGCTAGTCAAATGTTTCCATTGAAATGACTCATTTTCTTGGAGACAAAATCCCCGCGACTGCCTATTTACACGCGAAACTAACTTCTATTGTTAAAAGTGACAGTCGCAGTTCTGAACGATAATCAGGGTGGGCAACTCCATATGTTATTGCAATGGTTGCCGATATATGCTCCCTATTTTCATTCAATGGAAGAAAGACATTAGTAGATATGTGATGCTAAGACTTTTGTTTTCTTATTCTTGTGACTATTTAGGATCAGACAAAGGGATATTGTCTCCCATCCTTCGAAGCATTTCGGCCCCAACCGAATGGAACTCGCTTATACAAGTAAATGTACAGGTAGACGACTTACATGCTACTACCTTCAGATAATCAAGAAATGTCACTTATTGCCGAATGATTTTTCCAGGTGGGGGAGATTTTATCAAGGAAAATATTCAAAATCAGGTCATCAATACGATTGTCATTTATGAATTCATTTTTGTTATTTCATCGACACATTTCTTCCGAAGTGGAGAAATGGCATGGACGTGATAACATAATCAGAGTTACGATACAATATGAAATAAATGTACATTTTCTTGTTTTATTTGAACTTTTTTTCTGAAGATAGCATTAAAATTTTAATAATGTATTAAAATAAAATTACACTTCTACATGTATGAAGCTAGGTATACTTTTTGTAATTTTCTGATGGAAAAATTCATCAATGAAAAAAAAACCTGTTAATTATGTTACGTGGTTCTAAAAATACGATAAATGTATTCCACCATCCTATATGCTAATATTTTTCTACGGCTTTGGATACTGAAATTCTTGTAGATATTTTAAATTAAAACTTGGCTGAGCTAATTCCTAAATAATGAGTACTATCATTTTATCAAAAATTAATAAAATATGGTGAATAGTGATTCATACTGACGGAAAACGAACTTATTTCTGGTTTAGAAACAAAAATTAATACCCGAGTAATCAGTTTATCTTCGTGAAACAATTAAAGAGTATCATGGTTTAGTGATTAGTAGTTATTGCGTCTAACTTTAAATTTAGTGATGACGGATCATGCCTAAAAATTTGCAAATTCTTCCGAACCTTAACAATAACGCATTTAAACAAAAAATACCGGGACCGTAAACTTGACAAGTTACGGTCCCGGTATTTTTTGTTTACATTGATTCACGACCGTAGCTACGTTCCTTGTATATTTAAATAACACATTTGGTTGGTAAGACTGCCGACGCGTGCGCATTACTTGTTTAGGCAGTGTTTACAAACAAAACATGTTTCCATTGTAATGTTAGAAGTAGACATACCGGCAAAATACTGATGAATTTGAATATTTTATTCTAAGTTTACATCATGGGAAGTTCTTGGAGTGGACCGGCTGTTGATTATTCTTCATGGGTCTCCCGAGGCATTTTAGGCTCTATCGGAAGGAAAAGAAAAAGAGATGAAGAATCAGACGACGAAGTAGATCCAATGATTAATGAAGCAATGCACACACCGAAACGGTAAGCAATTGATATTTTCCTTTTTACAATTTGTTATTGACTCAGGAATTCCAATGGTGGCGTATCATTTTGAGTGGAATCTAACATAACCCTGCTTGTATCATGTTTAGAAAAATGTTGGTGACTACGGCGGATTACATTTATCAGACACTATTCAAAGAAGGCATAAACAGTGATGTTACTGTTGTAGCTTTGGGAAAAGAGTGGAAATTACATAAAGTTTACCTAGCCCAGGTAATACAACTTTAAATGTACTTATGTAGTACATCATTATTTTCAGTTTCTAATGCACCAATCTATTAATTTAGAGCCCATACTTCAATAGTATGTTTTCTGGATCATGGAAAGAGTCAACGGAGAGCCATGTAAATATCCAAATAGAGGACCCAAATATAAATTTAGATGGTAAGAATAATAATCATGTTACTAAAGAAATTGGCTGATCGTGTTTATTTCAGTGTATATATTTTTTATGTTAATAATGACATCATTGCAACTTCAATTTAAAATTTCAGCGCTGTTTATCGTTTTGGGCTCACTTTATCGAGATGAGTTCGTGTTAAAGCCTGCTGAAGTTATTCCTGTCCTTGCAGCTGCCACCCTTTTTCAATTGGATGGAATAATTACAGAATGTGCTGAAATAATGAAAGATTCGACGAATGTTCAGGTATTAATTTATTTGCTCTAATTTTTGTCAGTTATTTATATTATTTATATATTTCTACAGCATGAAATAAACACTTCTTTTCAGACCGTAGTTAGTTACTACAATACTTCATGTCAGTATGGCGTACCATTAGTGAAAGAAGCGTGCCTGAATTGGCTGAAGGTTAATTTACTGAGTAACATGATGGACTTTCCCAAAAAACTTCGGGATATCAGGTTATACATTGATTCAATTTTCATTAATAATTATACTCTAGCATGTCGTCAAATTGTTCATTTTTGATAAACTAGTTCTAGTTTAATTAACTCAAAAATACAGCTTTTCGGTATTTCAAAACATTTAATCTTTTATTTTCGATTTCAGTCCAACTTTAATGAGCCTATTGGTAGGGAGTCCCGATTTGTTTGTGATGCAGACCGAATTCTCAGTGTACATCATGCTAAAATTTTGGCTTTTTCTCCAACTACATCAGTCGTGGGAAGGGAATTTCAATGACGGTTTACCTGAGGCTCAAAAGTATTTTCAAAGTCGTAAGGGTAAGTACATTTGTGGTTCTGGGTGTTGTAAAGGTATATTGTGTGCAGGTACTTCAACTATATTATCTTGTGTAATGTGCTAACTTCTTTTCATGGATGTAATTTGAATTAATTAATAATTAATACCAAAAACTAAATTTAGAGCTGCTATGGTGTAATCTAGCAATTTCATTAGGAAAGGTATCCTTTATTAAGAAGCACCGAAATTTATGAGTTTAGTTTTCATTGTTTTTGCATTTTTGCAAAACTGATAACTCTGTGGTCACCTGAGATACTGCCCACATTGATGTATATTGCCTTTGGTTCTCAACCTGAGCTGTGTACAGAGTTATTTTGCCAAAATATCACATTATTCATATTTGCCGACATACAGTTACACCATCTTGGGGGTTATACTGGTTTTGCACTAACTTTCTCGTCACAGTACTGTGGTCAATTCAGTGAATTTTACTCTCCTCAATCACTCTGAAATGGATACTGGTCTGATCACCTTTATCTCTGCCATTAGTGCCTTTGGATGATGCCTCACCAGTTTTGCCGTGTGGTTGGGTGATAGTCACACCATTTTTCTTGTTGCCTCATAACAAAAAAAAATCACAGTGATTTTGTTATCAAAAGCTGAAAAGTTTGGCATAAAAAGAATTTGAAATTGGAACCCTCAGCATCAGTTTGCCAACTCTGGGCAACCTCTAAAAAGCCGTAAAATGAGAGTTTATTATCCGTACTAAGAGGTAGGTGTTTGAATGATCAAGCGAAATTATCACACATTTGGGGCTGCTTAAGAAAATTGGGTTTATACACATTGCAATTGATAAAATCAGATGCACTGATTAGTATTGAGCATAAATATTTTTGTGAAATTGTTTATTACTTGTTGAATAGGTGTTTTAAGGCTCCCTTGCACCTCTTTGTTGATATCATATATTTTCCACCAAATTTTTTGTTTATTAATTTTTCACATTTCTAGTTACCTTTTATTGTGTGGTTTTCCTACTTACAAGTGTCTAGGTTGTTTAATGATTGATAATTTAATGTACTTTCACGTTGTACAAAATCCTTTGTGTAATTGCTTTGTCTATTCAATGACGCTTTATGTTTGTTACCAAGTACTCAGGTAAATAGGCACTCAACTGAAAGGAAGAGTTTAGCTCACTGGTCTCTTTTCAATACTTATTGCACAAGAATATTATCTTAAGGGGTCAGGTTGCCATGATATTTAGCAAATGTTCCGTTCAGAGCTTAACATTCAGATTTTATTCCTGCAAGAATTACCGTAATCACTGGTGTTACAGTGTTAATTCATGTTTACTGCAAGTTTGATTGCACTGAATGCTAAATGGTACACTGTAATGTAGTATGAGTCCTCATTCAGGATGAAATTGTGCATGTATCATATTTCTATCCATTTTCTCTCCCTTTCTGTAATCACATCCAAACTTGTCCTAAATGTCACAAAAGATCCTCAATGTTGCATGGCTTAAACTAACATTACTGTATACATTGCTTATATGTATTGCTATAATTATATGCTATGATATTAAGTCCAAGCAATCATCCTTGATAGCCTCTTGTTCCATAAATTGATTTCAGGTCAGGAGGCATTTTTGGATACCATCCTCGGTGGAACATACAAGAAGGCATTTGGAAAGTTAAGACTACCGCACCTAGTCAACCACCATATTGACCTTGAAGTAATTCATTCTGACAATATTGTTCCTTCTCGCTGGCTTGGGCCAGTAATAGAACAGCAATGGTATAAAATGTTGCGGATTGATCAGGGTGTGGATAAAGGGTATGTTCAAAGTTTATATTTATGGTTGATTTTTTGGATATTGAAGAAAAAATGGCCTTGCCTAATTTCTCAAAAAGCCTTGTGGAAATTGGTATACATTTGTAATCCCTTATTATAATTGGTCCCAGACTGCTCAGGTGCGAGAGGGGAACGGAGAGTCCGGATGGGCAGTGTTAGGAAGAGGTGTAAGGCAGGGTTGCCCATTGTCATCGGTGCTGTTCAACGTATATGTGGAGGAAATGATTAAAGAGGCATGGGAAGAACTGGAGGTAGGAATGAAAGTCGGAGGGGAATTCGTAAAATCGGTTAGGTTTGCTGATGACCAAGCATTAGTTGCTCCGTCAACCAAGGGGTTGCAATCATTGCTGAGTGAATTGGAGGTTCAGTACGATAGATATGGGATGAGAATCAATATTAATAAAACAAAGGTTATGCGATTTTCCGAAAAGAAAAAAGGCTAAGCTAAATATTAAAACAGGTGGGGAAAAAATAGACCAGGTAGAACAGTTTACATATCTTGGAAGTGTTTTGGACCAATACGGTCAATGTAATAGGGACGTAAGGAGAAGAATTGCGCTAGGCAAGGAGGCTTTCTCAAGGAGGAGGGAGTTGATGACGGGGACGTTGAGTAGGGATGTTAAGACAAGACTCGTAAAAACTCTGATATGGAGCGTAGCTATGTACGGCGCGGAAACGTGGTCGCTGAAGCAGGAGGATAGACGTAGATTGGAGGCTTTTGAAATGTGGGTGTGGAGAAGAATGGAGAAGGTGAAATGGACCGAAAGGAAAACAAATATGAGGAAGTACTGGAGATGGTGGGGGAGGAGAGGGGTTTGTTGAAAGAAATCCTATGGAGGCAGGAAAAATGGATGGAAGGCGGATTGAGTGGTAGTGGAATGTTGAAGAAGGTAAGAGGGGAGAATGTTGGGCAAGCGAGGTAAGGGCAGGAACAGGATAGGGATGTTGGACGGGATGAAGGGAGGAAAGAAGTACACCGAGATGAAGAGGGACCTGATATAGATTAGTTTTCTAGGTGGGGAGTCACAAAATGTTTATTTGATAGTTGTGCCCATCCAAAAACCTACCTTAAACGGTGGATTACCTAATAATTATAATTGATAAGTTCTCTTTAATGACCAGTAAATTAAGTCTCTATGTGGAAAGATGGATCTTAAGTGTGATAATATACAATTTCAGCATTAATTGGCCTTTTGTTTAGTTTATATAATTCTACTAAATCATTATTATATCTAAAGCAATATATCTATAGTATAATATCTATAATAGCTATGTGTCTAAGCAAAATATCTATAGTATAATATCCCAATAGCTTGCCCTAATAAACTTGCTCAATACACATTCTATTTATCACTTCAAATTAAGATTTGAGAGGAAATGTCTTTTCCCATTGTAACTGTTGATACAATTTTGATTTTGCCATGTTCAGAAGGCTATATTTTACTTAACTTATAGTATTGTCTACATTTGCTTTGTTTAATCAATTACAAGTAGAGGGAGTTGGCTACAACCTCATTATGTTGTCTACTTCCCCGCCTCTAATCAGTATATACACTTTTAACTTACGGATGATTTGCTAGTGCAGTGGACATGTGTCTCAGGGAGTTGAAATGTATATTGTAAAATAACATTCTATAGAGTGTACAGGTACTAGATGCTATTCCTGTAACATGGGTGCCTTTGACAATGTCTTCATGAAGTTAGTTCTTTTTCTTCCTGTAACCTTTTGTTTCACAAATCTTGTTTGAACTCTTTAAATTATTCTCTGTTATTGGCTGAAATAATTGCTGTATCTCCTTGATGTGGCCTAACTTATTGGAGGGACAGCCAGACTGATGACTTTTTGCTTACTCTGTAACTCCAATGTTTCACAGGAATGATGTGGTGATGCCATGTGCACATGGTACAGAATGTGGCCATGGGAAGCATGAGAAGGCATGAAGTAGACTGAATGTTCTAAATGATTAATGGTTCTCTGATTAGCTAAGCAGGTTTGAGTCTTGTGCCTGTTCAACTGAATTCAATTGCATGTCCCTGCAGTAATAATCTCATTGAGAAATAGAGTCATTTTGGGTCCATTAGTATCACTTTGTTTTTAGTTCAAATTCCTTCCTGAGACTGCTGTTTGCTGTTGGTTATGGTTGTGGTTCACAGCCATAACTACAGCAAAGCGGGAATCCACCAAGCTCATGTAAACAAAAAATACCGGAACCATAAACTTGAATGGCACTAAATAGTAATAACAATAATAAAAATAATTTAAAAATGTAATAAATATAATAATAATTATTTAAATAAATAAATAATAATAAAATTTTAAAAAACACCACACATACACACACAAATTCGAAACAAATAATTAAAGTAATAAAATAAATAAAAAATAATAAAACAAACTTAGAACCACTCGATCACTAGGGTGAGTTACAAAATAACTTTCACTCTCGTGAATAACATTCACACACACACTCAGGGTTTGCCAGGATCCCTCCTATGTCAGTGGCCCGTCAATCACACTAATAAATGAAAATTATTAAAGGATGTAAAGAAACAAAACAACACGTGAATACACAGTCACTCAATCACTCAGGTATGCTCGAAAACATTGACCTTTGTGATTCACATATACTCACACGTTCAGGGTTTACCAGGATACCTTCCAGGCCAGGGACCCGCCAATCACACAGAAATAACTAAACGGAAAATAAGGGACTTCGGTATAAACGCAGCCACTCAATCACTCAGGTGTATCGGACCTTTGTGAAACGTATGCACTCACCCATTCAGGGTTTACCAGGATTCCTCCTAGGTCAGGGACCCAACATTATTTTTTTATTTTTATTACCCGCCATTAATTTTATTATTATTATTACTATTTAGTGCCATTCAAGTTTACGGTCCCGCTATTTTTTGTTTACATTGATTCATGACCGTAGCTACGTTCCTTGTATATTTAAATTTCACCAAGCTCATTTTTTCCTATTAAAAATTTATAAACTAGAATAGTATGTTTTAGATTGATTTGTCAGTGGTCTTATGCTTTGATTCCAATTTTTGCCAAGGCCCAAGGAGGTGAGCTCTGCGGAGTTCCTGGAGGAGAGTCTGCGTTGTGGTCGTACCATCTTGAGCGAAGGGCACCATTGCTGGAGGTGGACTGGCTTCAACTTTGGTCTCGACATCATCATGAACCTCACAAACAGAAAGCTGAAGATCAAAAGAAACCACAGAGCTGACTGCACAGCTCTACTTAGTCACCAGCCTAGCAGGCATCTCCTCATACGGTTAGTCGTTATTATACTGTGTAGTGTACTATACGAGGTCCGTTCCAGCTGTAAGGTCTCCTAATTTTTTCAGACAAACTATGTACTTAAACTTCTATTACTTCTCAAGACAATCTAACTTGTGATGCCCACAGTTTTCACAGCATTGGCACCATGGTTCCATGGCTACCAAGAATGCTTGTGCAGAAATCCCTTTTGTCCACTGGAAAAGCTGGCTGGTTCAAGGCCAAACTCTTTGGCTTCATTGTCACATGAGTTTCAGACTTCTTTGAAATGATGAACCCATGAATGCCTATATTTCACATCCATAACACCAGTATCGCATGTCCTACTCAATTGATGATGAATTTCAAAGGGCATTAAACCATGAAAGTGGAGAAAACACCATTATTTGGTGTTCTCGTACACCATGACTCCATTTTAAGTATTGAAAGTGCTAGCTTCTCTAGTGACAGCTGTGAAAACTCTGTGCTCTGCACAATTCAGCCATCTGTATCTTGTATTAATAACGAGTGTATGCATAGTTTAAGCTCAGTCTCATCTTTATAATTACTCCCAGTCCTGAGAAAAAAATTGGAATAGCTGAGAACTTGAATGAACCTTGTACAGTTTCATGAACCTCGAGCTTATTTCTATGCATGAACATACCCCTGTTAATTATTAAATTTTAGTTTTGCTGAACACATGAATCTTTCCAACTTCTGTGTGACAGTACCTTAATTTTTCTCATCCCTACAGGGTTACAGTAGCATCCTTGGATGGGCAGCTTCAAGTGGTCAACTCTCAAAAAACTGATGTGATGTCCTTGTCTTTAGGCCAGGGAGAAGAGGTGAGATTGTGACTTTAAAATGTCTCTTACATGTCTGGCACAATCAAAAACTTAAATGAATGCTTTATATATCTAAGCTTTTACTTTACTTCATACTCCAAAGATAACTAAATATTTGTACTATGGGGACAGCTTGGTTATAAGCTGAATTAAAATGAATGAGTTTAGGTATTTAATATTTTAATTAATTTAATTGATATCTTTTATGGTTGATTTTCATTGAACAAATGTTTTCAAGCACCTTGCATCATATCCGATCAATTTTTGAAGAAATCTATCTATCTGGGTATAATTTGCCCTCAAAAGTTTTTATGGGACTCATAATTCAATAAGCATCTGCTTAATTCAATAACCACATGCTTGTTAGCCTTTTACTGCATTAAACACAACTTCAGGACCCTAAAATGCAATTTATGAAGAGTTAAAAAAGTCTAGGATAAGTTTATATCGATTACAAGTTGTTATACCAAAGAATTAATGCACAAGTCATTCCTCTATTTCTCCTCATTCATCAGTCAAAAGCTTGACAATATGAGTAGTTTTATGTAAGGAAATGATAATGCTGTTTCATGCATGTCTATACACTGGATGCTAAAAAATACATTAATTTCCATTCTTTCTTAACTAGTCCTCCTTTGTATAGTTGAGTGGCAAGGCCTTTCATTCCTTCATGGGCTGAGTTCATGGTTAAATCAAGTGGATATGAGATTGGGAAAATATCGTAGAAAGTCAGGTAGTAAATGAATAAGGATGTATCTGATTAATAAAAATTGGCAATTTTCCACAAAATAAAATTTTAATTCGACCAGTTTTGATGTAACTACATCATCTTCTGGTGACAGTCATAACTCAGTGTCTAGTAAATATGCTGGAAAGCTAGTAAAGGTTGGTGTGTAGTAGAAAATGGAAGATAGAGGGAGGGGAGGTGGAAGGACGCATGAGTGTTAAGGTGCGGAGGAGGAGAAAGGGGTGGGGAACACAAACAAGTCCGGCGAAAACCTCGTGGCTGGATGGAGTGGGTGTCTCGTTGTTCTCTCTGAGCAGTACCATAGTCCTAGGGCCATGGAGAAAGGGGTCTGGGTTTCCCCCTGGTGGTTGACTGGGTGCAAAATATCGAAGCACAAAGAGGCGTGAAAAGGGGTAAAGATTTGGGATCACTTGTCTATAATGGTTCCAAGGGAGGAACCGTGGGAATACCCTAGCGAGGGTTTAGGGAGGGGTGGAGTATGGATACACTTGCAACGTCACGAGAGGGTGGGGGGGGGGGTTGTAGGGTGGGAGTTGTCCCGCAGCGTTGAGCCTTGCCACATCGTCCGAGAAGAAAGACGTTGGGGGAACACGAGGCTTCCCGCCATCTTCGGGAAAACGTGATCAGCAGATGCACAGGAGGATGAGGGGATAGTAAAGACAAGGGATCACTGGTCACAAGTACGTCGAGGGAAGGTGATGGAGAGGAGGGGGGAGGGTGAAGATAAAAATTGGACTTCGTTGATGAGGCCCAAATCCTTGCGATGTAAGATATCCAGCTGTTCCATAGCATCCAGTTTCCTCCCTTTGGTCAGCTTGTGAAGCACTTTGAAGTTGAAATTGCAGAAATGATTGGAGTTAAGAAGATGTTGGGCAAATAAAGAATTCATATGACCTGTGATATAACCTTTCTTGTGTTCACTGATGCGTGTTGAAAAGCTCCTGCCAGTCTGGCCAATGTAAGTAGCTCCACACTCACACCGGATTTCATATACTTTTCACACCTCTTTGTGCTTTGATATTTTGCGCCCAGTCAACCACCGGGGGAAAACCCAGACCCCTTTCTCCACAGCCCTAGTACTATGGCATCGCTCAGAGAGAACAACGAGACACCCACTCCATCCAGCCACAAGGTTTTCTCCGGACTTGTTTGTGTTCCCCACCCCTTTCTCCTCCCCCGCACCTCGTCACTCACGCGTCCTTCCTCCTCCCCTCCCTCTATCCTCCATTTTCCACTACACACCAACTCCCCTCCTTACTAGCTTTTCAGCATATATACTAGACACTGAGTTATGACTGTCACCAGAAGATGATTTAGTTACATCGAAACCGGTCGTATTAAAATTTTATTTGGTGTAAAATGGCCAATTTTTATTAATCATGATATTCCACCATATCATGCCTGAAACGTCTCTTTTTATTAGGATGTATCCATTAGTGTAATGATAATTGGTTGTCCAATTTGTGACCAGAGAATTCCTGGTTCAAATTCATGCAATATCCCATCAACCACAGCTACAATCCAAGTAGTGTGGTTTTCTGGGTATTCGATCACCTGAGGAACGGCATGCTACACAGGAAAAGGCACTAGTCCGCCTCCGTTCACCCTGAAAAACCAACCTATGGAATTCTGATGGAATGTGTGCTTGGCGTGATCCTAGGCTTACCATAGAACTCCAATTATCCAAATCAATCAGGACCAGACCCCGTTCTGATAATAAAAATTTTGGATAATTGAAGTTTTTTCCGGAAGAAGTGTCTATTCAAAGAAAACTACAAGAAAAATGAGAAAAAGCTATGTATTAACTGATTTAAAAGAAGCTTCTGACCCAAGATCTTAGCTTTTGCGCAAAGAATCGGACCTGAAATAGGCTTTCCCATTACTGCAAGAACCACTTGAAAACGGCATCTTCTAAAACTTTGTTTGTTGCTGTTTTCATTGATTTCCTTGAAGGACTTCCATCTTCATTTCCAAGGACTGACACAAAATTAACAATTGTAGGTTTGTTCTTTTTAGTGTCCAAAGTCATTGATTGGTTAAACACCGTACACTGCTCTCCCAAATTTTTGTCCATAACTCCCTTATCCGATTGCTCTATGATTTTGAGTTTGTCTGCTAAAGATAACCCAACATGTTTTCTCTTCGAAGCCATGGTGAACAATGAAACGCTCTCTCAAAGAAAACCACAAATCCAACAATAACAAATAAAACACCCCACATAATCAACAAGCAATCAAAACAAACAGTGGCAGATCGCCTGTAGACACACTCACCCCTCCACTGGGCCTATTCGGTTTCTAAAACTACAACATGAGACGGTGCCTAAAGCGATTCGGATAATTGGAGTTCTGTACTGTACTTTGAATGATACATATTTTAAAATAGGTGGATAAAAGTTAATATTACATGTTATAGTCGTTACTTTAAATTGATACCTACGTATCTTTGTATGTGATAATACTTTGCTAATATCTTTAATTCCAAGGACATGACTTAAGTTCGCTTTATTTTCATTAGAACTGGGGTGATGTTTAGATCGTTCTTGTGAGAAACTAGTGCCATGAATTGGAATTTATATGTGAATCCTAAATGCATGTCTGACATTCTGTTTATGATCCCTTTCTCTTTCATTTGCAGTTTAAGGTGGTTCAGTTAGATGGCAAGTTGAAGTTTCCCCTTCTTTTGTCATTCAATTTTCTGGTCGTGGTCTCAAGTAGGCTTGGCTGTGCTGCCACATCTAGTGCTGAGGGTGTGGAGGAAGCTGAAACGTCATCATAACATCAACAAATGCCTGTGGTAAATTTTAAGCTTCAATGCAAGGTCTTTGTGGACCTTATTTTTCATTCCAAGGAACTGATTGTGAAAATGGGGTTCTATGTTGAATATTTTATATTTACACCATTGTTGCCTTTGAGAGCTTTGTAATATATTTATAAAAGTTATAGTCCTTTGTGAAAATGTGAATTTTTAGCTGATGCGTGAATTTAACCATCATTTTTTTTATGTTCATTTCTTTAAAGTGATGTTATTAAGTCAAGGTGGTTTACAGAGTTTTTTTTTTATAAAAGGATATGGCATTTTTGCCAAATTTATTAGTCTTAGAAATACTGATTGCCTCCGTCAGGCATCAGTCTGTAATTATATGTGTAATTACGAGAATCGGCAAATTTCTTTTTTGTTTTTTTTTAATTCAAAAAAAGGAATAAGTAAGCTGGATGTATACTAAATTTAGTCTTGTGTACATTATATAAATCAGCAATAAGTTATTGGCATGTATGTGGTGATGTTACTATTAATGCCATTCAACTTGTTGTTTGAATGATGAAAGTAAAATGTATGAAGTCATTGGATAAACATTTATGAGAGCAATAAAAGAATCATTTCCATAGTTTGGAAATAATGTATTGTTCAAAGTGAATTTGAGGGATGTGTAGTCAGAAGGGTAATCTTTATTTTGAGAGAAAACTGGGATCTACTTGGGAATTATTTATAAAAGGATATTATATGCACATATATATTTATATATAATTAAAAATAACATACATTCTAAATGAAGACCACATTTCTCAGCATACATGTATAAGTCATGACATTTCCCCTTTGAGGTCCCCAAAAATTCACTGCGCTGCTGATATGGTCAATGGCAAAGGCAGTTTTGCCTACAAGTCCTTCGCATCTGGTGTTTATGGAGAGCACTCCCAAGTATGTTCTTGGAATAAAGATCTAATTCTCTTAAAATGTAATATATGAAGTGAGAAATGGAATAATGTCTATCTGAGATTAAGAAATTTCCATCATTTTTAATTATAATTTTTGGTCAACAAAGAAGTTAGATAAGGATGCAACCTCTCATCAGCACTATTCTATATACAAGCCAACCCAAGAGCAAGCATCAACAAGAGGAAAACTAAAATCCTTGTGTGTGGAAAAGAGAAGCTGTATGGAGATATCACAGCTCGAGGAGTGAAACTACAACAAGTGGAATCCTTCATCTACCTGGGTAGCAGTATGACTTGGGATGGGAGAAGTTGAACTGACATCAAGCTAAACTGGCATTCATAAAGAAGAGGCAAATAGTATACCTAAAAGAACTAAGGCTGCAAACGAGGAGACAGATGGCATTGTAAATGTTAAAGATGGTACGTCTAAATACCTAGTCTCCTCTACTCCTATCTTAATGTCTTCCTCCATCGATAGAGTGTCATCCAATTTTACTGACAAGATTCTTCCTCCAATATATAACTCAGTCCAATTTGCTCCTTTAAAAAACCCCAAAATTTATGAGTGTAAGAGGATGCCTCAGTAGCTTAATTGGCTAAAGCACTTGGCTGAAGATTGAGGGATCCAGGTTTGAATCCCAGTCAAGGCAAATAATAGTGACAATTAGCGGTTGTTGCATTTTAGCATACATACAAAAATTAAGGGCCATTTTCTTACATTTAAATGTTGACAGATCAGAATAAAGTTGTGTGCATCTAGTGATTGTTCCCGAAGTCACTGAAGTGATTTTGATTCCACAGTTCTTTGACTGTTGGTGAATACGAGGGTTGCTATTTATATGTTGAGCCTTGACAACACTAAGTACTTTTAGGTGCCATCTGGCGTTTCCATCTGAAAGTTTGAACCTTTTAACGCTAACTTTCTTCAGAACATTTTGTCATTTGATCATAACTTGTGTTGTTTACAGTCACTCAAAAAGTTTGTCTCAGCGAAAAAATGGAGGTAACTAGTGAACACTTTCATGCAATAAAATATGCATTATTTTCTGCAAAAACTTACTTCTTAAACATGAAGGAAACATAATGGTTACAAATTGACAGGGGAAAGTTAAATCATTTAATAGAAGTAGGATATGCCATCATGGCAAAAGATAAATTTGAGTAATAATATACACTTACCCTTCCCTGTTGGTTTCATTTGATGGTGATCTAACTGGAGGAGCCATGACATTGAAGTCTTGGAATTCCACCGAAAACTGATACCTTGGTGCCACAAATAAGTTCTGTACTGAAGCAGTTGATGTCAATAACACAGGGAAAATGGCCATTAGGAGAGTTGATTATGGTTTATGATCAACCATCCATGTCCATCCCTTCACAGTAAAGAACACAAAAGTCAGTTTTAATAATCTAATCTAAGCAAGCTTGTATCTCTACTCCTATCCTCTCAGCAGGGATAATGCTACTGGCATACTAACTGTTGCCCAAGCCATTGAGAGGTATATGGGACTAGAACCTTCGAGGTATCCAATGTTTGACAGATGCGATCATGGAAGAGGATGGGATGGCCCAAGAAATCGCTATTCATCTCATAAACGAGGAGGGTTTTGTACAGGTTGTGGAAAAACCCACATGGTGGGGGAGCATCCTTTATGTCATATTTCTGAGACCGAAAAATTGGGTGGGGGAAGTTGAGGTCCTTCTGGGAATAAGCAACTTTTCAACTCTGCATATGTATCTAAACTGGTAGGTCTCAGTACTCGTTAACAAAAAGATGGTATGGCAACATAAATCCGGTGATAGGGAAGAGTTCCAGACCTTTTTAAGAGAAAAGTATTCGGAATGGGTAAGTGGTAGTGAGAATGTAGAAGAACTCTGCAAGAGATTTAAGGAGATAATGGAGGAGGGATTAAATAACTTTGTTCCGCAAAATATTATTAAAGAAAATACTGACCCAGAGTCTACAACCTCAAAATCAAATCCTTGAAGAAAAAACTAAGGGTGATTCATAAAAACAGAATGAGAGCTCAGAATGGCTCAAGAATGACGAAATATTAGTTCATGAATTAAATGGAGAAAAGAAAATGGCCAAAGAAACTTTTCTACAGAACATAATCGTGAAAGACAATTGAAATACATTTTATAAGTACCTGCAGAGGAGGAAATACAACAGGGAAAACACAGCTTTATAAAAGAGGGTGGAACACGTAACATTGGTAAGACCAATTTTAGAGTACTCATCACTTGTATGGGACCCACAAAAAGATGGACATATTACAAAACTGGAGAAGGTTCAAAGAAAGGCT
Source organism: Hetaerina titia (assembly GCA_037158775.1). Taxonomy (NCBI): domain Eukaryota; kingdom Metazoa; phylum Arthropoda; class Insecta; order Odonata; family Calopterygidae; genus Hetaerina; species Hetaerina titia. The sequence goes on from CM073774.1 coordinate 43,010,235, forward strand.
GCCAGGAATGTAACTGGGAACCCTTACAAAGTAGAAGAAAAATAAGCAGACTTTGTGGAATGTTCTGCATTCTGTTGGGAGAGAAAGCTTCAGCAGAACTAAGGAAAGAGGTGGGAAATACAAATTTGATGAATGATCGCAATTGATGGGAAGAATGATTACAAACTCAAGAAAAATGTCGGGCAGAAAGAAGAAATAAAAAAAAATCATTTCTTAATAAAACAATTGTTGATTAAAACAGTTTACCTGCAAAACTATTTTTTAACTAGCCTTTTTCTAACAGTGTAAATGCTTTTAAGAAAAGATGTAAACAATTCACATAATAATTTGATTGAAGTGTTGTATAAAATTGTATATAACAGCTTAGTCTTGATTTTTTTCATGTTGATTGGGAAACTGATGTTAATGAGATGGGGATTTTTTCTGTGTGCCAGAGATTGATCACTGACTGTTTCCTTTGAGTAAATCGATTTTTTGACTAATTTTATTTTTTATTGCAGGCGACAGAATCAGCACATTCTGTGAAATAAGGCTTCTGTTGCTCATTCCATCCACTATGTCTTTTTCCACTAAAAATACATTATCCGCAAAGAATTGAATGTCTCCTGTATATTATGTTCAAGCAAACATAAAAACGGAATAACTGGACATGTGGCAACCATACCATTACAGCAACGTAGAACCGTGAATTCTGAATATTCCGAGTTAAGAAGGTTCGGATTTTTTATCAGTTTTCTGAACTCAGCTTCTTCTGCAGGGGAGAGGTTAGGTTTCAGGTTCAGAGAGTTGAGGAATGAGGGACTAGATAACCTGGTCATCAGTTCTACCGACGGAGGTTTGACAATGGTAATCCTAAACACAGTTGACAACCTAAAAGAAGCTAACAGATTACTCACAGACACTTCTTCCTACAAACATATTTCGGCTGACCCTAACCCCATATTCCAAGAGGAAATAATTGCTTTCCTCCGTGACAACGGTCTAAACGAGAACCTATCTCCCAGTGACATCTCCCTCCTTTCACCTTCCCAACCAAACACCCCCCACTTCTATATCCTTCATAAAATCCACAAACTGAACAACCCAGGCTGCCCTATAGTCTCCTCCCGCAACTCTCCAACCGAAAGGATTTCTGCCTTCGTCGATTACTATATCCAACCGTTAGTCCAATCATTACCCTCCTACTTCAAAGATACCTACCATTTCCTCAAATTGCTCCCCTCAACTTCCCTCCCTCCTGACACTGAAATCGCTATTGCCACAATCGATGTCACATCCCTATACACCTCCATTCCTCACCAAGAAGGCCTTGCTTCCCTATGCCACTTCCTCTCCAAATGCCCTAGACCTCAAATCCCCAGCACTGAATTTCTCATTGACCTGTCTAATTTTATCCTCACCCTTAACTCTTTTTCTTTTAACAACAACTTTTAACTCCAAATTAAAGGCTGTGCCATGGGAAGTAGATTAAGCCCCTCATACACTAACCTCCATCTCGGTGTCCTGGAAGAGAAGTTCCTTTCCAGTTACCCTCTTACCACAAACTTCCTTGATGTTAATATTTCCCTAACCAATAACACATTTCTCACCTCGGTTCATACTAAACCAACTAATAAACAATAATACCTTCATTTCAATAGCTGCTATCCCTACCATACCAAATGCTCCCTCCCTTACTCCCTCTCTACCTGCAGGCACCGCATTTGAAACCATCTCGAATCCCTCAACAAATACCTCAACAACCTTCACCACTCCCTCCTCCAATGAGGATACCCAGATTCTCTCCTCAAAAAAAATCCTAAAACATTCCTACACCCCCAAGCCTCCCTCAACCACAGACTCCCACCCTCTCTCAATATGTACCATCTACTTCCCTGGCATTCAGCCCCTCACAACCTCAACGTTTCATCCAACCTTCTTCCCAAATGCCCATCTGTCACCTTCAAACGGCCCACCAACCTATCAGATCTCCTTAAATCCACCAAGCCTCTTTCCAAATCCCTTCCCACCCCCAGAGTCAAACCCACCCCTTGCTTTCGAGTAAGATTCAAAACTTGTCCTATTTTCACCACTCCACCCCTCTCCATCCAACCTTTTAACTCCCTCTCACCCTTACCCCACTCCTCATGCACATCTCAGAATGTCTATCTATCATCCGACATGCAAACTCTGCCCAACCTTTTACATAGGCCAGTGCTCTACACCCCTGACCCTCAGGATAAACAATCATCACACCTCATGCAATCCCTCTTCCCCGTCCAAAGGTCTCCCCATCCCAAAACATGCCTCCCAACACAGCATCCCCTTTAACTGGTGTTATAGTGTTTCCGCTCTGGTATCCCTTCCCCCATCCGATAACCCTATAAAATTAAAAACGATGGAAATGGCATTTATATGGCTTTGCAAAGCCTATCAACATCCGGGTCTTAATGTCGTTCACTTATTATAGAGAGTTGAAGTGGATAGGTGTGGAATTTTTCAAGCGGGATAGTAAGATAATTTGTTCATATGCACGTATTGTGTTATTTTTGTCCTGGGTTTTGACTTGCTAAGACACCTGGGTTGTAGATGTTGTAGTATCTGTGGATAAACTAATTGTTTTCATTTCCATTTGTGAACTATTTCAACATCCGCCCTCTCACTTTGGTCCTATCTCCGCTCCCCTCTGGCCTCCCTTCTCCCTTTCCCCTTTCACAACTCTTTCTTTCACCCTCCCCCACCACCCATTCTCCTCTTCCCCCATCCCCTTCTCTCTCTCTACCATATATCACCTCCCCCAGTTCAACAGTCAGTCCTAGCGAATCTTCTGATGAAGACAGAGCTCATTTCCATCAAAATTATCAAGAAATAGCATGTGTGTTCCTTTTGTGTGTTCTTATATTATTTGTTACTGTCAACGTTTTTTATATGTATAGAAAAACCATAACCATAAACACAGTATTCTACCCGAAGGTCGGTTGGGTAGATGATGGTAGAGTTCACCCAGTACTAAGCCAGACAGCATGTGAAATTCACACATTGGGGTTGGAGGGCCAGTTCCTTTCCCTGTGCCAGTTATGGTTTCCCAGGAAGAACTGGTACCCGAAAAATCACCTAGCTTGGGTGGAGCTGCAGGTGCCCAGAGTGCCTTGCCCGGGAATCGAACCCGGGGCCCTCCGGTAAGTAGTCCAACGTTCTACCTCCAACCCGCGGTCCCGGGTTCGATTCCCGGGCAAGGCACTCTGGGCACCTGCAGCTCCACTCAAGCTATGTGATTTTTCAGGTACCAGATCTTTCTGGGAAACCATAACTGGCACAGGGAAAGGAACTGGCCCCCCTACCCCGATGTGTGAAATTCACATGCCGTCGGGCGTAGTACATGGGTGAGCTCTACCATTACCTACTAAACCGACCTTCGGGTTGATTACTGTTTATGGTTTATATATATATCGTCTTTTTCCACTCAAAATGCATTATCCGCAAAGAGTTGAAAATAGTGAATAGTTTCAAGTGGAATTCCTCGGAAGACTGCGTAAAAGTGTGCAACGCATAAGAAAGATCTTTGCTAACTAGAACTGCACCACGACAACACGCCGTCACTTACCACCTTCCCCGTGATCGAGTACCTGGCCAAGCACAAGGTGGCTATGCAACCCCAGCCGCCGTAGAGCCCCGATGTGACACCGCCGACTTCTTTCTGTTCCCAAGAATAAAAAGGAGCTTGATATGAGACTATTTTGGAACGCTGGATAAAGTCAAAGAGGCCGTGACGACGTGCCTGAACGAAGTTACCGTCGACGCCTTCCAGGAGGCGTGCCTTGACTGTAAAAAATATAATATGAATATATACATCTAACGGGATGAAGGGAGGAAAGAAGTACACCGAGATGAAGAGGGACCTGATATAGATTAGTTTGCAAGGTGGGGAGTCAAAAAATGTTTATTTGATAGTTGTGTCCATCCAAAAACCTACCTTAACCGGTAGATTACCTAATAATAATATACATCTAAATCAATTGTTTACCCAGTGAATCCAAGAAATATCACCGATAAGCAGAGGGCTTAAGTTAATTTCAAATGGGAGCAGGAATAAATCATCTGCTTGGGGATATCTTGGCTGTTTTCCCTGGCAACGTGTGTGGGGTCGGGGGGCATCTCTAATACTTCGCGTAATCAAGATACCAAACAGACCTAGCAATGGAGTTGCTTGCCATGTTGACAATATATAGTAACTCGGGGATTTACCTACCAACCGCTCATCTGAGTGCACGGAGATACAACTTCATTCCGTCGTTTCGATTCTAGAATTCAGATTACAACAAAGTAAGGAATGGCTAGTACATTACATTTATCTACCCACAGCAGAGTGGGTGGAATGAGGAACAGAAACCTCGTTTCACAGGATATGCTGATAATTTCGCCTGCCTACAAGTGTCAGGATGAGCACACCACCCAGTGGGATTGACGTGTGTATAGTACTTATCAACTGCTTTTAACTCCCATCAGGTGATCAGCATTCCAATGTTTCTAATATATTATCTAGTGGCAACAGAATAGTACTCGGGGAAGAAATGCTTCTGCTGCCTTCATGCGAGCTAATTTCTAACGTTAAGGTCATTAACATCTTCATATTAATAATTAGTCCCTCCCATGGACTACAACCTTGACGTGGTGGAAGGGCTTGTGCGTTCCGATGACCCCTAGAGCTGTGCTGACGGGAGTAATAATAATTGGTCCTGGAAGGGTCACCCATGCCAGACAGGTCGAAGTTTAGGAGCCAGACGAAAGGTAGTACACGCAGCGACTGCTCCTCAGTGAGGTGGCTGCGAAGGCGTCTGACCCCAGCGGGGCGGCCATTGAGTGACGGTGTAACGTTAAAAGCACTCTTGAGGAAGGCAACAGGAAACCACCTCGATTATGATTCCCAAGAATATAATAATGGACACAATAGATAATACGGTAAAGAGCTGAGTATTATGGAAAAAAATGGGGATGTATCAAGAAAGGGATACTGAAAGCCGCAGAAAAATACTATAGGAACCGTTAACGGGAAAATGATAAGGAAACCATGGATAACGGATGAGACGATTGCAAAGATGGATGAGAGAAGAAGATGGAAGAATGTAAGCACAGAGTTAGGCAAAATGAAGTACAAAGAGGAAAACAATAAATTGAGACGGGCTACAAATAAAGCTAAAGAAGCATGGTGAAAAATTCAGTGCGAAGATATGAAAAGTTTACAGAGGAAGGGTGAAATTGGTGCGCTCTACAGCAAGGTTAAATCACTATCGGGAAGTAAGAAGGGAAGATCTGTGCAAACAGTTAGAGATAAGTGGGGTAAGATAATAGTGGACACAGAAAAGATCCAAGAGAGATGGAAGAAAAATATAGAAGCACTGTAAGGTAAAGAACTTAGGCCAAGAAGGTTAGACATAGAAAAGGAACATGACTTAGAAGTAGATGGCTTAGGTCCAGGCGTTCTCGACGATGAGATAGAAAGGGCATTAAGCCAAATAAGGCCGTGGGGGTAGACAACATTCCTGTGGAACTACTGAAATGCTTAGGAAAATGTGGGAGGAAGACTCTATAAGGACTGATTCTTAGTATCTATGAGGAAGGAATCTGGCCGGAAGACTTTGTGAGATCAGCGTTAGTTCCTATTCCGAAAAAGGTAATAGCTACATCATGTGAGGACAACAGAACAATAAGTTTGATACCCCACGCTGCTAAGATGTTCTCAGGATCATCAAAAAAAGATAGAGAGTAGGGAAAATGATTACTTAGGGGATGATCAGTTTGGGTTTAGGAAGGGGGTGGGTACGCGTGATACCGTTGCGGTAATGAGAGCACTAACCGAGAGGAACATAGAATACAATCAGGACGTATTTGCCTGTTTCGTAGATTTCGAAAAAGCGTTTCATAGAGTGAATTGGGAAAACTAATGACGATATTGCAGAAAATAGGGATAGTTGGAGGGGCAAGAAGACTGATCGGCAACCTATACATATCTCAGACTGCTCAGGTTCGAGTGAGGGATGGAGATTCCGGATGGGCAGTATTAGGAAGAGGTGTAAGGCAGGGTTGCACATTATCACCGGTGCTGTTCAACGTATATGTGGAGGAAATGATTAAAGAGGCATGGGAAGAAGTGGAGGTAGGAATGAAAGTCGGCGGGGAATTCGTAAAATCAGTTAGGTTTGCTGATGACCAAGCTTTAGTTTGTCAGTCGGCCAAGGGGTTGCAAGCATTGCTGTGTGAATTGGAAATTCAGCGCAATAGATATGGGATGAGAATCAATGTAAATAAAAAAAGGCCACGGTTAACATTAAAATAGGAGGACAAAAAATAGAGCAGGTGGAGCAGTTTACGTATCTCGGATGTGTTTTGGACCAATACGGTCAAAGTAGTAGGAACCTAAGGAGAAGAATTGCGCTAGGCAAAGAGGATTTCACAAGGAAGAGGGAGTTGATGACTGGGACGTTGAGTAGGGATGTTAAGAAAAGACTCGTAAAAACTTTGATATGGAGCGTAGCCATGTACGGCGCGGAAACGTGGTCGCTGAAGCAGTAAGATAGACGTAGATTGGAGGCTTTTGAAATACGGGTGTGGAGAGGAATGGAGAAGGTGAAATGGACCGAAAGGAAAACAAATGAGGAAGTACTACGGATGGTTGACGAGGAGAGGGGTTTTGTTGGGAGAAATCCTATGGAGGCAGGGAAAATGGATGAAGGGCGTATTGAGCGGCAGTGGGATGTTGAAGACGGTAATAGAGGGGAGAATGTTAGGCAAACGAGGAAAGGGCAGGAACAGGATAGGGATGTTGTGCGGGATGAAGGGAGGATGACACAGAGATGAAGAGAGACCTAATGTGAAGTAGGTTGCTGGATTGTGTTTTGTTAGGAGTCACAAAGTATTTATTTGATAGTTGTGTCCATCCAAAAACCTACCTTAACCGGTAGATTACCTAATAATAACAATTAATAATTAGTACGGAACCTTGTCGGTAGTTAATATAAATGACACTAATATACTCGCATATCGATATGGTTTGTCAAGTGAAATGATTCACGAGGTCAAGTAACTTCAATTATCAGTTGCCATAGTGAATAAAAGAGAGTCGGTGAAGATGGGAGGGCGCAAATTTGGCAGCAATACTAAGTTACAAGGAAGAAATGCCGACATCGATGATAGATAAACATAGGCATTCGAAACTTACCCGTATGAGTTATAAACTTAGATTGCCACTAGGGAATTTTCCAAAACGGTTAAATGGTACAACGAAGAACATTATATAAAAATGTTAAATTGATGGCTGAAACACAGTAAATATATCGACTTGCACACTAATCACACCCATATACATTAATGAAAGCATTTTGCATTGGAGTTAAAGAATAGGTATTTTCACAGTAGGCACCTTCGTATTCAGACTAATATTAGCTAAAGAAAATCAATTTTAGAACTTACCCAAATAATCTGCCGGTGAAGTCATGTGAGGTTTTCAAAAACTCAAATTTCAATAAATAACTATCACAGACGCCTAGAGACTTTTTCGGCCTTCATTTGTCGCCCATTTACGATATAAGAGTGATAAAGGAAAGGACAACATTTCAGGGTATATATATTATTTAAATGAAACAAATAAGGATGAATCTTTTAGTTTTTTGTGCAAATATTTAGAATAATAAAATTTTCTTTCATCTAATTTTTAAAGCGAAATATACTGATACCACCTAAGAGTGAACTTTGACTGGCTGTCAGTGAAGTACCAGCACTCATGAAGTTATTTCATTCAATGACGTAACTTCACGACCACTAATGAACACTTTTTATCTCTTTCAAAAGTTTGAGGGATAGTCTAGTGGATATAAACAAGAACACAATTCCCTGATCCGAATGAGGTGGACGTGTCTGGGCAATTTTTTTTGTAATATTAGATTTTTCATTTTTTTACTATCAGACCTTTCAGGGAAACCACTAAGAATTTCTGCATCGAAGAATTTCTGCATCGAAGAATTTCTGCATCCGATGTTTTGCCCTTTAAGAGAATGTTCAGCTAAGAGTGGTCATATATATATTGTTTATCAGTTTCAGTTTATTTTTCAATTCTTTGTTCTTTCTTAAATCTAATTATGTTTTTGTAATTTTAAATTTCCTTTGCACATCAATCTCCTTTAATCATCTTGTCCGAAATTAATTGTTTTCCTATCCTTTTCAATTTGTGTATAGTTTTGACTTCACATACCTCATTTTTCATATGTTTCCATTATTAATCTACATTTTACCCATCTCCCTATCCTCATTTCTAAATTTCTCCACTGCCTCCTGGTACTCCTTTATTTGGCCTAGCCTCAGCTGCTCCTGGACATGGCCTATCAAGCCTGTATTTTCCTGGACTCATATTCTTAATTCCATCCATTATATTTATGTTATACAGGCATGTAATTGAGGTTTTTTCACTATTGCCATTCTCAATAGTGTTTTTAATGCCAAACAATAATTCTAATGGCATAGCCTTTGTAGTCACCTCCCTGAAGACCAGATGCTATGTGGACTACCTTTCATCCTTCTCCCCATCTGGTTACCCTCCTACCCTTCTCCATATCTGTGACATTGGTGGCCTTAGTATGGGCCACCATGTCAAGGTTGTAGTCCATTAAGAGGGACACCATTCCGTGGATATCAAAAAGAGATATGACCAAAACCTTCCCAACAGAATTTACCACTGTTTATGACCGATACTCTAGACTGACCCCTAGGCTCCTGGGAAGATATTAAACTAAGGCATTCACTTGATATGGTCTGGGAAATGAACTCATTAAACACAAGGGTGTCCCCATGAAGTTACTTTAAGAAGTTATGGGTTCAGAATAAGTTTCCATTAGGAGAGAAACTCTATTGAAAGTGTTTATGGCTATTGAAGGAGAACCTGTCACTCTGTCAATTCATGGAAAATTACATCCAAAATGTTTACAAGTATTGGTTCTTTGATGACTGGCAACAACCAGGCTTACGGTTTACACACATAATATTGTACATGGTTAGCAGTGAACATGCAACTGTCAACAGCAGTCAACAGTCTGGAAGTCCTATTTAGCTGATGGAGGCAATGGATGCGAAGAGTAGACATATAGTAGAATTCCATTCATGGGTTCCCCTGAAGGGTTTATAGGGTGCCTTTGGGAAAAATGAATAAGCAGGATGAGCTGTTAGTAATTCACCCGATGATGAAACTCTTTAATTACACACAGGAGATGGTTGAAATGGATACTTGCAGGATTCCTTTATAGTTGGAAAAATTAATTTTTTTGGCTGAAGTTTCTCATGCTTTAACAGTATTTGGTGTTTAGCTTAATTAAGTAGCAGTTTTACTGTTTCATATATAAAAAACATATTCTTCTTGATAAGCATGTACTTTTATGCCCAATATTAAAATACAACATATCCGAGGGAGAAATTTGTGTCAATGGTTTCTTACTTCTACTTAACACATCTCTGGGTCAAGGAAGCACTCATAAGTTTAATTTAGTTGCATCTCTGCTGGCTGAAGGGGATGACTGCTCATGAAAATGATGAATGGATCAAAGGCATAATAGGCAGAAGAATTTTCTGTAACCTTTTATGGTATGTGCCTTTTGGAACAAATAGTTTGAATGCCTTGTAATTTCACCTTGAAATTTAAAAGAGGAGTTTTGTTTTAATTGGGACTTGCGTCTGTTTTATGTTTGCTGCCACCTGATTATAATTCCCATGAATTATCACTAAAATTATTCAGATCTTTTGAATGGTACATAATGTCTGTTTTCTTCCCTCCATGCTACACAAGTGTTACTCTGTGAACATTTTATGTTTCACTTAATATGGATACTGCAGGGAAGGTTATAGAGTTCTTAACCTTATTCTTATATCCTTCTTATCAAAGTTTCAAGTAAATATTCATTTGGAATACAAATGTGTATTTAAAATTGGACATTGGTTGAAACATTTTTTTACTATCCACATCCTAACTGTGATTAAATTATGCATTTTATACCAGTAATTCGACTAATTTAGCTAATTCATTTCTTTTAAAGCTGCATTTTGTAAAATTCCTCCTTAGAATTACCAGATCCTTGCCTCCTGGACAACACTAAATCAGGACAGAAGTGGGTTCCATGCGAGCACGAATAAAAACACATGCAAGTAATTCAGAAAATAATTGAACTTTATTTATCATTCATGTACACAACAACATTTGACAATGAAAACCCTTCCATTTTACAACTTTGCTTTCATTGCAGTGAAATATGTGACAGTTGATGACATTGGACATGCACAGCGCAACTGTAATACTTTGAAGTAGACAAAAACATATCAAGGCACTCTTTCATATGTCTTCCATGAGTCAGAGAAGTAGGTAAGGGCTCATCAAGAGTACACATGAGAAAGTTTTCTGCAAAGAATGAATTATCATAGAGATTCCAAAAGTTCCATCGTGCTCTACCATATTCCAGAGTTATCCATGGCCAAACATTGAAACTGCATTTAAATGGTTGGCACACTCCTCAAGAAAGAGTTTGCAGTGCACAAACGAGTTAGGAATGGCAATTCAAAATTTGTCCAGATGAATGACCAAAGACGACACATTGAGGTGTGGACTCAAAAGCACACTTTGTTTTATGTTAAAAAAAGGTATCATATTAAATTTTTTTATCTCCAAAACAATTTGAACAAAAATACTAGTGGTAAGAAAATCTTCATACTTGAGTAAAAACATGATGTTTCCTTTTTAATCAATTAGATAATGTTTAGGAGTGGTTTAGGCTCATGTCGCCATGTCCTTCCCATCAAATCACTACAATTCATAGAATACTTCATTTATATTGACTAGTTGTCCTAGGGGCATCTTAAAGAATGCAAAGGCACAATTCATCAAGAGCAGTTTTTCTACAATTAATAGCCTCATATTATACATTTACGATGAAACAATAGAAACAATCACTGGCATAAGTACGTTCTGATATAAAACTATCTGGAATTTTGCAATTGACATTTTATCCATTCCATTGATACTTGTAACATTTGTAAATTCAATAATGCAAAACCTTTTATTTTACATCTAGTTTTTCCATCAATAGAAACTAGATTTTATCTTATGGCAAATGAAGCTTAATTTTTTTGATTTTCTATCATACATATAATTGTGTTATTTTTAAAGACCAGTGTCTGCAGAAGAAATTATTGCACAAAACCTTTTTCTCCATATTTTTGTGCAGTTAATGCTCTCTGCCGTTCCACAAGTAAAATTTTTAGTGCCATTTGAAGTCCAATAATAATAATAATGGTTATGATTTCTTACAACTTGAAACCAAACTGTGTGGGAGAAGTGCTGGAACTTCGATAGGCCTCGAGGCATTTAGAAAATACACGATGAACTCATTCCCTCTTGATCTAATTTAATGTCTACAAATGACCACGACACAAACAAATATATTATTTACAATATTTACAAAAAGTATTTTGAGAGAGAAGATGTTTCATTTCAAGAGCTAGTGATGGAAATTTTCGTTTTCTCAATCAACCAGTCACTGCAGAAGAACGCTTAGAAGCTTTACAGCAATGTTAGTCTATTACCAACTAGGCCGGTCAAACTCACTGGAACCATTTCATCATTCAAAGCACGACATTAAAAGAGGATGATTACCCCCATTATCACATTTAAAAATTAGAAAAAAACAAGAGCATTCTAAATTATCCACAAAATTCTTGGCGTATGAAGCGAGTGCTCGATCTCCAAGAGCACTCATCCGTTATTTGAGCATAATAAAATTGTCGCGACTGGTTCGGAGAAAAACGAAAACGTACACCCCTATCTCACAGAGAAACAATCGAGCATCGCGCGCCGTCCACCCAGATGTAGCTCAGGCAAGGGTTAATGCTGTAAAACTCGCATGTGTCCCCCGTCAAAAAAAACCCTTTTTATCTTCTCCGCCTCCTTCTCATGGCAATCGGACTACCAGAACGACGAGACTGGACGGAACAAGCTTCCTTTGCGGGGAAACATTGGTGGGCACGCCAAATCGATGATGCTCTTTCCTCGGCCATCCTCCCCTCCTTCTCTCTCTAATTCTCACTTATTGTCTTCACCACTCTTTTTTAATTCCTCAAGCACTCTCTATCTCTCACGAGCTCAATATGAGCCACTTCATTGTCGCACCTGCGTCGGCCGGTGACGGGACTGCGCGTCGGGCGAAGCAGATCTCCTCCACGTGATCAGGAACCACCTTCAGTAGACGTACATTTGCTTCAGCTGTGGCCTGAGTTCAGCTGGTATCGTGTAGATCTCCGTAGACGGCTTCCTCTTGACCAAGCGTCTCCAGCGGCCGCGCAGGTTACGCCTGAAGCCGCGACAGAAGCCGGTGTGCGAGGTGTTGGTGGTGATGGCCGTGGTGAGGTCCGGTTGGACCATGGGCAAGGGCATCGACAAGGAGTCCTGTAGAGGAGAGAAGAAGAAGAAAAAAGAACCGGGTTAATTCACGGATCGAACTGGACCAAGGATCCTTAAGATACATTTTGCTACCTACGTACATTAATATTTAAGTGAGCCGGCTGACGAATGTGTGTCCATTTCATTCGGGAACAGATGGGGTTACGGTTTGCTTTCTCGTTTTGATTTTAGTTGTCCGTGGGGAAAAATTTGAAACGCGAATGACTTGATCAGAACACTTAGAAATCATCCCGGACAAAAAAGTTTCCGGGGCGGAGGTCCACGGAAGAAATTATTGCCGTCAAAAACCTCTGTTCAATTAGTCTCCTCCGATGGAAGCGGTTTTATTCGACTCACTTAAATTAAGAAACAACTTTCGAAACATATTATACGAGAAAAAAATATGCCCGCGAGGGGATGGAAAGCGTGGATTTTACACTATCCGCCAAATGAGAGACAAGCTTTTATAACGAGATAAATGTGAATGATTGGCAAGATGTTCAAGTACTAATATGAATGACAACCACTACAAATAACATTGCTTCGAGGTCAATTCCACAAAGCTAAAAGTCGACTTTCAAGCTCTAAAAAGCCAACCTTAAACCACATACGAGAAACCATATCGTATACTGGGAATAGTAGGCGTCGGAACAAATGATTAGTTATTACTCAGCTCTGTGTGAGCTATCTACGAGGACTTGTAAATTGACTTATGGTTGTGGGTAACTCGCCTTTGGAGTCATGTAACGAACGCATAGCGGAAGGCAATTCAGATTGTAGAGTAGAAAATACCCATGACTTATAACGACCTCAGGCACGGATGGAACCTTATTGGTCCCACACCTACTCAAAACTACGATTAGACATCCTCAGATTAGTTAAATTATCAGAAACGGCGCAGTGATTTTATGAAAAAAGATATTGTAAATGCACTATTGACCACTGCGTTCTACTGAATTTTGCATTCATGCTTCACTTTCTCACAATTTTCATTAAAATTTAATAACATATGGTATCTAACCTAAGGCAGACATCGAAACGTCTCCCTTAGAATTCCACAAATAATATAATGAGATTTTTTCGTGGCGGAATAGACAACTATCACGTAACACCTCGGATGTGGACATCTATTAATAATGTTCAGTTACCTAAGAAATAGGACCTTTAAACCGCGACATAGATTTTGGCCCAGAACTCGGAGTTCCCAAATGTACTAATATTATGAGCCAATTAATATCAATGTTAACTTAAGGTTTCATTCCACCTCTCATTCCTTAAATTTCTGTAAACTCAAAACTCAACAAATATTCTGGAATATCACTTAACAGACACTATTCAAAATTCCCATCTGAAAATGCATTCTCCCGTATCGAACCTTGTAATAAATTACATAAAAACTCTCCCCGATTATTTCATGAATTAAACAATTTTAAGTGAGTCAAACACTTTGTTGTTCATTCATAAATCAATCCTCATCCTCGTCGACTGCAGCCTTAGTCCAACCGAGGTTGAAATATGCCATCTTAGGAGGGTTCAGTGAGCGTGAGGTAGGGAGGGAATACTTACTAAGACCCAATTAATACTTCACGTCGTTGAATCCCAAGAAACTCGACAGTTTCGAGCAAAAATCACGGCGCCTGACCCTCGGAATTAAAATTCGGCCGACGAGGAAGAGCCTTGGGGCGCCCACTTTAAATCAATTCTCATCCGGGAATAATACATTTTCCTCCCTGTCATAGTGAAGCAAAAAACTCGAGCATTCGGTCGGAGAAGGGGTTGAGATTCCTTTGTGCGTGACCATGCGTTTCCACGTGTCAAATGGGACCGACGCTAAGACAAATGTCACCGGGGAGGAAAAGGAGGGAAGGGTTTGTGAGCGTGGGCAGTGAGACGGGGAGGGGGAAGTAACATAGCTCGGAAGGCGAAACGAAGAGAACCGGGAGAGACTTGATGGAGAGACGGCAAGTAAGGTATCGGACTAGGAAGGTGGAAACAGTGAGGGGGAGAGTTGGGGGAACCAGGAGAATGGCAAGGGATGTGGGGAGGGAGGAAAACTGAATAAGGAGATCGCAGACCTTAAAGATCACGTATCCAAGGGCAACCATTCGGAAGTGTGCGGAAAACTTCTAGGCGAGGTCACGGAACGAAGAAGGGTAGAGGAACTGACTGGGCGGGAGAGGAAGATATATCCACTATCCACTTCCTCAAGGCCGGGGCTGCGATCGGTGATGTCGGAGAGGACACGGCAGAGAGGCTGGGAAGGAGACACGGGGGGATTTCGGTGATGGACCACCGGGAGTCAGCGTGGAGAGGAGATCTCCCCAGCCCCTCTTAAACCCTACCTCGTCCCCTCGGCGGGAGGGAGGTAAGGTTGAGGAAGGGCTGCTTCCGCAGTTTAGTCAGACGGGGAACAAGAGTCGTCCGACAGCGCAACGGTGTGGACTCTTTCAAGGAGAGGGTGGCCGACTTCCTCCCGAGTCCTTTCCTCGAAATCCACATCGCCCGTGTGTGTGTGTATGCAGTCGTGGGGGAAGATTTACGAGCTCGAAATGAGAGCGATTCTGTTAAACCGCTTTCCTTACTTGAAATAAAATGGCCGATCGGTCACCGGTCGCAAATCGCCTTTCGTGATTCTGTTCACCTCCACCCACGTTTCAGCCGCAGTGAATTTTTTTTTTCAATTTAGACTCGGGATAAAACAAAATAAGCATTTCCACGCGTAGGAATGTTGAGCACGGACTAGATTCCTAATCGCCGCGCACTGAGTGTATCGCATTGAATATTCACACGGCTCCCCTCAGATTTCGCGCGTGCGAAGAAAAAAAATCACTAGTTTTCTCCCGTGCGAGTGCGAAATAGTCGCGAAAATAAAAACGGCATGCGAGAACAGCGGACGGCCTTTTTTTTGTGTCGGTGATAAAAATTTTAACGACTTTTGCGTTTATCTCTGCAAGGTTCTTGGCTGTGACAATGACTCAAAGCGCCAATCATTAAATTGTTTTCATTTTATTGATTGCGGAAATTATGATGGACACTTCACCCGCACCTTGAGACAGTTGATGCGAGCACCTTTTGAGTTATGGCAATCGGCTAATTACTCCATCAAGCGCAGGGGGTACCGTAAGTATTTGAGGACTTTGCGAGGTCTAGCATTTCAAATGTAAGGTCTCCAGACCAGTATAATGCTCGGGAAATGAGACTTCCATTCTTTCACCCTCGCGGCTCTCCAAGTCGACCCTCCCACAAACAAATTGTCCTTGTGAGCCCTCGTAACTTCTATGCACGGGCATAACTTCCGAGATGTTTTTGGAGGCCAGCCGACGAAAGTACGGGGGGGGGGGGGGGTGATTGATTGAGCTTAGTTTACGAAAGGAAATAAAAATTTTCTTGACGGGAAGAAAGGATTTAAAAGGTGGGGATTAACCCTTCTACTACCGAGGAACTTCAATTTTATGACCTTACTCATGTTAAATGAACATAAGGTTCCGTTGATGACGAGGATTTAATCTAATCATCTAATACTAATCAGACTGATTACAATGCTAAACTAAATAATAAAACCTCGGGAATTCAGCACAGGAAAGTATTCACAATGATATAGAGGCTAAAAATTATGAGCCTCAAAATTAATTACGAAAATTACGCTATTAATTCATATTAATATACCTATTGTTGTAGTGTTTTGATTAGAAACCAATCACACATTTGTTTTGTTAATTAACGGTGCCATCTTGAATTATCATCTGGTGCTGTGAGATACAAATTATATTTTAATTCTGAAAAGTGTAGACGTTAGATTAATGTTTATTTGGTGAGGAATTTATCGAAGACAGCAAAAGGAGAGCGAAAAGTTTCTCAAGGCAAAACAGAGGGAGAGAGGTGAGGCGCGAAGAAGCGGGAAATTTGAATGGAACCACATAATAATATTTATGTCGAAGACCGCGCACGCGTGTGTGCATGATAAGAAGCGGGGTCGGCGAAAGAACGAGTTTGTTCAGAACGTGACGGGTTTCTTTTCAGCGTGGTATCACGAAAGGTGCGGGTATTCATAACGGCCACGGGTAGTAAGTAGTATTTGGGGCGACGGCGAAAGATTACTCGCCTGCTCGCCTATGCGTCACGGCGAACTATTAGCCCGATTATTCGGGACGTGGGTGACGGATGAGAGATGCGAGAGATAAGGGAGAGGAAGTGAGTCACCCAATCGAAAGATCTGAAGATATGTTTCGGGAACGCCCACGCAGGTGACTTATAAGTTTACGTGGGTTCGGAAATTTTTCCCCTCCGGACAATGCTATGACTGGACGTGAGTGAAAATCCCCACTGTCGAGATACTGCAGCGAAGGTCGGAGTAAAGCTATTCGGTCAGAGATTTGAAGGAAACATGAATGGGATCCCATTCATGAAAAATTTACTCCGCCCGAAGGGCTACTGATCAATGCAGCACCGCATTTCATCCACATGATATTGTGGTACTTTTAGCTTCAACTATGAAAACAGGAAATAGTAAGTCGCCGTGTGTGAACATCTTGCGATTCTGATGAACTTGGAAATAGGTCACATGCTGGCTAATTTGTGATCGTATTTATGGATATAATCTCCTGGAAAACAACTCAAAAGGATTGAATCCCTCCAAACTGGACGATTTCATGTGTTACTCGGTGGAGTTTCTTTTATTTATTTATTTTAGTAACCTAGAAGTCACCGCTAGGGTGTGTGGCAGAGGTGAATACAAACCAGACTAATTTTGACCCGAATATGACCATTCCGCGGTCGGACAATGTTATTCTAATCCCTTATCACTCGTGGAATAAATGTCATCTTTCATCTTTCTGTTCTACATTTAATATCTTTAATTTTAATTATCGTACATGATCTCTCATACCGTAGTACGGTGAGTTAATAATACATGTTCAAAATTACTACTAAAGAGACGTACTTCCAATGTATGCAAGAGATTTAATAACTGCAATTTAACCTTCCCTCCGTGAAGAATTTCAGTTCATATTGAATTAAAACCAATCCCTTAATCAGGCGTGCTCGAAAATGAGGAAATAATTACGTTAATGGAACAAATAAATGTCAGGAAAAAAAATCCCTGAACGAATTGGATCTAAAAGGATGTACTATGAAAAATATTTCAGAAAATCGGGCTCAAACTATGGAAAAAAACAGGGATATTAAACTGAAAAGGATGCAGCGTGTTCTCATAACGTGGCATTGGTCGACAATAAACGTTGATCACCACATTATCTCCTTCAAGGCATAAGCATCTTCGCGGCGCGAGAGGACACTTGACGTCTTCCTCGAAGGAATTAACAAGTCCACTTAATACCTGTTTCGTGATTCGTTTGCGGTGGAGTCCACTTTTGTATTCTCCACGGGAAATGGAACTAGACTCTATCCTTGTCCTAGTTAGATAGCGGAGGCATTAAGGGCACCTGGTGCCGTGCGTTGAGGTCGAATTATGCGTGAGACACCTTTTCTATCCCACCCTCCAGTCACAAAAAAAAGAGGAAGAATACCGTAAGATAGCGCTTTTATAGTTTCTTTACTAATGGTGAACATTGAAAGGGGAAGGTTCATAGACAAGGTTGCATTAGGACTTCCAATAATTTCATTTGTAAGGTAATAACGACGGTGATATTACCGAACACTTTACATTGTCGATTTTTGGCAACATAATTAAAGATTTTTAGGAAGGATAGATACTTGACAAACAACAGAAAAAATGGCTATGTGGCCTTGTGGGACAACTTACATATGAAATAAAAATACGATAGAAGTTAGCACTTCCCTTCATCTAACGCTGTAGTAAGTATTTACCCAACTGATCACCGTGATACAATTAACCCCAAATTACTACATCAACCGGCTTGAAACAACTCTGATTTTAACTCTGGTTTTTAACTAATTCAAAGTTTAATTTACAACTAGCCAAATTTAAAAATCTTTTACTCATTGAAGAAGAGCAAATGCCTTTGAATGCATTTTCTAAATGTGATTTTTAATTACTGATAGATGACTACAATTTAATAAAAGTAAGCTATTCCAAGAATATTTAAATTCACTCCATTTACATCGTATTTTCTGACCCAGAATTATTCTACGTCTGTTGAAAAAGGTTTATCACCAGTTTGAGTACTCAAGTTTGCGAAGTCCCTTGTACACATATTAGATATTCGAAATATAGTAACTTTGTGGGTTTAATATCATTGACTTCAAGGGCACATAGGAATAAAATCGACTAGATATCTCGTTCAGATGATTACAATTTCAAATTTTGGACTTTAATCACTGTAATAACTCATTATGGAATAAAGCATTTGGTCTTGGCATAGTATACTTCATTATTTTTTGTTTTGTTTCAACACGCCCGGCCATAGTTTTTAGGAACAATATTTGAAATGAACCTGCACTTATAGCTAAAATTCGGTGAATTAAAGCATTTGTTTTGAAAAAATATTTTTGTTGCATAAGCTACTGCGGACATGAAACCAACTTTGCTCAAATAACAAATTAGAGCTCTAAAATGACAAATTACGGTCAACCTTGCGCGCGACACCATAGTTGGCCTAACGTTTATTAACGAAGTTATAATTAAATTGGCAAAATTAATTGACTTTAAAGGTATAAAAACAATCACAATTATTCAGACGATGCGAGAGAATAATTATTTGTGAGTGAAACAGTGTGTGACACTAACTCTCTGTTGGGCCAACAATGGCTTCGCACACATGACCATATTTTTTTAAATAATTAGGGAGTGGTGTTGCAGACTTACATGTCGCTCTGCACCGAAGACGGGATACGACCACAAGACTGTGCTTACTCCTCCCTGCTGGTGCGGGCCAAGACTGCTGGACGAGTTGTTCGAGGTGGGTGGCGGCAGCGTCTGCATGGCGACGACGTCGCTAACGGCGGCTGCCGACGCCTCTTCCCTCTTCCTCAGCTTGCTGCGGACGAGACGGAGCGGCGTAAGGACGGGACCAACCATTTTTGTTTCAATTTGCGGTGCTATCGGAGATTCCCCCTTCTTCCTCCAACTACCGTCGCTTTCAACCAGGGCGGGTCGAAGAGCGTCGACAATACGAAAGAGCGCGGATCGGGGAGGAGGCGAGAAGATATTCGACTTGTCGGGCTCCCTGTTCTATCTCTCGGGACAAAGGATTCCGACCGACGAAATCTCAGAACTCTCCTCTCTCACTCCGGGGAAGGTTGACAACACGGCCCTACAGGCAACGAGTGGCCGATCGAGGTTTGTTATTCCCTCTCGAAGCGCACTCGCTCTCCCAATTCCTTTGGAAACTTCGCGCCTTCTACCACGGCCCGCAACGCCGAGAACTCGAATCTAACCTGGCGGCTGGACGCGCGCGCTTTATAAAGACGCGTGGCCTTCCCTCCCCTTCGTGACCACTCCCCTTCGCGACTGACTCTCCCCTACTCTCTCTATCTTCTCCGCGATACATCCTCCGGCCTCCCGCCCACTCCACTGCTGCGCACCGAAGCCATCTTCCTTCCCACACCCCAACCCAATGCGTCACGGACTCCCCCCTATCGTACGTAAGAGTTTCACTCCCTCCGCTTTCCCCCCTCAGCCTCCCAGGAGACCGGGCCTGTCCGCTTCGGAGAAGAGCCCCACGCGATTATGGGCGCGAAGTCCGGCGAGAAAATCATCTTTCGACTGTTAGGCTATGGTGCTCTTTCATTATTTGTCCCGTTCATACGAAGGCGTGTTATCTTCCTACGCTTTTGCGCCTTCCTTTCCGTTCCTCCACTCGTACTCTGGGACCGTCGCCAATCTTCGGTTTCTCAACAAGGATGACGTGAAAGTAGGAGGAGATAAATGAGGGTATAAGGAGTGACGTCGCCCATTGTTGGAACGAGGGACGCCGGCCACGTTTCTTGGGAAGAGGAAGAGGAGGACAATGATTATCTTTCGGCGGCGGGTGGAAGTTTGGAGTGGAAATTTTCGAGAACCCAGTATCCGACGACTTAAAGATGATAGAAGTGGACTCGTGAGTGAATACGAATGTTTGGGAAGTAATGTTTACGGTCCGATTTTGAAGTGTGGTGCAAGTCTGCTCGAGGGAAATGACCGAGGGGTTCGGAGAAGAATGGCTTTCGCGTGGTGGAGTGAGGCTGCTTCTATTGCGATAACAATGCGACCCATCTTCACGGAATCGAAAACCCACTAGGAGATCCGAAACTTGGGCCTTTTTCTCTGACTCAATTTACTTGGGAAAGCATTCACGGGAAAGCCACATTTCCAGTGACTAGGGTCGCCTGCCAAACACACCGAATCCGAACACCGGCGCTTTTCAGCCAACATTCCCCCGGGATACTGGGAAATGCAAATTCACCAAAGCTCGCATAAATAATTATCTCCCAGCTCTTGGAGAGACTGTAAAACTTTTGAAGATGAGAGAGGAATATTGATACACCTCAACATATGTCTTAAGAGTAAAATTTTTAATTCATGTAAAACTTACGACTTTACCCACCCTACCTCTACCCTCTCGGACCGACCAGTAAAAGATCCTGGATTTTCCCATTAATTTCAACTACTTTCCTGATTCCTGTGTGAATCTGGATTAAACCACCACCCTCTCGTTGACAGACCTAATAATCCGGTATATATTCAACTGACAGTGGAAACCAGGGCTGCAACTGAAACTTTTGGGCACGAGACCGAAACCTGAACGGGGTGATTATTATACCCCTTTTCACGTTCGAACAATGAGGGAATATCATTACGTTTAGGAAGGAAAAGTCAAATCTACAGAAATGGTTTGTGAGAGAGTAAACCACATTTTGACATATAATACCAGACTCTCTGCGAAACAACATGGGCATCAAGCAACATACAAATCATTGAGTAATTTGAGCAATTCTTTGCGCACAAATCAGCATTTGGGACAAACAAAACATTAAACCACAGTAGAAATCAGAAAGATAATTAACACAGCTTTAAAATAAATAAGGCTAAATAGACCTCTGTACTATGTCATATACTCCGAAGTGAAAAGTTTGCAACGATTCTATTACTTAATTAATACTTAAATGGGAAAGAACAGTGAAATTGTAATGCATTTATAAAAATGTTAACTGGTGAGTAGTCTGGGAGCGTCAAGCAAAAATAACATTCACAAAATAGCAATCAATAAAAAAAAATCATATGAAAATATGAGCAAAACATTTTTAATGTGCCAGATATACATGGACAGCTGGAAACACAAAAATTGAAATTTTACCAAACCATATCTCTCATACGAGATAAAACGGACCAGTTTTTATGGCTATTTCTGCGAGTAACTAAATCAAGGTTGAATCAATTTGAATACGAATGGCCAGGTTGTGTTTTCAAACTTTTCATGGTCAGGAGCGGAAGATTGATAATTATTTAACATCCAACACCGCGATGCATAACGACGGCTAATGTGTTACGCGCGGGCACATGTATCCAACTGAATCGGTTGACGTTTTCTTCTTCGGGTGAGGAAAAGTGTAAAAATGAGAATTGTCACCTAAATTGTACCAAGTAGCACGGTGGGAACAGATAGAAATAAAACCACAACGCTCTTCGCCTATCCGGAAGGACGAAAACCCTCAAGAGGTCACCATTTTATTTCGTTTTTCAGTTCTCTTTTGGGCGTTCCATCAATCAATTCTTCCTGACCCTATTTTTGGGGGAAGGAGGATTTTATCCTCATCAACGCGAGGGCATTTTCACATGTCTGACCTTCATCGTTTCTTGATTCAGAGGCGATTAATAAGTCGGAGGGTGGGGAGGGAGGCATTTACGCGGTGGCGCCTTGCGGACCTAATCTGAGTAACCTTTTACCTTGTCAAGAGAATTTTTAGTCACAATTAAAAGCTGGATTCCAAAACTGATTTCCTGGATACTCTTGTAAAAGGACAGGGGTGTGACGAGGTGATTCGAGAATAAATCGGCCAAAAAAAGCAAGCAACAAGTACAAATTCTAAGGAATTTGCATTAAATAAATCGTTAAATTACATACCCCAACTCTAATCCACGCATGTACAGCACCAGATAATTTTTACTTAATCTATAATCTAATAGTCTCGATTTAACCATCCAAGCCTATTTTATGAAATTATTTGAATCAAGTTGGTTAGAGCACACCAGCGAAGTTCAAAACCCCTACTGATGTAGTATTTATTTTTTCAACAAGCTCCAAATTTAATAACTCGTACTTTAAGAGATGTTCAAAGAAGAGCGGCCATATAAGTTTTATGCGTATGTTTATTGTGCAAACATTTAATTTTATGTTATATGTATTATTACCTCAAGGTGTACTATGTAGTGTGTGGTATCAGTCTCATTACGACGAAGTATATCAATTAGGAAATTAAGACTTTGGGAGGGGCCAACCAGAAGGAAAGGATTAGTACATTAACACTATAATGATTACGTAGAGTGTACCAAGATACAATATGTGGGCTCAGTATGTCAAAGAGATAGACAGGCGACGAGGATGGCCGTACATCCAGCAACATTATTTACAGTCGACACTCAGAGACATTAAATAAAGATTTAGAACCACAAAGGAAGGTTTACTTAATGCGATAAAGCTAATTTTTCACCGAAAGATTTTATCCAAAACAATTAAGTGTCTTATGTTAACACATCAATACGGACAGAGTTTTAATTTGTCTATTTTCTTTCATGTACGAAAAAGTTAAGATTAGCGAGATGGTGAAAATATTTTTCTGGATTTTAACTAAATTCCCGTGAGGAATTCTAAGCGCCAGGAAGTTATTCACTCAATTTATTTTAGCCGGTATAATTATTTGCCTACCTTCTATCATTGGGCTATGGGGTGTAAAATAATGGGAACTTCGCAGAAATGAGAACATTTATATTTCTTTATTACCTTGACTGAGCTTTAGATATGGCAAATACTCAGCCTGTACAAGATGGGCACTTCCTTACTTTTCCCTTAAAATTAAAATAGTCGGTACCCTAAAATTAATTATTCGCTTCACTATTAATGGGATTAGGCTGTAGGATCCGCGAAAGATTTGTAATTTTACAGTTTCAAATATTTTTCCCAACCATTACATTACACGCAAGTTGAAACACATTTGAGGTTAACTTTCTTGAAAAATGACTTTTTCCCGTTCAAACCGCTAGGCTTATGTGAATCAATTGTTTTGTATTGAATTTACTTAATAACTCAGATCTATTTCCATTAATGGTTTTCGCTGTCTTTATTCCTAGACACGTTCTGGTTAACGCAAGGAAATTAGTTACTTTTACATATACCCACGCAGGATAACATAATATTATTTCATTTTCCATAAAAATTTGAGACAGTCATGCTATTATAGAAAAAACACTGAACTTAATTACCATTGAGGATTAATTAGCATGAATTGAAAGCTCTTAAGGTATATCTCAAAGCGTTATAATCTTCGCGACATATTGGAAAAAAGGAGGCATAGATCGAACTCAGCATCGAGATGTGAGTGACATTGGCGATGGGATTAAGTTTCGCCCGCCTCTCGTATACGATTACCCTGGTTCTGACTCCGTCACAGCGTATGGCTTGGCGGTCGACGGGCTGGTTGTGGGTGGCCTCTTACAAAATGTATGGTGGTTTGAAAGGTAATAACGGACAAATGAATTCCGTTGATTCTCCTGATATTTCTAACACAATGAAGAAAAATGATTAGCCAAGTTTTACTCCAGTAAATTTTAATTGAGCCTTCTAGAGCGCTGGTATTCCAACCGGAAGGCCTCAAATTCGATTCCGGGTGCCTCCACTGGACATCAACAGCCTAACCCAAGGACTGTGATTCCTCTGATACTGTATAAACCATAAACACAGTATTCAACCCGAAGGTAGGTTTGGTAGGTGATGACAGAGTTCACCCAGTACCAAGCCCGACGGCGTGTGAATATTCACAGATCAGGGTAGGGGGGCCAGTTCCTTTCCCTGTGCCGGTTATGGTTTCCCAGGAAGAACTGGTACCCGAAAAATCACCTAGCTTGGGTGGAGCTGCAGGTGCTCAGAGTGCCTTGCCCGGGAATCGAATTTTGTGGTTATGACCGAATGGTTAGCTTTGCGCAAATGGTTTTAAACTGTTTTATGGTCTATCTTCAGCTCTTGTGCGATGCTACGACTACTAAAATGCCGGTTAACTTCGATTATTTCTGCGATTTTATCGACATTTCCGACGACCTGTGCGAGGTGCATCTTTAACATCAAAAATGCCTGAACGGAATCGACGAAATCAAAACTGCACGTAATTAGCTGTTGCAGTATCGGCACCATAAACACCATTCACAATTTCAGCGACCTGGCTTGCATTTTCGCCTTTATCAAAGAAAAACTGTAAAAATATATCGAATTTTCCCTTTGTTGACTTCCATTGTTAACACCCTGTAACTCACAACTGAATCGAAGAAACAAAAAAACAGCAAACAAGTTTTCTTGGTGGCAAATATCACCTTGACAACGAGCGTAAACTTGAAATTGTTTGATCGATACTTTACGAGATATCGATGACTACCGAGAAAATAATGGATTTATTTTTCCCCAACCTAATAAATCTGGGAAACGACGGGCCACTTTAGAAAGGGAACCCTTCTGCATGAATATCGCACATAGGTGATTAGATGAGCTGCAATCCTACTCATCAAAGAAGCCTTTGGTTTGACTACTGTAGTCTTCTTATTTCTGACGAGCCCAACATTCAAAATATATCTTTCAAAACCTTTAGATAATAAGATCAAAGGGATAAATTTTTCCCATAGTTAAATTATTCCAAACATGGAATATTATTTAGAATGAGAAGATTAAGAACGACTTCACTCATATGATTACTTCAAAATATTAAATAGGATTATAGGTTTAAATTCAAAAGTGTCATGACAAAATGGGAACAGAACATTTTGATTACAATCTTGAAGACGGATAGAGAAGAGACGTTTTGGAGAGCGAGTTAAGAGGAAATGAGCGACAATGACAAGAAAGGAGGAAAAGCCTCCAGCATCGGTGCAAAAGACTTGAGGTGGTGAACTAATAAAAGGGTGTGTGAGATATCATTGATACTCGTCGTTAATATTATATTAATAAATATTGATGGCCGGAATGAAGAGAGGAATGAAGTATAAGGAATTGAAAAAGGGTTCATCCATGTGCAGGATGTCACATTGTGTCGTGTTAAGTGACGCCTAGAGTGTAACGGTTTGTCTTGTGTGTCCATTCAAAACCTACCTTGAACGGTCGACTATCATTAATTCGAATTATATTCAAAGGTTACCGTGGTTTTTGGTTGATGGAAGTTTCCAAGAAACCTTTGAAATTTCTAAAAATATCTACGTGTTTTATATCTCAATTAATTTCCTCCTTGCGCTTTCCCGGAATACACTCGCCCGACATTCGGGGAACTCGGCACGCAACAACCACTCCGACGGACACAACAACCCGTTGTTGTTTCGCTCCGAGGTGAACGAAGGGGGAAAGATGTGGGCCGGCGGGGGTGGAGGCCTTCCCGACCCACGGCCGTGCCCACGCGGAGGGGCTGCGCTGGTTGAGGAGAGCGCGTCGGAGCCGAGGGGTATCGTCTTCGGGGTGTGAGGGCGATAGTATCGTGTGCCGTATGTGCACCCACACTGGCTTCAGAGGCTCCCCCGCCGGGTTGGAGGTGAAAGTAGCGGCGAGAGTGGGCCGGGAGGAGGTCGCCCTTGGAGTGATCAGCGGAGCCACAGGACGACCGCGAAATATCCTACGGCGGGGCGGTGGCACACATCTGGAGGGAGAGTGACCTCCCTTCGTACACCCTCTCCCCCCCACCAAACCATAAACACCCACACTTGTTTTCAAGCGCCGAATCTCTGCAGTCGGGACGATCCTCAGGGTGGGCCGTGCTGCCGGTTTCTTCTTTCACGGTTTCAAACCGGAGATTGGTTTACCACAGTAGACCTCAACGTTAGTTCCCGTCTGGAGCAAGAGTTTGGAGCTCAATATGAGAAAGGCGTCCGGGCTCCGCCAGATGTACGATGCACAGACCAAAACAAAGGTCTTGGCAATAGCGCTGTAGTCCCATTTTTGAAGGGAGAAACTCGGTCACTAAAACGTGCGAAAGTATAGTTTGTGTGATCGGAACCCTTTCTGGAAAATGGATCCTCTTTGATCAGCTTGAAAGCGTTGACTAACCCCATGCGGGTTGGAAGAACCGATCATCGGCAGAATACAGCTGGGACGAAAGCCCCAGATGCCAAAAGCGTCACAATGAGCAGGTGGACCAGCAAGGATTTCTCTGGCTGGTACCCCTGCCGGTGCCCTTACCTTGACCCCCTTCTAATTAATCTTCCATTTCCCTGCTTATCCTCTAGTATCATTCCACAAGATTTTGTTTTGTCAATAGTCCATCCAGAGCAACCCTATAGTTCATTCCTTCCACTGTACCCTCCAGTGTGGAGCCAACGATCCCTTCGTGTATGTTGACTCATCCGATCTAGACGTTCCTCTTCTTCCCTAGCAATCTCAGCAGACAATTTATTTTGGGCACCTTCATGTTCACTGCTTATACATGGATGAAATTCGCATTCCTGATTAGGAGCTCCTTCAGTTAGTCGTAGCAACGACCATCCTGACAGGCGAATGTTAGAGATCACTTCACATTCTGTAAGTACAACGTGTGAAATGAACAGTTCAGGGTAGGGTGGCTGCTTCCTTAATCGTGTGCCGCCTGGGGTTTCTCAGGAAGATATGACACACCAAAAATCACACAGATGGGGGTGTCCAGAGTCACCCGGGTTTTAATCGGGTTCCTCCGGTGAGTAACCGATCCCAATATTTACTACCTAGGTATTCAAACTTTAAAGAATATTAAAATTACACTCAAAAGTGTTTATGACGCAGCAGCCAAGCAGACAGAGTACGTAACTGCCTATTGTTTACTTCACCGGAGAGTTTCCAGTTCAAAGTCCGAGTGACTTTCCGGAATTTAAATCTTTAAATCCAATTAGGGACATTTTCTAATTGCTCGAACTTCTCGTGAAACATAGATGTGGCTCAGTGAAAGGAAATGGTCCACGTATCCTGAATGTGCCAACTTTGGGGAGACCTATCAAAACCAACAATCTGGTTGAATGCTGCGGTACCCATTTAATGTGATTTACAGAATAATAAATATAGATGTCACTTCGGTGCTTTCATTCCACGAGCCATAATTCCTAGACATCGTATCTCGTTGGGCAGACGTACAAAATGTTTTTAAGCTCCTAGAAAGTGACTTACTCGTATAAAGTGATGACCAATTATCTACTACAATCAAAATAGTCTTTAAAACTTCCTTTTTTCACTACGACATTAACTGTGCCGCGGTGAGTTCGTTCGCACAATGAGTAGTGTGAGAAGCAGTTACATTTAACGATCAACCTTGTAGGTACAACTGATAGTGGTCATTGATTCATCGGGAACTGTTGTCTACAAGTATTAATAAAAAAGAAATGGAATGCAATGCAAGAGAATGGATTCCGAGTTTCGACGTGTAATTTGGCCAATTCGAGATTTATTTACTGTATACCCTGTCAACAAGCACAAGAGTCAATCAACCTTAAATACAATAATTACGTCAACCGTGGAGGAAAGTTAATTTGCTAAATCTTAGCTTAGCGAACACTAAGAGTGAACTCTAATTCATATCTGTCACCGAGGGAAATATGCAAACTCTTCTTATTCACCTTTGCCTGTTGTGGCATGAGAAAAAGTAGGTACGATACATCCATTTGAAAGGAAGAGGCACAGTGATTGATACGAAACGCAAAGAAGTTAACGCTGGTCGATTTACAACATTCTTTTGTATTTATATATAAATACCATTCCCAAACTTGAGTAAACTTTCAAAAGAAAGTTTAAAACAATGAAAATGCAAATTACTGAAGTGCCTGAAGCTTGCTGGCCTCGGAGCGAGTTACCTACTCCACCCAAAATAGTTTCTTTGAGATTGCTTTTATGCCAATTCCTCAAAATAACGATAGGAATAGCGGGAAACAAAGAAATGAAGTTAAGTCGGATTGCTTTGGAGTGAAACATTCGTTAATGACCGCATAAGTAGGTAACAAGTAAAGAGGGCTTAACTAAAGTGTGACAAGGACTCTCTCCTTTGTAATTTAAACGAGTGGATTGATATTGAAATCAAATGACCGGATTTACATTTTCACAATTAAATCAAACTTCGCAATAAATCATTTAAACAGAACTGTCGTCATTACTAGGCAAATACCATTAAAATTAATTGAATTCATTCAAATTTACACTGATTTTCTCCACACAATTGAAACAGCAAACTCCTATCCGGTAAAATCTGCGATTGGCTCTAACTTGAAATGTAACCAGTTGCATCACTGCCGCCTATAATGTGAACGCAAAGGTAGAACATGGAATCCATTGACATGTAGTTCTGCAGGAAATTAATATCCATAAACGTATGAAAAAGATAAGGAATAATTACGATGCAAACCATCGAACGTAATCTACTGAGTGGGTGTAGTTGCCGAGGATCTTTGGAAAATAATTAGGTCGTATGATGATAATGTGTGTGGTCTTGGAAAGATTATCTTTTAGGACGCCAGAACAACACTCATCTAAACGTCAACAGATGGGAAAGGAACCAGTTTTTAGAATATTCAGGCATTGTATTCACATTTCGGCTAAATTATCTAAGGTATTTAGCAAAAACTCAATCTTAAGCACTGGATCTCGTTTTACGAAAAAGTGTAATGAAAAAAATAGAAACGATTTGTTTTGCTAGATGGACACATTCTGGACTAGGCAAGTAGGCCAGTGCGTTATAACGGAAATGACGAGGAAATAAGAATGTTGAAGATCCTCTGAAAAAAACATTGTTTGCGGAAAAGAGAACGAGTTTCTCTGTTAAAGGCATCAGACAACCCAGTATTCATGAATATCCATAAAAAATCTCATTATTATGAAATCAGATCAACATTTTGCAAGATCAGAAATATTAGGAGTATCGGGAATAGAACAGCGCGTGTGAAGCAGTGAACGGGAATGACGATGGTGATAGAAACTGCTCGAAATTAATTTTATTATTAAATAAGAGTTCAATTTTCCTCTATTCTATACAATCAAGGTTTTATTTAACGGGACCAAACTCGAAAGGAAATGGTATAAATGGTGTATCTGTTTGCGTACCTCGAAAGATTATGACCAATGCTGAACACTGACGCGTGCCTCAGCCCTTCCTTCATGTCTCTATACCTCACTGCACTGAAATTGTTTCCAATGAATGAACGGAATTAGCATTTTGGCAGCAAGCTAACTAAATCACAAAATTTAATGAACTGCGGGCAATCCTGCAACATTGACTTCTGCGAAACCTGTCCTTAAAAGAACGGAGATTCCCTTCTTTTAAGATATTGCAATCACATTACTTTGGAACGTTGAGTAGGGATGTTAAGACAAGACTCGTAAAAACTCTGATATGGAGCGTAGCTATGTACGGCGCGGAAACGTGGTCGCTGAAGCAGGAGGATAGACGTAGATTGGAGGCTTTTGAAATGTGGGTGTGGAGAAGAATGGAGAAGGTGAAATGGACCGAAAGGAAAACAAATGAGGAAGTACTAGAAATGGTGGGGGAGGAGAGGGGTTTGTTGAGAGAAATCCTATGGAGGCAGGAAAAATGGATGAAAGGCGTATTGAGCGGTAGTGGAATGTTGAAGAGGGTAATAGAGGGGAGAATGTTGGGCAAGCGAGGTAAGGGTAGGAACAGGATAGGGATGTTGGACGGGATGAAGGGAGGAAAGAAGTACACCGAGATGAAGAGGGACCTGATATAGATTAGCTTGCTAGGTGGGGAGTCACAAAATGTTTATTTGATAGTTGTGTCCATCCAAAAACCTACCTTAACCGGTAGATTACTTAATAATAATAATAATTACTTTGGAACGTACTTTAAGAATGCTTGGAATATGACAGGAGATTCAATTCAGGAAGCTGGAAGGAATTTTCGATGCCGATCAAGTTCTAAATGACCAAATGAAATCCCCAAATGGGATCATGAATCACCGAATGAGAAAGTCGACGTTCACGTGAATTGACTCATTCTGGAAAATGAATTAACAGAAAAATGAATCGGATTAATGATATTAAGATAAGATATCGTCGTCATCACCACGTTCATCTGGTGTAGCTGGAGAAACCGAGATCAGGAAATACCGAAGTAAACAATGGGATACTCAATTGAATGGTCTGACACTTAGACGATTCCAGATATTCTTTGCGAAGAGTATCTGGAAGAGAGATAGGAGGTGCGATGCGCGTAAAAGATTATCAATTTAAAAAGATATGAATTCTTTTCAAAGGAACCTTCCGATAAAACGGACTCGTTCTATTGTAATTTTCGTAATAACACCGCTAAAACTTATCATATACAATATATATGATAAGTTATAATAATATAATAATGATATACAACATATATATATATATATATATATATGTAGGAAGGTATTCACTTATCAATGTAAACAATATAATATTGCGACATTATTGTATTCAAATACGGGTTTCTGCAAATACTCCAAGCAAAAGCTTTAATGTCGCGCGCTGATCAATACCCCGTCGCTACGAAATTAGTAAGACTCATAGTCAATACTTTTAAATACACTGTAATTGTGGGGTAACGCTAATATACGTAAGACTTTAGTCATAAGATTAGAGAGCTGAACACTAATAATAATTAATAAATAGTTATATACATGAATTAATAATTGAAGGGGAATACGAACTTTCCATCTATGGATTAAGCCGACGAGGGCAATATCAAAGGAATAAAAACAATCCTGTTCGACCCTTATTATTGGAAAAAAACCATAAACACAGTAATCAACCCGAAGGTCGGTTTAGTAGGTGATGGTAGAGCTCACCCATGTACCAAGCCCGACGGCGTGTGAATATTCACACATCAGGGTAGGGGGGCCAGTTCCTTTCCCTGTGCCGTTTATGGTTTCCCAGGAAGATCTGGTACCCGAAAAATCAACTAGCTTGGGTGGAGCTGCAGGTGCCCAAAGTGCCTTGCCCGGGAATCGAACCCGGGACCCTCCGGTCAGTAGTATTATTGGAAATCATGAGTGAATACGTATAGAACTAAAATGATTTATATTCATATTTTTTTTATAAATACCCAACCATCCCAGGTTTTTTAATCATTGTTATTCTTTACATTTTTGGAAATAAAGAAATTGAGCCCGAGTAGGCATTGTGCACAAAATGGTGCATCACTATTTAAATTGACAGGAAACACATTTGCGAGTGGGTCGACTGCCTAGTAAAGAGCTATTTTTTAAAAGTATAGTCATATAGAAAGGTGTAAAAAAGGAACTTTAACACGAGGTAAATTGTCATGAAATAAATTCAAAAATAACATTTGCAGAAGTTCACAGTCGAAGTACCACGTAAGACTAGTTCTAAGTCATGAACAACATCCTGGTAGTATAGCCATTTTTACATATCAAACTTAATTTTTTTATGAACCAGTACTGATATCATCCAGAAAACAGTGGTATAAATAACTTCGATGCGAATTCGCCGTCACCGTTTCAACTTATATAAATATATGATGATTTTTGCAATTGTTCCTTGCTTAGGTTAATGGAAATTATCCATAATAATCTTTATTTGTTATTTTGAGAAAGATCAGTTGAAGTACTAAAATAGAAATTCAGTGAGCAAAAATATTTGTATTTATTATTTAAAAGTTGCCATTACCACGTTTCCGTATTGGTACTTCCCAGTCAGAGTAAGGTAGTTGTTGATAGGTGTAAGGCAGTTGTAATAACCAGGTTATTAACAGTAGTATTTTCTCCCATCAACCTCCCTGACCCTCTCACCCTACATACGAGGACTCTCTCGAGCATGACTTCGTCTGTTTCTCTTCCGATTCAATTCACGAGCATTCTTCCCATTACCCCCAAGTTTCGAAGCTATGCAATTCGCTACACGCTCCATATTAATGTTTTCATTGTTCCTTTCCTAACTTTTGAGGTCCCTCTCATAAACTTCCCGCTATTTGCAAAAGTTTCTTAATCGATCACCATTTTTCTATTCATGTCCTGACCACTCTATCCACTTTCTACTAAAACACTCTAGAAAAAAGTTGAACGTTCTATCTTCTCTTGTTTATGCCCCCAATTTCAATTCTTATCTCAGCCTCCCTATTTTTTTTTGAGTACCTCACCATCTTCGCTATATTTTCGTTTATTTCCATTTCATACGAAACGCACTGGCTCTGCAATACGCTTAACAATGATTACAGTCCCTAGAGTGAGTAGCGATGCTTGGTAAAGCTCTATCATCCACAAATATGACTTGATCATTCAGATACCAACGCATTTTCAGCCACTTCACTTTTGATAATAAGCAAAGTAGGAAGAACATCACAAGATGCACTAGGCGAAGAAGTTTCTACAAAGAGGAGAGTTTTCAAAATAACTCAAGTGCAGGAAGCCTAAGTGAAACCATTGTTCTACTGCGTAAAATATCTCATCATCTCCTTGAGATAGTATTTTCCTGTTTCGACTAGAAGCCACCGTGATTTCGTTTCATCGAGGGAATGCATGGAAATTTCCAGCCGACGGCTGCGCTCCAAAAAACCTAAAGAGGTCCGATCTTTTTTTTTTTCCCTCAATCGGCGGAATTTCGAAGCGACGATAACCCGTCGTTTTTATTTCAACTCCTCCTCCTATACTAGAAGGGCACCCGGGATGCGGAGTCACGTGCGCGAGGCATGATAACCTACGAAAACGCATAGAATCACGAGGAAGAATAATGAATGGGTGGGCTGACCGAGGAAGGCTATAACATTGGCACTCAATTTCCTCGCGCTGCGCAGAAGCGAAGCGGGGCGCGCCGGCGAGAGAACGGGCCCGCAAGCGCCCTCTATAGAAAGGACAAGGGCTCACGAGATAGGCCACCGTTCACCATTGTCCACTTCGGAGGACATCCACGTGGAGGTGAACCATATAGATAGAAAAAGTAGAGTGCGCATCCAATGCGCAAAGACAGGGGCACCAACTCAGTCACTCAGTGACATTGGTATGTTTCGCGTGTCTGTTTAACAATTTCTCACGCACTAAATTGATGCACGCCAAAGTTACCATCACCAGTCAATAAAATCGCAGCGAAAAATTATAGTTATTTCATGAATTCCATGAAATCTGTTAAGGGACATTTTACGGCCAACGCCAAACACTCTTCCAACACTTTCCTCTCTACTTACTCAATGGAACGCATTTTTTCTCGGGAATTATACTTTCGACCTTTTTTAAAATTTAGTTTTCTCCCCGATTATGCGTAAATTGAGCTATCATCGACTCTTTACGTTTTTACCGACTGATTCAACATTCTATTTACTGTATGTTTCTTTCGATACTGTCAAAGAGCTGATCTTGGAATGAGGGAAAACACGTCTTACGTATTTCCCATGCTTACTTATTTCTCCAACTACCAGGTAGAATATTTTGCCCATTTTTTATAATACCTAATCATAACACGTACATATATATACTCTACTATGATCTGATATTATTATACCTAATATTAATCTACCGTTTAAGGTAGGTTTTTGGAAGGACACAACTATCAAATAATTATCTTGGGACTCCAAACAAAACACAATCGAGCAGCATACTCTACATCAGGCCCCTCTTCATCTCTGTGTACTTCCTTCCTCTCTTCATCCCGTCCAACATCCATATCCTGTTCCTGCCCTTTCCTCGTTTGCCTAACATTCGCCCCTCTATTACCTTCTTCAACATCCCACTGCCGCTCAATACGCCTTTCATCCATTTTTCCTGCCTCCATAGTATTTCTGTAACAGATTTTCATGACCCTCTGGTTGACTGGTTGAATTTGTCTCCTGTTACGTAGTCACGGGGTGGGGAATATGTGGTCATACATATTCTCATTAAATGCATAAACGTCTGGTCTAGAGTGATTTATATTTCTTGAAAATTAGACAGATGTCTATTGATCTTCGTTGAGGTAATTTATGTGTGTTTTATGTTTTTCACGAACAGAAGAGCAGTTAAGGAAAGAGTTACCGTATTTCATGGGAAAAGAGAATTTAACCACTTGAGTGTCGAAAAATTTCAAAAAATATTTAAATTTGTTCAAAGGTACAGGAAAAAACAAATGTAACCCAAAACTGCAATTAACGGTTCTAGTTAATCCATATTTCAGACAAAGCATCTACTAAGACAGGCGTTTCTTCACACAATCCTCGTTTTCATAATCAAAAGGCAAAAATAAAAAAAGAACTCTATGCTACCCCATTTACTTTAGCACTATTTCTGGACCATTCTCACAATAAAAATTGATTTTCTTCTTTTTTTTGCATCAAATAAGAAGTTTTTGCAAGTTCAATAAGAATTATTACAATGCTGGTAAAGTAAAATTCGGATTTTTTTCGGTCCTCGGGTCCGAGCATGGTAAATACTTCTAAATAATATTCAATGAGCTAAGTAAAATGCTCCAAGCAATATTACATATGAAAATTAGTTTTTGCAGCAAAATCGTCAAAATTTAAGGTTTGATATTTCATTGATAAAGTGATATTTTGACATGTTATCGCCGACAGGCATGAAAACTTGTAAACGACCATTTGTTCTGAAAATTTCACCATAAAACATTGAAACATTTTCGTACACCTTTTGAAACACATTTAGTGACATTTCAAACAGATTCTTATTTAAATATTCAAACAAATAATAATCTGAAATTTGGAAAAATTCAAGTGGGAAAACGAGATATATGAACATTTATATTGATGATATGTATTTTGCGAACTAATCTTTGAACTATGGTGAGGTTTTGATACTCCTCCGCTTACCCTCATTAAAGTTCATTATTCGCTCTATATTATACATAAGGACTTGAAATTATCACTTCATTGCGACGACGGTCTTTGGGTAAGTCACCCATGCAGGAAGATGGTTATTTCTGGTCCAATAAACCGAAAGAGAAAATACGAACGAATCTGTTAAATATCATGGCACAGGATGGTTCTGCTGGTATTTGCCAATCCCTTGAAGAGGAAGCCGACCGGATAAACCGTTTTTTTTAGGTAAAATAAGGAACGACTTATTCCCCAATCCCATGCGCCTTATCTAACGAATGTCAGAGTCAGTTAAACCAATGGATCTCTATCATCTGGGACGATGTTACGGCAATAAAGGTATAATTCTCTTTAAATATAAAATTCTAATACGCAAAGCAATGCTTTTAATATGTGAATTTTTCGTAAAATTTGCCTTATATCACGCTTTAAAAATTCCATAGCACAACCTCACTATGCTGTTATGTATTTTGCTTATCCATGCCCTTTTGAGGCGGAGCAACAAAAAAAATAATCATAATAACTTAAAAATTAGTTGTAAGAATTGCAAAGATTTTGACAGTCAACTATTTCAGACTGCAAGGACCGAATTGGTTGCGGTCCCAGAGTTTTCCATTAACTCCAAAAAATGAGCGCCGTATATCATATCAGGTCCCTAAAATAGAGACATTTACCCAACTCAGAAGCGAACCTAAGCGGCCAGCTGTCATAGAGACAGAATAAGTCGAGGTTTTCAGTCCAATCGATGGTTTCTGACTCAACCTTGTGAAATGGAACAAATGGGATCGAGAGAAAGAACTGTAGATTTCCTGAAATTTTCAACAGGATACGGCCTCATCGTGAAGCTGATTTCTTCAACCACTTCAAGATGCTAACTTCGTGAAGAAACCGGTTGCACTGTATTACAAGGCCTCCTGAGAACTCTAATTTCGCCGCGATCAAAATTAGGGAGCGCCTTATATGCCATAAAATACGGTTGGCGGACGAAACCTAGAAGGGAATCTTCATTAATTTACGTCAGTTGAATCATCCTGGAAAACAAGAGCGTACAAAATTTTCAACTCAACACAGGACGCCTCTATTTGTGCATGCCGTGCAACTACTAATTAGAAAGGCAATGGTTTAAGAAAGAAGTTAACGGGAGGCATAAACGCGTTAATGATTTAAAAAAAAAGAAGTATCCGTCGATGCGCAGTTGAGGGAGAGGAGTGGGAGACGAAAGGAGATGGGAAGAAGGCGAAGGGGAGTGAGGTCAAAACAACGCATTTCGAGTTGCGTCTGTTTGGGGGCAACAAGTGGCTGGCGCTTTTTGATGGCTCCCTCAATGCCAGAGTTAATGACCTATTCCCCGGGTGGGGGGATAAAGTTGGAAAAAAAAAGAAAAGAAGCCGACACGTATGAATATAACGGCTGAGTCAAGCCCAGCCAGTCACCCTCAAGGCCTAAAAGGCATCTCGCGCGCACAAAGCGAGGGTGATAAAAGGAAAGAAGGAGCAAAAAAAAATCTGTATGACGGAATGAGAAATCTGTAACATCGATTGGGAGTGAATGGCGCACCACGGAGTGATTGAGGCCCCAAGGGAGCGCCATGACCGATTGATTGGAGATCTCCAACTGCCGCAATGAAACGATTTGGTCTTATGTCTTTCGGAAGTCATTAGTGATTTATTGTTTCTCGCCATCTGGGGTGTGACAAATGATTTATCGTGTTATATCTCTTCCTACACGCAAATAAAGTCTTTAGTTCCGCTAAACGTGAGGGCGGGATGGACAATCAGGAAATGGCACACAGCATTGTGGAGATATCATTGGACGGTGACTGATTTCCAGCCGTACACGAACAATGCAAATGATTACTGAACGAGTTCGAAGATCGAATTGTAAAAACGTTTTGCTCCTGAGGTAGAGTACCCTCTGGTAAATTGAGAGACCGGCACGTTTCCAGAAGCTATACACGGGTGTCACCAATCTCTAATCTAAAAATCCCTAGTATTAATAATAATTTGTAGATTTCACGAAAAATATAATATAGATCGAACACTTCCGTCAAAAAATTGGCATCTTGGAGGCTATGAATATGTCAGCGATTAACTGGATGTACCACGTGCAAATTTTTGGGATATCTACCAAGTTTATTTATTTAATTTTCCCAATATGAAATTTCAAAAGATCGGGTCAAAAAACATCGATAGGCTGAAAACCACTGGGTATTCTAACTTTATTAACCTAGGCCGCCTTGATTCACTTCTAAGTGGGAAAGTGCCAATACTTTGCCGGAACTTTGCCCAAGGCCTGTTTCGAATTAAAACATCCCTTTGACCCGAAACTTCGAGACGCATGACAAATTTTCTAAATCCAGGAATGAGTAAAGTCGTTCTAGCAAATATTTATAAACAAATAACTCATTTTTTCTCAAACACTCAAGTTTCTTTCATGTTCACGATTCCTGGCAAGAAGGATGTGAAAAAATAATTAAATATTCCATTAAAACCTAACTTAAAATTCTTCGATATAACTTGACTAAAAAACCGGAAATGATCCTCGATTTCCCATTTAACTGGGAATCGATTACCACTTCAACAAGGCTTTTAATAAACGTTCTCGCTTAATAATGCCATT
This sequence comes from Hetaerina titia, assembly GCA_037158775.1. NCBI lineage: Eukaryota > Metazoa > Arthropoda > Insecta > Odonata > Calopterygidae > Hetaerina > Hetaerina titia. The sequence goes on from CM073774.1 coordinate 43,048,195, forward strand.
CAGCATGAAGTCATCGTAGTCAATAATTCTTAAATTGGCTTGCAAATTACTCATCCTCACCTATGAAGATTAATAAAATGTTAATATAAACTTTTCCAGTTAACAGATGTGCTTGATGAACATGTTTGATGTTAATAATGTACACGCTATCACTATATAATCTAAGTCTCAACTGTTACATATTTATAAAATAAGGAATAACCACACCTTTTATAAACATTTAGACTAAGGGAACATTTTCTTCACCGACGTAAATTATTGTAAATGAAATTCTCAATCCAGGTCCCCGTTGAGAAAGTTCTAGACTTCACCGTTTTCGACTTTCATGAATGTGGATTAATTCAACCATGAATGATCATCTAAAGGGAAGCTAAAACGCATTTTTTTACTGTTTTCTGCGTCAATTAAATTGTTTTGGTTAATTTTGTTGCCCCTAAGCTGAGTTTACTTTCTAATTCGGCCGTTGAAATCTCCACGCAAAAATGTACGAGAACGTATTGTTTTGCCTAAGATCGAAAATGACAAGAATAGAATATTGATATTCAGGACACTCCCTGTATGTGTACATTTAATGACCGGAAAGTCATAGATAAGGTAGGTAAAAGATGGATAAGGTTGTAGGTTGCAAGCAGCAGTATATTCCGTTCGCACTAATCAACCCGAAGTCTGATTTGGATAGTTTAGAGTTCTGACATACCAAACTGAGCCTTGACGGGCAGCAAATTGCAAACCTTAGGGTAGGAGAGTCATTCTCTTTCCCTTATTTTTTCTGTTTAGGATTAATTTCAGGTTTGTGAAGAATCCAGAAATTTACTCGCTAGGAATTCGATTAGTAAAACTGAAATAAGATTTAAGACTCGGAGTCGGAATGAGATTATTCATAAAAATCAGATTCTTCCCCATTGGTGCTCCAACTACACAGCTCTTGCAATCCCTCGACCAACACCAATAAAATTTATGGTGTTAAATAGACATTTAGACCATTAAATTTTTCAGATCATTTAAAAAATGAATGATTTTTTAGTTGCTCAAAGCACATTATCTGGAGAAGTGACATCCCGCCGTCGTAAGCAGAAGAGAAGAAGACACGCTATCACGGAGGATGCTACTTGGCTGAAGATCTTCTTCGAATCATCCCCTCCAGCGGAGTTTACTCCGCAGATTTCCGACGAACTCTCTCGTCTCGCGCCCATCCCACTACTCCTCGTGGCAAGGTCCTACCACACCAAATTCATTCCCGACCCACAGCCGCCCTCTTTCCATTTCGAGAGCACTCCCGGCATGGGCAACGCTATGGCAAAATTTGCGCGTCAAATCACTGGAACTCGCACACGACCCCTGAATTTTACATCCGGCGCAAATTCTGGCTCGATTCAGGGTCACAAATCCCTAAGATGTGATTGGGGAGAGCGAATTTCTTCTCCCAGTGTCAGAGTGGGTTAGCGTTAATTTGCGTGCGTACATATCTACTTAATGGAATTAGCCGTTGGGCGTGAATAAAATGTTTTGCGAATTCATAAAGGCGAGACTCACAAGGAAAAAACATAACAAGCTTACAAGCAAAGTAATTTTCAATTATATGCATATATTTAAAAAAGTGTCATGTACATGTGTAGCCACTAACTACATTTTTATCGTTTTCCTAACGTTCTTCCCTCTATCACGATGCTCAGCATTCTATCTTCGATCAAAGTGCTCTGAATTTATTCTTCCTGCCATCTTTGGATTTCTCCCAAAAACGATCTCTCCTTCCTCACCATTCAAAGTACTTAATCGTTCGTTTTCCTTTCAATCCACTTCACGGATAAGTCTAGCCTCCCTCTGTCCTTCTCCTATCATCTATAAAAATCAATATTTCTACCCAACATACTCCATCGGTCGCCTTTTCGAAATCTAAGAACAAAATACTAATAAAAACATCCGGATTACAGTCTACGATCCCTTATCTTAGTGAGCTCATTACTATTACGAGTGTATGTCTCTCTCTCTCTCCTGAAACCAAACTGATAATACCCCTCTCTATCCTTGCATGCATGATCCTAAGAGCCACTTTTACTGTGGGTGAAACCTAACATAATGATCTATAGTCCTCTCATATGGCTGTCTTTACCGTTTTTATGGATGAGGAATAACCAATCTGACGACCTGTATATTTGTGTACACATGTGTGTGTGTGTGATATATATGTGCATATTCATTCACATGGAAATAGATATAAGGAAAAGGGATAGATCCGGTGTTCAAGTCCTGGTCAAGGAAATATTTTTGCGCTTGTGATCTGCTCGATTCCGCCTCTCCTGTGTTCGTTCTAAGCGCGAGAATCATAAAACATATAGCATATGAAAACTCGTGTGAACTCAAACGTTCGTATTTCTTTTATCAGTTCTATGTCTTTTGCTTTTCAGGCCTGTGCTTGCCAAATTATATAAATATAATGTGCACGGGGATGAACAATATACATAATATAATGAACACGGAGGTGTATTTTTTTCTTCCTATCTGTCACGACTCCGCGCAGGCCTAGATGTTGTTAAGCCCTCACACTCCCGCACAGGAGGTTTCTTTCCGTGATCCCATCAACGCCTCTCGGGGAAATATCATGTGCTAGCACGAAAGAGGACCCTCCTTCCAGCTCCCTCTTCACTGACTGACAATGCTTTCGGCACCTTTTCACTCTCTCTGGGGTCGCTACCGAAGGAGGGAGATGGGCACGGAGGGTGGGAGGTGGAACAGCAACAAACATTGACTACATTTCCGACCGCCGGCTGTATACCGCGTCGACTATAACCAGTCCCTCCGTATCTTCTGTGGACTCGGACTAATCAGCGATAAGTTTTAGCGCCGGAAGACATGCTTTTATTCTTATATTCCCCGATGGTGTGGGGGTCACTTACTCAACTGGGAAAAGGTTCCATCAAATGTCTAGTTGTAATGTAAGAACCTCTATAGTTTGTCCTTTGGAGTCGGAATAGTGTCCTCCAAATTCGACTCAGGTTCCACGAAATTAATACGTACGATCAAAACTCCGGCAATAATTAATCCATCTCACGCGGGCATATCTTCGAGGGACTCAGGTAGAGCTCAAATAAAAAATAGTAACAGTACGATAATCCCACTCTTCTCTACATGAACATTCCGTCTTGCAACTCACCAAATTTGGGAGTGACCGGAAATATTAGATTTCCTGACTTCAATTGTTTTACTGTGAAAAATTGAACACCTGGCAAATTGATTTATGAGACTGTTGGTAAAATGTGTGCAATGCTGTAGCAAATGGGCATAAAAATGTCTTGATTATTTACCTTGTTTTTTTATGACCGTGAAAGGTGTGAGGAAAAACAAGTATTGCAATCTATTAGTACCTGTCCCATGCTAACCGGGTGGTCTTATCAGCGGAAGTTAAATATGGATGTTATTTTCATTTCCTCTGTTTCAGTTGAAAACTGGGAATGTCCTGGACCTTTCTTGAAGATTTATTCTTTTGGTATGCGACAGAATCCACGAGCAAAAATTATTTAAACGGATATTAATTATCCACATTACGGAATATGGAATGGTAAATGATAATCAAATTTTTATATGAAAATGAAACGGTGATGCTTTCGACTAATATTGACTGCCACTCGTAAGAAAACTACCAAGTTGCACGACATCTTCTCAACTTCCGAATCGACTAAAATGTAAAGTTGACACTTGGTCTCTGAAATGTGGGTATTGAAAAAGAACCCCTATGCCGAAAATGCTTTGTACTTTGACGGTCTAGTACAGGCATACCTAATATTATAAAATCAGATATGAACTTAACGTTTGATACGTATTTTCCATCCCTGATATCTTAGAAGAGTTTTACATTTGACATTACCTTGACCAAAAGACAATGCAGTGAGGGATATGCATGTAGATTTACATTTGTACCTCTTGGTCGGGTCAAAATGAATGATTATATTAATTATAGTCTATTAGTTAATATTTTTAAAAGGAGACACAGACTAACCACCGCTGAATTCAATTAATAGGATATTTATGATGAGTGTCCATGGTATTCGACATCGTCGGTCAATTTGACCAATACCTCGGAATATTTTACAACAAGACATTGAAAGTGGAATATATCGCAATATCGTTATACACGGTGACATCTTTATAACAGCTCAAAGCGGCATTGCCTGCGAGCGAGGTTTAGTAGTCGATAAATCCTAGTGCCTCCACACGACTCTAGCCTCATCCACCAACCTTACACACCATGGCAATATTTGTTACCTAACGCGCGACCTTCTAACGCTTCTCCGCGTAGTGGGAACGACTCACCCTCTTCCCTCCCACTTCCCAAAACACCTTGAACCTTCCAAGCTCTCAACCATTCCTTCCGCATCTCGGACACGAGTTCTGGAAAAATATTAGTAATAATAATAGTAAGAACGAAGAAAAAGGAAACATTTCATTCTTCGCTCCCACCTCTCGTCCGCATCCCTCCTCGTTTCCCGCGGGCGTCGGAGTTTCTGCACTCGGGTCCCATGATTTATCAAGCAATTAGCGTTCCCCTGGTCGCCCCCACCCTCGACTCCGTCACCCGCGAATGTATGATGGGGGAGAGGTGTGTGAGAGAGGGGATGGGGGGACCGAGCGCGTCCGTTGAATTGATGATCCGCTGGTGGCGAAGGCGGGCGGAAGGAAGGGCTTCCTTCGCCGCAGCAAAAAGGTCGCCCCGCTTCATCATGTTGCTCGTCTCGCCGTGACCTTATTCTCTCCTCATACCCCTCCCTTCTTCTCGGCCCTTCTACCTCTCTCTCTCTCTCTCATTCTTTCCCTCCTGCCGCCCGGTAATCCTTCCACTCCGCCCATGCACACGCTACGCAACGCGCCAGAGGAAACACTTTTCCTGTTTCCCTAATGTCACCGTCATTTAATTTACTCGATCGTGCTAGAGGAGCTGCGGAACTGAAATTTGGGCATTCCCGGCTTCGGTTAATTTTCTGGGTTCCGGATCATGAGAGACCGCATACGGCACAGGGAAAGGAGCAAGGATGTAAGATATGGCGATAAATAAATTTTTGATATTTTTCGTATCGAAAATGTCGATACGGAAAACTTGATATCCGATAAATCGAGAGTCGATATGGATATATACGATATTTATCAATATAAACAATCATTTAAATGTTGATTTTCGTAAAAATATCTACAAACGTATCGAACATTTTATGTGAACGGTATATCGGAAAATGAGTACCGTACCCCTGGAAAGAATATGGTCACCACACCCTTAATTTTGAGTACCACACGCCTTTATTAAGCAGGCTGGATGTTCTAAGCAGGGTTAGATGAAGCCTCATTCATTAGAATAAATCCTACGATTGATCACTGCCTTATTTTTGTATTTTAATCCGAGAATTGTTAATTGTAGTTCTCTATACTTTTCCATTCCGTCCCTTTGGAGAAATATAGATTTCCTATCTCATACTTTTTACCTCCACCTTTTTTGAATTGATACCTTAGACCCTAGGGTATTCCAGGCCCTAGAGTCCAGAGGATCGGGATGATAAGGTGACTCATTTAATGGCTTCCCACCACGAGGATCCAGGAATTGGATCCCGGAGGTGGCTGAATTTTTCATTAGTATCCTGATCCCTACTTGTGGTACTATGTGGAGAGCACTTCAAGTGGACTACGCCGTCAGTTGGATGGGACGTTAAACTGTGGACCCCTTGGCGTCTTTCGTTAAGAGTAGACTAATACCGAAATCGAGGATTTTTCCTCTGTTCCCTTGATATTCAACCTCTACCGATTTACCCACCCATCCCTAATGGCGCAAATAATCTCTGTTGCCAATCCCCTCCCCCTAATAACTGCTATTACACATTTTCCTCAGTATTAATATTCTTACCTTCCCTTCTATTTTCTGCTTCATTTTTTACCCTTGAGCCTCCAATCAAATGTTTCCATCCTTTCGAGAATTTACAAAATTCATTGCCTTAATTCAATCTCATTTATCACTTTTTCCATTCAATTTTTATTGGTCCTCAACACGGTGTTTATTCTTACATCCAGACTGGTTGTCTCGTTCTGATTTTCGGGCTGCTCAAGTCGCCGATCCAAATCCTGTCACAATCAACATAAACATTTTCGGTAGTTCTTTCCAGGTGGCAAATCGTAATATCTCCGAACACCGTACACCTCGTTCTTCAAAACTGCACCTGCATCCTTCTGAATAAACCATCCGCCGAACCAAAGAAGCTAATAGCCAAATGAACTAATTGGCAGAAGCTAATGCTGCCTCGCTTGCTTCTTTGTAGGAAAAGTAATCTACCAGTTCCAGTTGTCCCGGAGTGACGAATCACGAGTATATTAGACTTTTCACCGTTGCATTTCGGGACAGTTTCCTTGTGGGGAGGGAAAGCTAGCATGACACGATAGTGGTCCGGAGACAAATGTCGAAAAAAAAATGTGTAACCCGTCCCATCTTCCCGCGAATTTGTTTGCTACGTTTAAGGGATGTCGGACGAGGGGAAGGGGGAACGTAAATACATGAAACTGTGGGCAACGCGCGAGGAAGCACGAGCTCACTTACACGATAAGAATCGATACACTCGGTGGGCTGCCTTAAATGTCAAGGGTTCGAAACATGCCCCGGGCAAGAATGCAGCACAGCGGTGGCAGTAGCGTTTGAGTTTTTCGGAGCTCCGAAAGCTTGAGGTCATGCCGCCCCGCGGGCAAAAATCAGAGAAAACCTGTGGTGCTCGGCCATGGGACATTCGTGCTCAGACGGGATTGGAACCAGCATACCATTACGGGTCAGCCCACTTACGCATAGATCTCACTGGAGACTAGTTCAGGTTTAGCGTAGATGCTCAACAGAAAATTAGATACGAAGGTAACTGGGTCGGTCCTAAGACTAGACGAGGCAAGACTAGTTAAGTGATTACAGTTGAAGTTTGACTACTACTAGGTAAAATGTTTCCGAATCGACATCGTTAGACAAAAGAGGACACAACCGCTATAGCTGATACCAATTAGACACTTAGATTAGAACAAATTATCCTGGCGTAATATCCTTCCAAAAGATTTTGCCAGAGCGTTTAGAAAAATTACCAGAATTTTGAGAACTCCATCGCATTTGATAGGATTGATGACGAAGTGATGACCTTAAATTTTCATATTCCCATTATTTATTCTTTAAAAATGAAGGAAAAGAATCATGGAAATGCTCTTAACTACCAGGATTGAATATTAGGAGGGAGGATTTCTTCGATGCCCTAAAATGACGACCGTGAATGTATTTGTTTACTTTTTATTTGTTAACGAAAACATCACCAATTACCACAGTCCGCATACTCTTTTACATTTCATGCTTATGAACATTATTATTTCAAGATGAAATTTAAAAAACCATTAGAAGCAAAAATAAACTATGTATTATGAAATCAAGCAGGCAACTGTTTAAGATCGACACGTGATAATCCACGTGATTGGAGGTGCAAACTCAACTTTCAGAATACGCGGTGTTAATGCAGCAAATTGACTCGGGGAAAACAAAATAACAGAGATTGACCGATAATTATTGATTGCAGATAAAAAAAGCACTTAGGTAAAATACACAGACAGAAAAAGAATCATTTTTGATTTGCTAAGTTTTGTAACAAGTAGAACGATTTCGTAATTTACGAGAAAGCTTTGTTTTGTACTGAACGCCGATTGACATTCTATGAAATCCATTTCACCGACCACTCCAGTGACGCTGATGAACAGTCGAGTGCGCTATAAATTAAAGTCTATCGGGTACTTAGGAGACGAGCAAGGAATGTGAATTTGCAATTCATATCTTGCCGCATAGCATTCCCAGACTAAACGCTTCTCACTCGATTGCTCACGGTAAGAAAGAATTACGTTATATTGTCAAGTTCAATGCTGCACGTATTTAAATCACCGTTAGGTATTACAGCCCCAGAAATCAAACATATTCCACAATATTTGGGATTATATGCCCAATATCTATTGATATTCCTCTGGTAAAAAATACTGCCACATACGAAACTTGACATTCTAGTTGATCCTTGAGAAACTTTCTGATATTATAATATTTCTATAATAATATTATGACAAAATTATTTACCTGAGACATAAATATAAAGGATCGAAGTTAAATAGTGAAAGAATATCTAGCAGTTTTTCCAATATATTTCTATTGAAATAAAACATGATAAAATTTCCCCGCTGTTACTGCAAAAATGTTTTACTCCAACGAAGGCCTTGGTTCAGGTCCTGTTCACTTAAATTCTCCCTCTTTTCGGGTACCCCTGGGGTACATTTCAAGTATTCGTTCGCTTAAATGGTCATCAAACCCATTTCACCTTCCATTACGAGCGGGGCAATGGTAACTAAATGGTTATCTCTCCTCCTTCGACACGCAAAATAAATCCCTAATAACTCCCCTAACATTTGAGCTAGTTTTTAACGTACGCACGGAATCCACCTAAATTAACGAACAAACCGAATTACAGTATTTAACCCGACGACCGATGTGATGGATGAAACTGAATTTTACCTCGTCACAAGTCCACTTGGTGTGAAACTGACACAGTAATGAGGGAGGCCAATTCTTGCTTGCTGTTTCCCGGGAAAATCTGGTACCCTAAAGGCCACGCAGATTGGATGAAGCTCAATGCTTCCGGAGACGTCCGGATTCTCGATCCTTCATCTTGTTATACGAATACACTACCAACTAGGAGCTTCATCACCTCCCTCAACTAACCACCACGATTGTATGAGTTATGTTAGGCAGGTTGCCAGTAGTACTTGACTGACAACCAGCCTACCTAATCTTATTCCCATTTAACGAAAGAAGTCCTTTCCACAACAATCACGCCAGGGAATTGGCTAAAATTAAGAGAAAGGCAAGCACCAATCAAACTACAGAACATGAACTTGCCGTAACACCTGCCTTAAGATAACGGCCAACATGAAGGCTGTCCCAATAATCGCGAAGAAATTCGAAGTGGAATCTTGAGACGTGAACTGCCCCGGTTGCATGGATTTGCATCCGGGGCAGATGCCCTGCCGTATTTCGTAACCGGCGGGTGACCGCCGAGCAAGGGGTACGGACCTCGTGATCACCTTTCGCATCAAATGAGAATCGCCTTGTGGAAATGAGCCCGAACTCCGCGACGCATGCCCGCTCGGAATTCGAAATGAACCAACCCGAGTGGGGTCGAGCCATCAATTCCAATCGAGGTAAGATCGACGGGTGAAGGCGGGCGTCTCGTCCGCTTGCACGTGTCGCGGTGGGGGGGGTGTGGGGGCGCGAACCCCCTCCGGTCTCGAATCGCCTACGAGCGCGGCAGTCCATCGCGGGGCCGAGGCATGACCTGCGTCCGACGGAGGCATCACCTCCTCCGAGTGGGAGATGGGATAGCAGGAAGCGCCTAAAACGATCGGGGAAGGCCCAAGACGAATCGCGCCGATTGAGACCAAGGTCGGACTCGGTAATGGACTCTTCCGAATCGAAAGAGGACGTGCAGGTGCTCGCGAGGAGATTCCTTCACAAAATGACGCTTGAGTGGGCAATACAACTTATTTTTTTAGAAACACGCCGATCCGTCCCACCGCGGAAAGGGCGATGGATGGAGACTGGGAGGCGTAAAAGACTCAGGTTACGACGAGAGCCATAGGAATTCCGGCAAACTCTTTTTACAAAACTACTGAATCGCTTCAGCCGAGGTTTCGGGCTACTTCAGAAACGAAGCCCTGAAACGACCGCGTATCGAAGAATATGGTAGTTAAGCATAGGGTAGAGTTGAGTGTTTGAATGCCAAGCAACGTTGAAAGTCCCTGCAAAGGCAATATCTTGGCAGCAACACACGTAGTTTAAGGGAAATTATGTTAATTCCCTCATTGGATCAAATAGAATAAAATGTATCTTTATTAACAAACTCATATTATTTAAAAGAAAAGTCAATGACTTATTCCATGAAAATAATAGGTAGTGACTCGGAAAATAGACCCCTCGACCTTTCAACAGATAAATTATTCAGATAAACAATTTCGTTCTTGGAATCCTGGAATTTTGCGATGGGGACCCGAAGATGACATGCTATGTTGAAACCCTGGTCGCACAATATAATTTCAAAATGGAGGATTTTATGCAATTTAATTGAAATCTTTTTTCTAATTGATGATATCTTAGTAATTATAGAATTTCATTTCATATATATTGTTGATGCACATCACAAATCGATAACACAATGAGGGCTTGCAGATAAAAATGTTAAAACGGTATTGATGTTCTGATCACACTTGGAATTTTCTCTCCAATTACTGAGCCTCCATTTCTCTGCGACAAATCCTATCATTTGCTTTTAATTACCCACACATAAATATCAGTGTTTTTTCAACGCCAACATTTTTTATGCACGCCGCGCAGGTGGTTGCCGTAAATTTATAAACACATAATATGCCCTATCGCAAATATGTTACACACAATGTAAAGCGAACGACGGAATTATCAGGGCTGCCTAACCGACCTTGCATCGATCGAAAACATTCGCAAGGAATCATGAGACTGCAAGAATCGCTTACTACTTTCTCTGGCTCGCGACCAAGCAAATTGGCTAACTACTGAAAAGAGAAAATGCCCGCTCGACGGATTATAAAAATGGTTTAATCGGGGAAGTGACGACCAACAGAGAGATGGATTTGTGCGGGAGTCGAGCGAGAATTTTGAAGTCACAAGCGGGTGATGAGTACCCACTTCTCGGGAAAACAAACGAACTTCATGATGAAGTCGAAGCTGTCGCATTGATCACTCTCGGACGCTGATGGGTTAAGGACGAAGAAGCGAGGCGAGCGATGTTAGGAGGAAGAGAGGGATGGATCGGCTATCTGATCGGAAACGGAGAGATGGGAGAGAGCGGTGTGCGGGGAGGGGCAGGGGCGAAAGATTGAGGGGGTACATGACGAGCGCGGTTGAGAGAGCGTGGCCGGGAGGGAGAAAAGGACGATGCCCGGTGTCTTGTGGAAGGATCGCTTCGTCGCGACAGAGACACATTGACGACGTCCAAATTGAACGGAAAAAAGTTCCGAGAAAAGCAAACTGAAAGCGGTACGAGATAAAGCATAATGGGAGAGAAGAAAGGAATGCACGGGAGATAATTTGCACCAGACAAAATAAGAAACAGCTATTTCGTCGACCCCGAAGGCGGCTGGATAACGTCCTCGCATGATAACCCAGTATTCGCGAGTTCGATCACCATCCTGGTGGGCTTTTCGTACTCCACCTAGGACTTTGGTGTCTGTGATAATTCCTGCTGTCACTTCATTATTTAAAACCGAAACCAAAGACAAAAAATTGACCGTTTCCAAATTTGTGCTAAATAGAAAAAAGAAAGCTCAATTAATTTTTATTAAAAATTTTTATGAAAATTTAAAAAATAATTAGAAAGCTCTTAGGCATGAGAATTTAAATAATGTAAATAAATAATAATTATGATCTAGCATTTGTAGAAATGAACCTCCAAGCTTCCGGTGAACAACGGCTTTCGTCTCGTATACTTAATATAAATTACTTATACTATTGGGACGCCAGGGAATACGGAGGAGCGTCACAAATGAGAGTATGTTGGGGAGAAGGGGGTCGTGCATTATGGAGATCATGGAAAATGGACGGCTAAAGATTACCATGAATCGAAGAGTGGTGCTATCATAGGGAAAAATGTTGCCATACGTTGCTGAGATGCCAATGAATAATTTTAAGCTTACAAATAACGAGAAGTTTTGAAACCCATAGTTTGGTTCAAATGAAATTGTGGGCAGGGGAGGCGTTTATTTATTTTGAAAATGAGCATTTTTCACGAAATCGCGCTTGGAAACTTGTAATCACGTACACACGCTTTTCGTCTAGATACATTGTCCGTAATTGAAATGAATAAGCACTTAGTAATTTTCCATTCACACATTTTTCAAGCTCATTTCAACTACTCAGAAGCGTGCTTTCCCAGGTGCACCTGATTCATTTTCATCTATGATGGATGATTCATTCGTGCCTGCAAAATCGCACCTTGGTGTTGAAATTACAGAATAAAATATTAAGTGTTTGGACTATTGCAAAATGGTTACTCATTTTAAGTGGCCCAGTAGTCTTCCCAACTATCGTACTATCTTCTCGTAACCGCCTACCAACCTTAAAATGTTAGAATACCTTTAATAATAGTGATGATGATGTAAGTATTTTCCTTATGCAATAAATATACAAATTATTTTTACCATAATACACGTATGGCAGTTATCATTGATTAAGTGCGTATCTTTCCGTATCCATTTGTCAATAACATGGAGAAATTATTATGAAACATCCATGAAAAACATCCGTATAAGTATATTTTCGAGTTAAATCAATAATTTATTGTATATGCCACAACAATTATACCAAAGGTTAGGTTTTTTTGACAGGCGAAGGTAGAGCTCGACTCGTACTAAGGCCTAAGACTGGTAAAAATCTCACAGTCAGGGCAGGGAGCAGGTTTCTTTTCCTTCTACCACCAATGGTTTACTAGAACTTCTGGTAAAGAAACATGTCGTATCCAGTAGAATTAAGACGGGGTTTCCAAAGGCATAACCCAAAGGATTAGCAATCGAATGATCCGACAACCCATGCGTGCTCAGTTTACGAGCACGAATGGGTCGTATTACGTATCAAACGGACGATAGGGAGAAATTAATGACGGGGGCCCATGCATACAAAGGCCTATGAAAACCTAACCCAAGGAGCTGTTTCTTTTATAATTTAAAATTAGCAAACTGGAAAGTTTCACTCCAACACACTCATCATTAGTATGTTGGAATACGAGATAATATGAGAGATAAAATGTTCACCAACCGTAAGAAAAAAAATTCGCAGATAAATACACCACACTCAAACAATTGAACAAAACACATAAAAAGAATTGTTTGCCCTTCCTATTAAATGCAGAAAACACGAAAGGCCTCCAAAACATTTTCGACGAAGTAGACCTTAATTTCAGTTTCAGAAACCCAATCACCCTACAAAACGTTTAAGGTATTCCCAAAGACGGATCGCCCTCACTCGCATGTACGCTTGATTTCAAACATATTTTATACTTAAGAATAGGAGTATATTTACAGATAAATGGTTCTTGACCTAACACCCCCCGCCACACACCCTAACGGCAGCTTATAAGGTATTGGATAGATATATAGAAAACAGACCGCTGAAAAAGTAGCACAAACTGCAGTATCGTACGGCTTGGAAAGGTGAACCTCAACATGGAAAACGGAAACGAGCTCAAACCGAATTTACGGGTTTGGGGAAGGTGAGCAGGAAAACAAAACAAGGAACTTTTGGATTGTCGGAAGGGAACGGTTTTGGTGCATGATTCACGTGGAGGAACGGCATTGGGAATGATTTTGGAATAAAGGGAAGGTGGCCGCATACTAACAAGTGTGAGAAAGTGAGGTGATGAGAGAGAAGAAAGAGGGCGAAAGGTATACCGACTCAAACCAATCCGTGCCTTTCTTGGTGGTGAATATCCAATCTCGGAGTTAACTGTACGATACGTAGAATCAATCGTTTCAATCGATGGCGAAGTACGTTGTTAAGCTTTCGATATATTTGCAAAAGAAAAAAATAAGTAAAATTAATAAATACTTCCATGCCATATCCGACATTGCGCATCCCTTGGAGGACGAGGAGGTCGGAGGGGAGAAAGAGGTGGTGGAGGAAGCAAAGGCCCGAGGTCAGGATCAGTCACGGCGGGAGAGTGTGTGCCGAGTCGGGGAGATTCGGAGAAGGGAGGGAGGGGCTAACCTCGGTCCCAAATCTCTGGTGGATCCGCTGAAGATAATAAGGAAGAATGAGAGAAGCCTCCACGGACTCGAGAACAAACGAAATGCGTTCAATGAATTTACGCGCAAATTAGTCCCCCGTGTCACCCCGTCAGGTATTGGCGCCGTGGAAAAGTCAAAGTGATTCGGAGTTCGCGCTGCTTTGAAGCAAATGAATTCTCGGATGATCCCTCTACACGTATCCATGGGTTAACGGCGGACATGGTGACAAAAAAATTATTTTTATGATGGTTTTATAAGTTTTTTATAAAGATAAATGCGAAAGCGGATAAAATAATACTTTGTAATTCCACAGATTTATTTAACACACGACCCGGGTTTCGACGTACAACGTCATCTTCAGTGGAATTACAAAGTATTATTTTATCCGCTTTAGAATGAACCGATTCCATAAAATAACGCCTGAAACCATCGATTATAAGATAAATGCGGTCCTAATTCTAATTTAGCACGTTGGAAGCGTTGCGTCCAGCACGACATCCACCCCAAAGGTCGGACCAAGTTGAATGCAAAATCTTAATTCAATAACTCGACTTAGGTTAGACATATGTTAAAATTATACATTCGTTCACAATGACTTGGTATAACTACCCGGTTCACCTAAAAAGCAAACGTCTCTCTGCTCTTACACTGACCAATGGAAACCGTTCAAACCCATGGTGAGTTTCCATTGGTCTGTTCAAATTGGAGATGAAATTTGAACTCCAATATCATGAATTTAATTCATTATCAATTTGGACTTTATTATTTATTTGGAAAAATTTTAAGAGGATTTCGTAATTTCTTGTGCTGCCGGGGTGCGAGCCATGATCGCATGTGATTGGAGGACTGAGGAACACGCAATCGCTGGTGATTGGGCAAATAAACGGCTATGAATGAAAATATTAAATAGAGCGATCTTTCACGTAACGTTTTTTTTAGTCCTAAAGTCACAACGAGGACGGTCCCGTTCCTATGAATATTCTCAACACCAAATAGCTATGTTTCTTAAGATGAGTTCTCATGTTAGATAATATGGATCGTGAGACCCCTTGACGATATGAAGAGATTGCAATAATATGCCGACGGTGAGTATTCTTCCAATCCTCCTGTTCCCTATGTCAATAAGTCACAACCTATGATTAATTCCCACCTCCCGTGGAGAGGTTGCGGTTGACCTTAAGTACACGACCCTCTCCGCCCGACAATGACCGAGCAAGTGAGAGGAATTTTCATTTATTTTCAATTTGACATTCCGCTAAACGTGTATCTTAAATGGCTATCGGAATAGTCAGAAAATTAAAAAAAAATTATCTCAGTCCCGAAAGTAGTTCTACGAACGCGGTCCACGACTTTTTGAAGGTCAAAGACGCTCTTCCTCCCACCAATTTATCATTTAACCTTAGAATTCCGAGAAAGATCGTGGTATAAAATTGCTGCGCGTAAACGTTCACATTAACTTGGCTATTCGTCTCACGAAATTAAATTAGAAATCGCTGGAAGGCACAGATTGTGCATCTTAAAAGCGCGTGGCCTTGAAAAACTGTGTTGAAAGGTATACGGAACGTAATTACTTCCTGTAAGGATATATATTATTTCAGCCACATGGATTGTATGTTTGACCCGGATTAGAATTCACGTAATCGTGTGCTTAAATGCTTA
Organism: Hetaerina titia; assembly: GCA_037158775.1. Lineage (NCBI taxonomy): Eukaryota > Metazoa > Arthropoda > Insecta > Odonata > Calopterygidae > Hetaerina > Hetaerina titia. Next base: position 43,063,690 of record CM073774.1, read on the forward strand.
AGCATGGCGAATTATGTGGACTCAAAGGAAAATTAACCTTCCCCAACTTCGACTGTAAGTCTCATCTCGGAAAGTTAACTAAGATTTGAATTAATAACAAGGAAGGTTTCACTATGCTAAAAAAATTGGAGTTGGAAAGCTCGAAGGTGCTAATGTGCTACGGAATTTGAGATCAGTGCAATAATATATGATTTAAAAAAGTAGATACATTGGGTGGACAGTTGTTGAGAACGATGCTCATAGTATGAAAAGTGTGGAAAAATGTTTTCGTTACGTTTAAATTCACTAACGTTTTTAGCTAAAGCCAAAATGTATGCATTCTTTTCACCAACTCCCATAAGGACTGGTCATTCAGATACGAGACTTTCAGTCACTCGTACAAGAGCCTATCCTAACGAAATGATCGTCTTCTAACACTGAACTTAATAGTTACCACGCGCCATCAATCAATCTATGATAGATAAACATTTAAATTTCCTATGAATTGTGGCTCCAATGACTAACTGACTATCCAAATTGGCTTGTGACAGAGACTATCTCGTATCAAGTTTTATTCCACTCTTAAATACAACCGATTTCGAAACCATGAAAGTTCTTTTTATATTGCATGCACACGTCATTCACAAGAATTATCTCCAATGTACAGGAATTGTAACTCAACAAGAATACTTAAAGTTTCGTTATTTTAAACAGCGTTATTAAACTTTCGTCCTCAAATTGGTATTCAAATTTGAGGGAGTGATGGGGAAAGGGAAGTACAGAAGAATATTGTCGCTTTTATATTCATCTTAAAATATTTTGATGCATTTTTTTATTATTTCGAGTCGTTATTTTAATTGCAACAATTTCAGAGAGTAAAAATCATTCGCCTTGACCGGGATTCGAACCCGGATCCCTCGATATCCGGCCGAGTTCTTCAGCCAGTCAAGCTACCGAGGCGTCCTCTTAAACTCTGAAATTTTTGGGCCAATAAATGAACAAGATGTGACGAAATATAATGTCACAGGCATTCGTAGTCGTGATCGATAGGAATGCCTGTGACATTGTATGTACGGTGTTTTGTCACAACATCTTGTTCCTTCAAAAGCCCAAAGATTTCAGGACGCCTCAGTAGCTTAACTGGCTAAAGCACTCAGCTGGACATCGAGGGATCAGGGTTCGAATCCCGGTCAACAAGATGTTGTGACGAAATGTCGTACATACAATGTCACAGGCATTCGTAGTCGTGCGCGACGCGCGAAAAACCCAAACATTTCTTAATTTAAGAGGACACCTTGGTAGCTTAACTGGCTAAAGCACTCGGCTGGATAACGAGGGATCCGGGTTCGAATCCCGGTCAAGGCGAATGATTTTCACTCTGAAATTATTGCAATGAAATGCATGTTAGCGGATGACTCCGTTAAAAATTACTCTTGCGGCATCTCCCGCAGTTTCTTGAAATTTTTCTTTATTTTAAATTAACGATGCGGTTTATCATGTTATAATTTTCTCTCTTCTCGTATTTTTGAACTACCAAAGTTACGATAAAATTACTTGTAATAGTTTTCCCCTCTGCGTACCCTTGGCTCAACATGAATAAATTAATGAATGAATTCCTTCAGGATGGACTTTCAGGGGTGTTACCGCGATACCAGATGATTCGACACACATTATTCGGTGGAGTGAAGTTATTTCTCAGCTCTGGGGAAAATTTTCCCTGGAAGAGTATTGTGTCGTGGGGATGTTAATGCGAGTGTCAAATGAACGTAATGCGGGCTCTCCGATTTTGTTAATCTTCCACTGCTCCGAGTAGAAGGGAAAGTCTGCAGAAGCGGTGAGAATTTGCATTACCCCCGGCCGACCGCGAAATTAGCCGGTAAAAAGAATCTCACCCGTGGCGGCCGTTCTGACCTTGTTATCCACCGTGTTATTACTCCGAAATATAAACATTTCAGTAACGGCCATAATATCTCGGGAGCGCAACTTTCTAGTGGTCCGAGGGGCAACGTGGAGTGGTGCGCCTAAACACGTGTCCCCCCTAGAGCCTGGAAAAACTGAGGCCGCAAAAATATAAACATGGCACGAGTAGATTTAACGAGACAGGCGACCCCTCACCCTGCAGGCTTCAATCCTTCTGCTTGTTATCCCTTTCTGCATTCCCCGCTGCCCTTCTCACACAGACACTCTCTCTCCCCTCCCTCCTTGAATCCTTGCACGACAGTAAACAGGGGATCGTTTCACAATTGGATCCAAAACTTCTAAACTACGGAAATTTCCGAAGAGGGAGATTGAGCTGTTGTTTCATCCCTCTGTTTCGAACTGCATTCCCTGTCTCCCTCGTCTCATCCTCTTCCTAAATTACGGGAAAGGAAAGGACAAGAATTCTCCCCAGAAGATCGCGCAGCGGAAGAAAAACGCCACCTGGTAGCGATGAAATCATGGAGGTGACAGAGTCGGCACGCGGGAGGGGTGGAGTGGAAATGGGTACGAAATAGTACCGTTCCGCGGGACCAACATTGTAAAAATAGTGGTGAACTATCTTGATGTTGCTGAAGGGGTCCCCGATGATGTAACCACAGCAGGATGGAGACCCTTCAATTTATTTTAATCCCTACATGCAGATTACTGGGTCACCATCCCATGCTTGCATCGGGAACGTCTTCGAGAGAATGAAAGCGATCCGCCACAATCTTTAGGACGCTGTTACCCTGGTGCTCGCTCGAAACGGTGCCACCACCCTCCCCTTCGCATAGAACTATTGTTACCGTTATAAGGCCCGTCCATAAATGACGTCACGCAATTTGGAGTGCAAACACAGGAAGAGGTCCGAAGGGGTGGGGTTTATCCAAGGTGAAACTTCATGACGAGGAGAGAGAGAGGATTAAACGAGATAAGTAAAAATGCTTCCGTCATTTCCTTTCGGAAGTTGAAGATCCTACCTATTGTAATTGTAATTGTAATTTATTCATTCACCATAAGCATAGAATTATGCATGGCTTTGTCAAAACATGTTTTACACTTCATTTCAGTAAAAAAAACATTATGCAAAATCAAAACAATATGCAAGTACAATACATACAATTTACAACTTTTTGGAATTAACACATTTCAGTTATACATTTGAAATGGTATGCATTAGAAAATCATCTACACTATAAAATAATTTACATGAAAGTAGTTTTTTCACGGCACAATTAAATTTAAAGGAACTTTTGATATTTTTAATATAAGCAGGCAATTTATTGTACATAAGTATTCCCTGATGATCTATCCCTTTAATCGTTTTATTTACTAAAGACATACGAGTACAATCAGTCATTTATTGTGGAAAACTGTTACAATTATGAATTCCTCTCAAGTGTCCCGTAAACTTTGCTCATTGAGAATTTTTAATTGGCTTTTGTGAATGGAAAAAGGCAGTTAAAGTTGGAAATTATGCCCGGTGGATTATTGGGATGAATTCTATCGACCACGCTCAGGCAAAAAATTTCCTATGAGCTCATTGGAGAAAATTGATGCCATTTTGAGGATGGAAGGTTCGTCTCATCTTGATAGAGATAGGTACGATTATTGGGAAACAGGTTGAAAACGGGAAATACAGAATTTTGAACGGTTCCTGATTGGCCCGGAACCGAATTTTTACGCCGGACCCAAGTATAAAATCCCATACTGCGGGAGATAATAGTCACTATAATAAGTTTGGGGCATGTGCAACACAAGGAGCGAGTTGTAAAAGGAATGATTCGTTTGCTGTTACAGCCAGACATTATAAAATGAGTATAATGTTTATAGACAGGGTACCAGATTTTATAGAGCCACCAAAGGTAAAATTTTCCTTTTGGAATACTAGAAATGAAAGGATGATAATTTTGTAATTTTACAGAAATTTCTTACGATACGACCCAGGTTTCGACGTCCAACGTCATCTTCAGGTCGTTGGACGTCGAAACCTGGGTCGTATCGTAAGAAATTTCTGTGAAATTACAAAGTTTATCATCCTTTCATTTCCAATATGAATCGATTTCACAAAGTTACGCCGAATACCATCAACTTTTGGAATACATTAGGTGAGGGGATCATGCGTATTCGTCACTTCTTTTTGTTTTCCCTTAACATCCCAGTGGAATTATCCACTAGATTCACACGAAATATTTCTGAAAGTGTTTCGCTTAATAGCCCACAGTACTATTGCTGAAACTAGACCCCTTCCAAGGGAGCAAATAAAATATGACTGAAACAAAAGTGCGTGGCGCAAGAGTTTAATTCTCAAATCGAGGAAGTTATCAACAACCCACACAATATGGAAAGGTTAGAACGTACGGCTGTGACAAATGGACTCCCTTACTGATAGGTTTAAACACTCGTTTATCTCTCGCACAATTCGTGGTCTAGGAAAAATCAAGGCCTAAACTACTCAATGTGTGCGATTGGCAGACCTTGTTGGATGTGTGATACGCAGACCTTGTTGTCACCTCCCTTTTCCTTACACGAAACCTTCACGAAACGTGTTCACACATACCCACATTACTGTATCAACGGCCGGCGACCTAGTACCCCCCTGCCACACGCCCCAGGGTATTGTGTGGATGTAGGTGAGAGTTCCTGGAGGTGTGCCACGCGTGGCACAGTACGACCGCCGGACGAATGAACCGTGGAAGGATGTGAGCTCTGTGGTTCTCAGTGGACAAGAAGGGTGGAGGTGGCGTGATATGGCCCTTGAGGGAACGATAAACATGCATGCAGCAGGGCCACGTGACTTCTTGGAAATGCATGTCGAAGGAAATGGTGGAACGAGGGTGGGGGAGGAGGCAGGTACGGAGGCGCGAAATGCTCTCTTCCGGTTTTGCGAATGGCTCGAGTACCCGACACCTACTACCACACGAGCGAATGAGTTATGGATCGGCGATAATTCACAACTTGGCTGATGATCCATCTGCTCGCACGGGCGACCACTCCGGAGCTGTCGACCACTTCCTCCGAAAACCTTTCAGTCTACAGTCCATATGTGTGCCATTTCCAACCATTGCTGCATTTCCTCCAAAAAATAGTTTCCTGACAAGATCAAATGAAGGTAAGATATTTCTACCATTATAATACTCTACCGTTGGGTAAGTTTATGATGGATTTAATAACACTACTACAGATCTAAGACCTGAATTTAAAATTAAAATGAAATTAAATAAACGCTCGGAAAAATTCGGCATAACAAACAAACGATTCCTCAACTCCTGCATATTGATTTTCTGAGCTATCTAACCTTCTTTTCTCGGTTAAGACATCGCGACGGCATTAAACAAAAGCAAAATATTGCTCAGCACCAAAGAAAACTATGAATAATTAAAACAATAAGTGTAATTCACATTGAGAACATTAGAGAACAATTCCAACTGTTGAAAATATTTACGGACCTTCTCGTGAAAAATTTCACTAAAATTCTCTCAGAAATGATTTATTCAAATTTATTCCCATTAATCTGAAAATTTGCATATTCCTATTACTCGATATTTTAACTACCTATATTCATTTATATGATTAGATAATCTAATAGACTCATATAAAGAAGTATAACAGCAGATTCTTATTGAGTAATGTCAACATCCGGTATGACACAACTAACCCATTGAAAGATGAACACTTAATACGAGTTTCTGCTTCCTTCATGAAATTGAAATACCTTCGCACAATTATTTCTTGTTCATGATTATTAAGAGTGGTACTACACATGGTATACGTCAGGTAAATAAATTTTCTTGGACAATTCTTTAGTTAAATCAACTAAACTTATTTAATTTAAAATGTTCAAGTTATCGTTCGTTTCGACTCGGAATTAATTTTGTTTGAATAACCACAACTCTGCTGACACGTTCTCCTTTGCAAAGGTTTGAAGTTTCTTGATGGGGAGAAAGGATTTAATAAAGACACGCGAATAGATCGAATTAGCTTCGTTCCAGTACCCTAAAACCCATGTTTGGACGGAGGCAGAGGGAGAGAGGCAAATGAGGAAGATGGCGAGGGACGCAGGGCGAAAATTTATTGCAGGCACGGGACTTTCCGAGCTGTGCTAATTAAGGTCGGAGAGGGTATCTCAAAAAACAGCACGGCAACTCAAATTTTACGGGCTTAGTGGATGAGCAACGTCGTCTCCCATTGGTACACTCGGGATCGTGGTGTGAGACGACGAAGGTGACGATAAGAAATCTCTCCCGATTCCCGAGGAAAGCCGTGACCTCTTTCCGTTTTCCGAGGCTCAATTTATTAAACTCTAGCTCCCAGTTCCGTCTATCAGATAGTTTAGGAGCTGGAGAAAGAGAATTGCGCGGATGCATGCTGTAAGTTTCCATGGAAGCAGCCGGAAAAAGAGAAATCATTGAAACTACCAGAAACTGTTGAAAGGAAAACGAACGACAAATGATGTTTTTGGCAACAATTACGGCTGTATCGGTGATACGCTAGACTTCGCAAGCGGAGATATACGGGCCTGTACAGACCCGTACCTAGCGTGATACAGGCCTCATGTCGATAAAAGACCCAAGGGGATAACAGTTTAACACCCACTCCGACGGACGGAATTTTGAACTTTAACTTTTCAGTTTGAGACGACAATAAAATAAAAATAATCCCCACTGCTAAGATTGGAGGTAACAAAACCATTTAATAACATAACAAGAGGGGGGATAAAACCTTGAGACCTGCAGCCAGGCTTAGAGGAGCGGCGCTCCTAACATAAAATGCTATTTACTAGTCTGACATTCTTTTGGTTGATTTTTCCTAACAATGCGGTCAATCGAGAAGGAAGGGTGGCTAAATGTTTTGCTGTCACCCCTCTTCTGTATCCTGACGTACACCAATACTGGGCAAGAACTAATTGGGTTCGGTTAGACTTTTAATTCCTTCGCCGGTACTCTTTTGTCTTCACATGTGAGTTAGTCGCATGGATTCAGTCAGATACTCTTAATGCATTCAAGGAATCAATTCACCAGAACATCTGCTCTACTGATATTTACTGTCAGTGTTGGCCTAACGCGGTGGGGCAAAACCCCACGGCCCGCAATGGACGCGCCACTGCTTTTTGTTCGGTCCGCGGCAGCTGTTTTAGCCCGTTTTTTAAATATAACCGTGTTAGAAATATCTTGTAATAACTTTTGTTTGAACTGAATAAATGAAAATCTTCATTCTGTTGTTAATTTTAATTTATATTAGTTTCTTAGGCACTTTATATGTCTGATAATGACATGAAATAACTCAAACGCGCGAATGAATGTCTCTACATTAATAAAAAGTCCTTTATGTAGACTGAAAACTCCGAAAATATGTTTTGTGCCGTCCTGTTGTCCATTAGCAAAGTTTATGCATCATTAGTCTAATGGTTAATGAAGGGTTTTGATGGGGACAGAGAAATACCACTGCTCCACTACCAAGCCTCTCCTTAGACGCTTGCATTAGGTTTACACACATCCATTATATTCAACCATTCTGCTCATCCTCACACATTTCTCTCGCCCTTCATTTCGTTCAACGTTTATTCTTTTCCTTCCAATCCTTCCCTTGCCTTACATCACACCATCACACCACCACAGCCTTCAACATTCGAATGCAAAACAATACGCCCTGGATCCACATTACCTACCTCCCTTGATTTAATACTAGCAACTTTATCTCATCTCCTACTGCTTCGCTTGTTTATCTCTCTTTCTCTGTTTCATTTTCCCAATCATATTCCACCTCCACATCTCACTAAAGCTCCAACGACCATGTTTGTGAGACACCCAAAAACAAGCTGCTCGCCAAGATGTTTCATAACCATAAACGTGGATTTTAGTAAAAAAAATAACTTTTGAAATAAATTTGAAATAAAAGTGTCGCAAATAGTTTAAAAAAAAAAATAGCGCCAAAAATCCTATTTTTTCCGCACAGGGATTTCAACGGCTGGGACGGTCTTCTTCGAGACAGCTGACGTTTCCTTCGAAGATTTCGAATCTATTAGTGAGCCCACTCGTCATCTCGACTATTTCCCCCGATATATCTCCAAACTCAATAATCCGAGCCTGGATTGTTGCGTGTTCGTCACAAAAATATCTCGATATTACGTTCGGACTTGATGACGAGCGACACCTGCTCCGAAATTTCTCCGCTGACGCTGGCTCCCGGGCTCCCGCGTCCCGCCGGTCGATGGCGGGGCTTCCCCGTCCACTCACAACCTGTTTCTCCCCAAGGGAGAGGAGAGGCGCCGCCCAATCAACGTCGTTCATACGCACGCTCGCGACTTTTCCTCCATTCCTCCACCGAGCGCTCCATTTATTAGCTTTTCATTTTAATCCCCCTTGATCCGGGGAGTTGGTGCCTCGCCAAACGACCGAGTAGCAGGTAAAATGCGCGAGCAATTTTCCTGCCGTAAAAGCGGGGCAACGGCCTGCTTCACGGCTTACGCCAACGGTGCGTCGGACAAGAGAAAGAGAGAGAAAAAGAGACCCCGCGGCCCGAAATTGATATTTTTGCATGGTTGACGTATACTTTTAATCGAACGTAGGGGAAAAGGAATTTGAAACGGTGAGGAACTTTTTGTCTAAAAAAAAGGACACTTTATATTAAAAAATTTAAACACAGAACGGTGCACCTATACATTTACAGACTTCGAGGTATGAAAAATTCCGGACGGCAATCAACATCCCATTCCTGGAAGATTGGAAAAATAGGACTTGTCCAGGAAAATCCTGACCTCAGGTAACCCGACTAATACTATTTTATCCGGAACGGATTCCTTAGTTTCATCACAAACCGTCAATTACCGACATATTAGAACTGAAGCCAACTCACTTAATTATTGTCGAAAGAAATTGATATTAATTATCATCAATCAAATGTGACTACACCGCGAAAGACATCTTATCGTCGGGTGCAAGCAAATCTGGAAACAGACAGGGATGGAAAAAGGGGTTTAAGGGATTAATTTATGGGTGAAGTTTAAAGTTGTTACAGTTACGTTTTGCTTGCCCTCAAAATTAATTGTTTGTGGTAATTATTTTGTACAAGATTATGAGCGCAATCCAATCGGTAGTATGGGAATGGCTGGGAATTAATGATTAAACTATAAGTGCTTAACCATTAGCTTTAGTGTTTTTCTATTTAAATAAGTGGTGTCACATTGAATTTTATTAAATACAGTGATTCTCAAGAATATTCAGTGGTATTTCATTATTAAAATGTCCTTTTACCAATTTGACCTGCCGTCACGACCCCCCACGTTGAAGGTTTTGTTTACCAATGATGCCAAAATTCTTTCTGGTCTCAAATACTCAGCAAAAGTGGAGTCAAGAACAGCTGAATCCGTTATAAATCACGTCTACAAAAAATGCTTCCAAGAAAATCAGTTTTTATTGACAAAGCATCACATTGATGTTTCATAGAAGAACACGAAAATCAAAAATAATATTACACTCAACTTAGTAAGTTACCTAATTTTCGATAAAATCAATGGTATTAATAATAAAGAACACCTACAGGATATTTGCTTGGCTTAAACGACAATGTAGATAAATGGTAGATGGATTCATATTGACTCAAAATTACCTAAAAATACATTTTTTAGTTAGCATATTATATTTAGGAAGCCATTGGCAATGAAGGGAGTTTCTGGGAACTAGAATAATGAATCCACTTCAACAGAATGAGTAAATAAAAACAGAAAAACTTCCATAAATCGCTTTCACAAAATCATTTTATTTGTATCGAGACAGAGATACAGTAAAACGGTTTGAAGGAGACTAAAATGAGATCTGTTTACGTAAATGTTTGGCATAATTGTAATCCAAACATTTCTAGTGAACTGGAACACGTGATCCTTTTGACGATATCGCCTATATCCGATGGTATCCTTCCCCCCTTAGCAATCCGTCAGCCCAGAACTTGCCATTATGTTACGTAGTTACGAACAACCTTTCCACTTAGCCTCTTTTCCTCCTGGACTGCGGTTCGCGTGGATGGGAGAAAGAGATCCCACGCAATCACCCACAATGATTCCAGGCAACCTCGTTCGCTTTTCCCACTCGCTTCATAAAACGCCTTCCAGAGTAACCGGAATGAACCTCTTCGCTGCGGTTAACTAAAATATGGCGACGTTCTTTGAGATGGCGAGATACGCGAAGGGAACAGCTCATCAAAAAACCCTGTGCGCCCACTTTAATATTTTCAGAATCCTCCATTCGACGAATAAGTTAGGATTGAAGAATGAGAGTAAATTCCATCAGCACTTACAGATTGAATCGCCCGAGAGGCGGCAAAATTTAATTTCTTAGAACGACGAATAAATATATTCAAACGTAGGTACAGCAATTTAAATTCAAAAATATGAAAATATAAATTGAAAGAATGATTATTCAATCGAATAAGGATAAAATTCAATTTAAAGTATGATAATTTCATTTAAAAGTATAACAATTCGATTTGCCAATAGAAACGACTACAAGCCAGAGATTGTTTATGAGGAGTATTGATGATAACAGGTAAGGCTTTTCAGAAAAAAACTTACTCTGATGTTTTATGAACTTAACTCACAGAATCGACCAAGAAAATGAATATTTTCCGTAAAATCACAAGAAATTTAAAGTATATGGAACTATACAACGTGGCGAAATTTAGTAATGACTTAAGATATACTATACGCACATACTATTCCATTGTCTTGCCCAGAAAGATAGTCATTAACAACGCGATATGAGAAATGGAATACGATAATTGATATTAAAGCACTGTGCTAACTTGATTCCTTGATATATTTTTTTGATTATCTTGACATGGAGATTATCAGACACTCTTTCGCACTATCTACTATCTGACACCCTTAAGAGTGGTTTAAGAAACAAAAGAACGTCACTAATGCATTTCAAAGGGTAGGGTGTCTTTGAGGAGACATTGATAATACATAAAGAAATTACATCATAACTGATTCGCTCCAATTTTAACATTTAAATATAAAATGTGCACAGCTGAAGAAAATAATTTATTATAATATGTGTCATTATATACTACAAACTGGAAATGTTCTTGTTTTGTGATAAAATTATAAGCATATTTTTTATTTCCTCCAGGCACAAAGCATCGACAGGTAATTAATTATTGCCTATCTTAAATCAATATGGCATTTATGAAATATGGGTACTAATTTATCCAAAGAGAACTCTTAACCGTATATTTTAAAACAAAGTGATATTTCTCCGCTAACTGCGTAGTAATTTGCACATCGTATGCCTTGAGACTCAAAAAAAATTCATTGCTTGCAAGCTAATCAAATGTTTTCTATTAGTTTTTTTCCAAAAAGGTTTCCTCGATTGGAACGCCATTGTTCTCTTTCGTGTGATCATTATCCAGGAGAATTTTCCTCTTCGATTGACAAGGAAGAGATTGGAGGATACGCCGAAAAGGATCATGTGACCACCTAATTTGTTCAGAGAAACTATAAAGTCATCCCTTTTTCCACCAACGAGGCGCATTGTCCGAACGCTCCTATTTTCTAACGTAAATAGAACACTTTATTTTCTCTCTTGGCGATAAAATTCCGGAGATATCATTTGTTTATTTATATCTCGCCTCGCGTGTCCCATCCCAGAATTGTTGCCTGGGTTTTTCTCGAGTGTGCGCGTCTCTTTTCCAAACGATAGGCGCCTAAAGTCAAGGAGTATCTTTCCGAGCCTTTGAACCTTCCGAATCTTTGCTTCCGGGGGGTGTTGGGTGATGATGGAGGGGGAAGAGGGCTTCGCGTGAATGAAAAAAAGGCTTGACTTGGGAGGATTCCTTCCGTGGGCGAGAGTGGGAGGAGGAGGGGGGGGGGGGAATTCCATTCGTGAAACCCACCACGAGCGATGGATCTCCGCTCATCGGGAATGAAGGGTTTGAGAAATTATTCTCGGACGACTCCACTTCTTGTTGGACACCTTTGCGAAGTTCATTTCATGTTCCCGCGATCATCTTTTGCGAAATGAATTCCCAGTCATCCGGAAAAACGCTCATCTGCGGGCGTCCGGGAACATGTGTCTCCAACAACCCCATCTTGGTCCAGCCTGGTGTACATAAAAAAAACAATACCGGATGCATTTTTCGTGAATTTCATTTCGCTAATTGCTTTAAGCTAATATCTGATAGTGAGCAAAGTGTTCATTTTTGGGAAGAGTGATACCATTATCAGAATTTCGGTCAGCTAGATTGACATTCGTCAAGCAGTCGGACAGTTCGCCGATCATTAGCCTCACAATTTTGAACTCAGATGATCAATAACGTGAATCTTCTTTTTTTTACGAGTTACAAACATCCACAAAACAACGGTACAAATATGAAACTCGACTGATTATTAATGATAATTTAACTCTTTGGAATCTTCGGGGTCGAAATTCTGTGCCGTAGCAATGGGCACGAAGGTCGATTTTGATGGGGTGTGGAGTGCGGAGCGTTCGACTCTCATCAGTTGTAAATCCTACGTACCCGGCGTGTGAAATTCAAACACGTTCAGGGTAAGGGGAGAGGCAATTCGTTTTCCTGTGCTATTTGGAATGGCTAACGAAGCGAGAGATGGATAATTGGAACAATTACTACTCCTTATTAATAATTTTGGTAGTGTATTCACTCTTCCAAGTCTGTTATCGGTTTGCTTTGCAATTAGTTTGACATTACCTCATACTTCCTCATTAGAAATTTAAGATACAATATATAAATTCGTCAGAAATAATAACCCAGATAATCCTTAGATTATCGTGTACCGTACGGCCATCAAATCGTGGAACTTGCAACCGGTATTGAAGACGATTATTGATTGGCCGGGAACCAAGTGAGTTCAATAAGGTTGTTGTAGCTGATGTACGATCGTTCAACACTTAATAAACGGCTTGGCTTCTTCCTCTTCTCACTTATATCACACAATATCCTAGAATTTATTTGTTGTAGCTATCAAAGCTATCCTTTTCTCTGACAAGCTCAATATCCTCCATAATCTCTCGCACTGGTAAGCTAGATCACTTTCTTATCATTATTTTGGCTCAAGTTTCTCTGAATTAATTCTCTTCCTCGGCCCCTTCCATTAGGATTTTCATCCAACCATTTCATCACAACATTTTTCCATTTAATCACCCTCCATTTTTGTCAACGTTCCCCATGACTTCACCCACTCCTCAAAGGACTTCTCCGTTTATTTATCTCCATCTCGACTTGATTTTCAATAGTCTTCTTAATTTTTATATTCACAATTTCTACTGTCTTTGATTCCCTGATGAAAATATCACCCACGTCCACGTCCAAGTTGAAGTTTAATCTTCACATTTTAAAAATCTTGATTGAAGTTGAGGCAGGTACAGTTTTCCCTTTGAAGCTATGTCTTCGGATGAAAATCTCAGCTTGAGCCCTTCAAACTTATCATCTCTCCCTTGCTTCTCTAATCATCAATGAGTTAGTACTTCTTCCCGAAGTGGCATAATTATTTACCTTGGTGAAGAGAGCCCTTCCTCATTTTTATATGAATGATTATTGTCCTTCCTCAAGGAATAAGATTGGCTATATAAGTCTCACCTTCCAATAAGTATTCGAGGAAATATACCACAGAAACTACTTTTTGTAAGTGCTCTCCGCGGTCGTTGTAATTACGGAACATTTGAAAGAGTTTTCTCTCCCAATGGAAATCCCAACCTCCCCATTCCTTGAATACGATTATCTCAAGTATTCTGTCTTTATTCCAAAGGCTGCCTTCAGGTGGGAAAGGGGCTAGTCTCTTTGCTTCTGTTACTCACCTCGAACAAAGCAATTCATGGGAAAACAAACCAGTTAATAGGATATTTTTTTTAAACGCATAGCGCAAGTCACAGTGAGCGAGGCTTTTTCGCGGAGGCAACGATTTTTATGCATTTGCACGTCACGTGATTCCCACTTTGCCTTTTTTTTATTTGCTGGGCAAACAGTCGCTTCGCACGTTTGGAGAGATTCGCAAACTAATTCGCCGGCAGTCGACACCACAAAGTGGGACGAGATGATTCGGAAACCGCATCACTTCAAATGAGACGGGAGGATCAACTTGCTGTATCAAATGGATTTCAGTGTACGGGAGATATACATACATATATGGCTACAAGTATTAGGCTCAATAAGAACTAGGCAAGTGGATTGCAATCAATTAGATGGTGGAATGAAAATCACAGGACTTGACAAGGATTTGAAACTGAATTTTCAATTCTGCGGTAGTGTGTGTGCGTGTGATAACCGGTTTACAACCTCGTTCAAGGCGGATTCCCGATTGGTTGCACATGCAGTTTATGTGAAACTCTTAGGAAATGCTATTTATATAAATTTTTCGATAAACTACAAAATAATCGCAACATGGAGTTGCAAGTTGGCCGTCACGGGCATTTTACAGAGCAGGTCCCTAAATATTCCGGGGCACACTAAAAAGATTTCGGCAGTGAGGCAAAATCTTTCACCATTACCATATCCATAGGGGAAACTAGAAATATTTTATTACGAAATGTGACTGAATTACCATTCTGGATAATTTTTGTGCTTCCCTTCAAATTTTAAATGAATTGAACACCAAATAATTGAATGAAATTGGATTGTAAATATAAGTAATTATCTTAACGTTAAAGTTTATTTCGTAATTGGTTAGGTAATGGATAATGGCAAACGGTGGTTCGAATTCGTTTGAAGGGTGGCGTGGCGTAAAAAGGGGGGGGTTCTGAAAATACTCTAACTGCAAGGGGCACTATGAATCTAATGTTACTCAAAACTCGATACTAAGAGTAACTCATCTGCCTTCTTCGTGTTCTTGTCGACATTGATTTATGGGATTCTGTTTCCCTTGGCTAATGCCATACCAGGCATAATTTCCCATTCTTAGAAAAATGTCGCAAAATATTCTCAGCAAATGGACACTTTGCTTAATCAATAATATCAAATCCGATGACTATAGTCAATCGAATTGAATTAGCGTTCGACTTCTTAACGTTCTAAATTATTCGACTTGATTGTTTTATAGAAGCGATTCGATTTTCAATAATGAATTAATTATAGACAAAATACTACCGCAAATACGTATTTGATATTGTATTGACGCATGTCAACACCGTAGGTTATAAGTGACATAATACTTATCCTTTAAAACAATATCTATTGTCCTGTAAGAAATTTCTCTTCGTTTCACTGCCACTAATGCTCTGACTAGCATGATTGAATTGAAATCATACGATCAGAATGCCCGTTAGTTGTTTGATTTGATTAGTTCTTGAAAAATTTTATTAACTTATTCCTACGTGGTGGTGACTTGAATTAATGGGCGAGCCATGAAGAAATAACTACGGAGAATTAGAAAAATTTATGTAATTCCGAATTAATCCCATCCCGACTCTTCCAGGGACTAGGCCATTCGTATAAAAAAGAAGGTTAATTGAAGTGACGACGGAAGTTACTCACCTTATTGTCACCGCAAGAAGGACGATGATTAGGGCAACCAGAAGCATTGCGATGAGGACGCCACATATCATGTACACGCTCTCGCTCGGGGCATCTGTAACGAAAGGGAGGGAAGGTGATTACATCGTCGAGAGAAAGCGGACGGCGTACATTTTTGACAACCCATGTTTCGGATGCCGCCATGCACTAAAGACACCGACCATCCCCGAAGTGAATAGACTGAGCACTGCCCATGGACGAGCGCGGTGCACCTCACGGCGACTGCTCGACTCCGCCGCTCGAGCCCGCGAGTCGTATGTGACTCGTCCGCGAATCGTATACGCGTCGAAGCGGACGTTGCAGAGTCACAATGACTCTGCTTCGGCACACACGCACGCGAGGGTGCCCGTGTCTCCGGGAATACTCCGCCCTGTATCAGAGGTGGAGGCCTCTCCTCCGTCATCATTGGTCCCCGGCCACTCGATCGGAGGGCCTCCCGCGAGGAGAGACCGCGAGTGAATCTTTTTATAGCGATGAGAGACGACAATGTGATATTTCACACTCGTCGCCAGCCTGTCTCCTTGACCCCCGCAAAAACGGTTACCGAATGTATTGATTTCACGCCCATATTTCCGTGCCAAGAAGCAACATATTTAATACAGCTGTCCGTTGGGTCGTCCTTAAGGGTACCGGTTAATTTGGGCTCAATGTAGGACAAAAAGACGAGAAATTTAGGGCAAAAGGGTTACGATCATGCTCAAGAGAGGGATAATATAATAAAAATATCCGTAGGTTTAAATTAACATAATACCTTTGTATTTTACTTCCGTAAACATTACATAGATACACATATAGGTTTGAAAAATTCCAGAAAATCAAAATCCCTCCCGGACGTCCACCCTTAAAAAGATGATATATCCGGAAAAAACCAGGCGTCAGATAACCCAAGGGGTCCTCCTATAGTTGAATCATCTTGTGTCATCAGGGACAGTTAGGTGGTTTGGTATAATATAAAGCTAGAGTATTAATTCCCACATAAAAGATTCACCATCCCCGAGGTCTTTGACTCATCGGAGGAGGGAACGAGCAAATCAACTACCGATCCAATTCGTTCTAAAAGTCCGTGCGGTTTTCCCAGGCCGAGTATTTTCATGATAAAATATCTGTTCCAGCACTCATGTCCAGCCCTTGATTCTCGCGAGACAAGATTTAAAATATTTTATAATCCACTTCATTTAAGTGACTAGCAAAATGGCTAGTACCTTTGAGGGAAAGCACCATGGAGGCTAATTCACGGGCTAATCACGTTTTGGAAGCGTTATGAGGCGACATGGCTTATTAAGCGTGACAATGAAGAGATCAAGAGCATATTTCTCAAAGGAAAAAGTCTATGTGAAATTTCTCTGAAAGCAGTCGTAAAAGCTACATTGAACCTGACAAATCGCATATTAATAAAGTGAGCATATTTGCGCTTTGGAAATACGTATATATGCTGGTGAAATATAGTAACATTTCACATTTTATCATTAGAAACGATATTGAGTTGCCTCTTAAGGATTCAAGACTGACTTATAACATCGGGAAACGGTCATCACGTATCTGGCGTTAAACAACACGACAGCAGAGAAATCATCGTTTTACGTGTACGACATATACAGAGAATATCGTCCATTGTTTTGTTTCAATGGATTTCAAATCTAGAAGATTCAAAATGATGAAATTACTTTCGCATTGTGATTTTCCCTAGAATTAAATAAGATGAGAAGAAACACCCAAACAAATGACGGATAACAAATCCTTAAATTAAAAATTTGAAAGTCTTGCCTCATTAGATTTGCCTGATATTTATAATTCCTACAACTCGTGGAGTATACACGAACGGAGACGCAGTAAGTCTGATAACTCAATGACAGATTATCAAATATTCAGCAGTCTCACTCCAGGAAACACTAAAATGTCGGAATGAAGAAGTGAAAATCGAAAGAAAAAAAGATACCGGTGTGCTGTAATCAAATGCAACTGTTATTTAATTGATAAACATTCAATCAGTGACATTCCTACAAAATATCGACAAAAATGTCACATCCAGCAGGGAATGGCAAAAAAAAACTTTAAGCCAAATAGGATTTTACAATATTACCCATCGAAGGCGCAGCAGGATTCACAGCGATCCCCTGACGAAGAACGAGGTAAGGTTCTATTCTCGGGGAACGGAAATAGCACGGAACGAGTGGAGTGTAATGATCTCGAGCAACGGGAGAGGAGAGATCTCTGTTATCATCGTGCGATCCCAGCAGAAACTTCGTCGGCTCTCTCGACATCTAAAAGGCCGATCGTGCGAAGGTTAAGAGCAAGGAGAGGCGAGTGCATAATTCGGTCCGTCAACACGAAACGCCGGAGGTAAACATCGTTCCGGTCGGCTCGGGAGGCATCCGCTCCCCGCGTCGACTCCCGGAAACTTTTTGAGCTATAATTTTCGTATGAAATCCGTTGGCTTGGACAAGTTTATGGTCTGAGAGGTGCGGGGATCTCGGGCGTAGAAGGCGCGTTGCCGGATTTCGTGGAAGATGACAAGGGGGGCAAACAAAAGCTGAAGGGGGCTAATGGACTTGTGAGACGCCGGGGACTGAGGCGTCCCCTTTCTGATATCGAAGCACTCTTTGTTTGTGGAAGCACTTACAAGCTCTGGTGGCGGAGGCGGCGGTGGGGGGGGGAGAGCGGGAGACTCGTCGCTGATCGTGACTTGGATCGAATGGTACCATAAATCGTCATTGACAGGGAACCTGGGAGGCAATTAGCGAGAGGTGGAGGCGGGAAGGGAAGGAACGGTTCGGCGGGGAGTGGGGAAGTAAAAATAAATGGCGGAAGAGAGAGAGAGAGAGAAGGCGAGGGTTTTAAGGATGCGTTTAAGACGCAAAACTTCACGGGTGGCGACGTTGATAAAAATTTATGCAAAAATGCGAAATCCGAATGCAAAAACGGAAAACATCATCTATCATAGGCAGACGGCGTGAGGAGGCCTCTCCCGACAGCTACCGCATCTGCTTTGGACTCATGACATATATGAAAATATTCCATGCGTAAATACCCACGTTTGGTTATATCTAGACGAACCTGAAAGTAATTGAGTTATACGGTGGTCGACCTTATCAAGAATAATTCTGAATGCACGAGGAATTCACACTTTCAGGTTAAGGAACCCAGTTTCCGAAACTAGTTCGCTCAATCAAGTAATTATTACCTTCTTAGGTTCCTATTGATTATATCTAGACGAACCTGAAAGTAATTGAGAAATTTGGTGGTCGACCTTATCAAGAATAATTCTGAATGCACGAGGAATTCACACTTTCAGGTTAAGGAACCCAGTTTCCGAAACTAGTTTGCTCAATCAAGTAATTATTACCTTCTTAGGTTCCTATTGGTTTCCAAACCTCATAATGCCATATCAAATGTCCATTCTTTTCCACTCTCTTTCCCATTTGTCTCGGGTTTTGTGGCCTTCAACATATCCTCGGTCCAATCTTTGTCAACTTGGAATGTCCTCCATCAACTTTATAGCTTTCCTCGCCCCTTATCTAACACTTTTTCGGTTCTTTGCCACTCCATTAAGCTTGTTTTCTAAATCCTTCAGCGGGAACATGTCTCAAAACCTTCAATCTATCCTCATATTATTAATGATTCAACTTGTTACAGCCCGGTGGCCAAGGATCTTCACGACTAACCTGAAGGTCATGAGCTTAAACCTATTCTCGTGAATGAATTTAATGATGTTTAGTTTTAAACTTTCCATCGATAAGTGCAATATGCGCTTATCTATTTGAAGCACATTATTATTAATTGCTTCTGGTACTTACTAGAAGGCTATTTTCGTCCTATATTTTCCTTAAATTTGTAAGTACCTTTGAAGTAGATAATCAATTTTTTCATTCAACAAGACCAATTAATATCAATAGCATTAGTCAATTGAACACAAAACAAGATTTGGAAGAAGAAGAAGAGCTCACAACGTGAGTTCGAGGGTTATCCCGTAACTACGATCGTACTCGAAATTGTAATTTTTATGACTAATTTTAATATTATTTTTATTCTATGAATCTCCACACAATTTGTCCCAGAGATTACAAGGATGATTTTTTAAAATTATTGCTCATTACTATCATAGATTTCAGGTTCATTCGCTTCAAACAAATTTATATTTTAAAAAAATTATCCAAAAATTCGTGCGCGGGCTCAGCAGAGCCAACCCAACTCCTAATAAATGCAGTTGATCAAATATTAATTTAAATACGTCATTAATAACCAGCATATGTCATTTACTTTCGATCGTATAGTTGTATATGCTGGGTTAAAATGACGTCCTCACATTTCCTGGGTAGTATTAAAAAACTATCGAATCGAAACACAATGACTCACAATTACCGCGCCAGTCCCTTTATATTTCCAACATTGTGTTGAGTTTTGATTGTTAAAATTTTCTAGGATATTTGAGGAATGCACGAGTGCTCTGTACATTTCCATATTCTGAATCTGGCTCGTTCTCTCCGTTACTGAAGTGCACAATTCGCTTTTGCCCTTGTTATTCCAATCATTTAGGACATACAGACGCTTCCTAATCGCGAAAATGTGTAAAATATTCCGTAGTTCTTCTGTGATCACTCTATTATCCAATAAACTCCATTATCGTAGGGTCCCAATTAAAAAACTCGACTTAAGAGCGCATTCTTGATGTGGTTGAAATAATCCGTAACAATACCTCACTCGAATTTCCTCAATATAATAATCTAACGAAAAGTTGAATGCGATTAAAGAAAAAGAACGACCCGATTCGATTCCAAACCTTAATCTATGAGTAGGGAATCCTTTAAACTGACCCTCGCCCCGCTACGATACTGCGTTTACTGCTTTAAGAAGAGAGTTCACGTAAGGGTCGTCGTCGGCGATTGGTTTCAAGTGACAAGATGAAAGACGTGACGGAAGCCTTCGCAAGGGGCAACGCTCCGATAGCACACGGTCATCGAGAGAACGATTCGAGAGCTAAATGCCAATTTGTTCTCGGGACTCGTCGAAGGCCGGGAGACGAAATTATTGCCAAGTGTTCTCAAAAACAAAAGCCTTCTGCGGTCAAATATTTCGACAAAACATTGCCCCAAACCACCCAGTACTGTAAATAACCCTGGATTTGAATGAAATGAAACTTGAACAAAAGTGTAGCAAAATATTTGAGCAAATCATTTGAACAAAAAAAAACAATACCTCGATTTCTTTGTCGGAGAGCCAATCACAGAGGAGCAGAAATAACTATGGCTTCTTTTGCACTCGATCAGCGTGTGCATACATTCGGATTATTCTGTGGTTATTCATCACATTCCGGCAAATTTAATGATTAAATAGCGGAGTCGGGACTAAATTCGTGGCTTTAATAGAATCTGTGTCTCGTCGCGAGAATTTATATGACAGAAAGCTTGCCTATTTATCATGACAAAAAAAAAGTCGCGATAACTTCCAAATTCCTGCCGTAATTTATGGTCCAATATCTCTAACAATCCCAGTGACCTCGTTTCCCCTCCTCAATCATACCCTCATCCAAAAATTTAGTGTTTAGCGCCTTGGTCAGGCCCCACCTAGAGTATGCTGCCAGTATATGGGATCCTCATAATATAAATTTGGTTTAGGAATTAGATCGAGTTCAGCGGAGGGGGCTAGATTTGTCAAACATTGTTATGACCAACTCAGCAGCGTATCCACTTTGCTAGACAATTTAGGTTGGGATTCTCTTACACAGCGGCGTTTCCAATATAGATTAAACTTATTAAAAACATTTAAAGATGGGCCCTTTTCCGATGACATCAAGGATATAATACGAACCCAATCGTATTACGGTCGAAGGGATCACGAATATAAGACTAGAGAGATGGACTGCAAGACTGACAGGTTTAAAATGTCATTTTTTCCAAGAACGATAAGGGACCAGAATGCTTGTAGCCGAAATTCCCCAGGACTTAGTTCATTACAATAAGTATTAACGTACAGGCTAGGGACTGCGCGAGGATGTGTGTGTATGTATGTGTATATATATATATATATATATATATTTTAAATATATGTATATATATATATATGTGTGTGTGTGTGTGTGTGCATATATATGTGAATATGTATATATTTTTTCATACAGGTTCCCCCCACTTTTCCTCACCTAACCCCCAACCCCCTCAACCCTTACCCTTCCCTCATGGTGCTACACCCCCTGCCACACACCTTTTTGGTGGCTCGCAGGGTATTTATGTAGATGTAGATTTACCTTCTACCTTTCTTTCTCCTTACTGAAAGACGGAACTACTCCAATCGTGTCTAGAATTCATTCAGTTAGGAATTTAGTTTTTCCAACTTTTTCACAGAACATCCGTTTTAACTTCTAGTGTTTACATTCTAAATTCACTTGTTTCCACGGTCAACAATAAACGCTTACATATTAAGAGAGGCAGGCGGTGAGAGAATGCACAACTGCGTGTATTTAGCTCAAATCTTTGATGAAACCGTATAACGAACGTCTTACGTATGGGAAAATATTTCGACGAAATTGAAATTTCGATTAAATATATTTGAGCAAATATTTGTTCGCGTGATTTAAGCGACATCTGCCACGTTAAGTAACACTTAGAGCCCGTTCCGAAAGGATATCTAAATATTGACCCCGGTGTTCGTTTTTTTCACGCCCAAACCGTTCCGAATATCCGTATGCTGCCACCTTGATCGGCTCCCCACGACCGGGATCGTGAAGTTGGGCGGCATCGGACGGTTGAACGGGGTACGTGGTGGGGGAGAGGGCCAAGGAGAGGGGGTAGGTAGTAGGTAACTAGAGGATCGAGGAAGGGGAATGCTATTGGTTTAATATTGGAGCCGCAGCTGCGCGCCACCCGGCCGCTTATCAAAACTCCTCTGCCGTGTCTGGCAGTGTTGGTATTAACTGTATTTGCGATTGCATTAATTCACCCTCTAAATAGCCCGTGAGGTGAGAATGGAAGGTGGCGTACTTTTCCGCTACTCACACTCCGTCTAGCCTTCCTCTAACATTTTTCAATCTTCCCCGTATCTACAACCAATTTATCAACCAGTATATCCAACCGGCCATCGCTCTCTGCGCTCTTGCTCGAAAAATGTAGTTCATCTTAACTGCAATTTGCTCACTAAACGGCCAACTGGTCCACCTTGATAAAGCTCGATTATCAAGTGGTTTCAGTCACAGCCTTTGGAAATCCCATCTTGTGTATTGAATAAAAATCTTGTGGTGCAACCGATTTCATCTTATAGGTGACATTCCAATCAGAGTGGCCAGTTTCTTTCCTCATGTCGCCTATGGTTTCCCGGATTTATTTGGTTATTATTAGGTAATCTACCGGTTAAGGTAGGTTTTTGGAAGGACACAACTATCAAATAAATATTTTGCAACTCCAAACAAAACCCAATCCAGCAACCTACTCTACATCAGGTCTCTCTTCATCTCTGTGTACTTCTTTCCTCCCTTCATTCCATCCAACATCCCTAACCTGTTCCTGCCCTTTCCTCGTTTGCCTAACATTCTCCCCTCTATTACCTTCCTCAACATTCCACTACCGCTCAATACGCCTTTCAGCCATTTTTCCTGCCTCCATAGGATTTCTCTCAACAAACCCCTCTCCTCACCCACCATCTCCAGTACTTCATTTGTTTTCCTTTCGGTCCATTTCACCTTTTCCATTCTTCTCCACACCCACATTTCAAAAGCCTCCAATCTACGTCTATTCTCCTGCTTCCGCGACCACGTTTCCGCGCCGTACATAGCTACGCTCCATATCAGAGTTTTTACGAGTCTTGTCTTAACCTACCTACTCAACGTCCCCGTCATCAAATCCCTCTAACACCAATTATGACTCAAAAAAATGTTTTCCCAAGAAAAGAGCTGCGAAAGGAATAATTAACACTGAATGAAAGAACTACGTGGACGACAGTGTAGAATGGGTGAAATTTTCACATCCCTCAGGTGAAATATTGACATTTCTCAGGTGATGACGCAGGAGTCCCAGGCTCTTCGGCAAGTTTTTGTTGAGCTTCCCGTCAAGTTTTTGTTTGATATGGCTCCAAAATATGGATTGGCAAATAAAAGTTTTTCAACCTGATGAAACAAATGAATGCCTTCAAATTTCTTTGAAAAATACCTATATAATTCGACCTAAATAATTCGACGTAGATTAATTTGCATCCATTTACCACAGACAAATGTACATTACACGTACTTCGCTATCCGTCACAAGTTTTGACGGGAATGGTTTAAAAAATATATGAAATATCACGACGGATGAAAAAATATCCAACCACAAGTTCAAGGCTTGCAGAGAAAAACTTACGTGCTGCCGATTTGTTGTGAGACCTTCGTTTCTACATTGCCAAAGAAATGAATCCAAATCGTCGAATCATGACAATATTCCCTCAATCGCTTGAATTTTCGGATCGGTCGTCTTTACAACCGCAAACTCGCGTGGTTCTCGCCTTCCTTGACGTGAGCCAAACACCAAAATTCCAAAGAAGACCGATAGAGAGGAGCGATCGTTAAAAGAACTATCAAGGCTGAAATAATGAAACTTCCGGATGAACACTTCGTTACGCACAAACCTAGGGGATGAGACTGTGAGGAATGCGGAAAATAACACCACACCGATATGACCCTAAAATATGGATCCCTTATGAATCCAAGAGGTAATTTGACGACGAAATCGTCGTGTTCGAGGACGAGGTCCTGCGTAGTATACGTATGTACGCCCTTCCCGCTGTTATGGATGTCTCAATTCGCAAGCGAGCCGTTGCGGTATTGAATCGGTAAATAATTCCCCGCCTCGGAAGCTACGATATCCGTTTGTTAATATGGAATGTTCTAACGAGTAAAGAGTACCAACCAGCCGAACTACTGGGTAAAGACTCAAAGCACAACCCAACAGTGATGACTGATAAGATACAAGCAAAGAATTCCTTGCTCCTTCGATTCGAATTTTCTGTTTTTATATGAGTTGATGAGAATTTTTTATGAAAATTACTTATGTTTTAATTTATTTTTATAATTACTGTCGTTTCTTCACTGGTTAAGGTAAGCGTTGAATGGGAACAGACTATACAACGGTACAACAAAATATTTACTTGACTCTCCTGACAAAACACAATATGAAATCCGAAAATTATTAATTACGCAGAGAAATTGAGAAAGAATTTTAATCAAAAAGGTCTTCTGAAATATTTATTCGTAACCATAATTAAAAATCAACTTTTTCAGATAAATTCACATATTCAGGAATACCACTCATTAATTAATATTGGCGAGAAGTCAAAAGTCATAATCGTCAACTATGGTTTGTTCAATAGATGAAAAATGTCATATTATCTATAGATAATTAACTTGGCTCATGAAATCTTTGGTTTCTCCATTATTAATTATTCTGGACAATCACCTACTTTGTTTTGCTTTTCCGAAAATGCCCGTACACGACACAAGAATTCAAACCTGGTACTTAAGGTCTAAATCCGAGCTATTTAACAAACAGGCTAATCATTGTGCAAATATAAGGAACCAGCAGAGTAAGGAACCCACATTATCCGAAAAAATATTCATATGATATCTTTTCAATGCCTTCCTCGTAAAACTAACCCTTAATTTCATATTGGCTGCTGTGCCAATGCTGCTGGCAAAATAACTACGCGCGCTAATTTTTTTATCACAAGAAATTTCACCCTGCCAATAATTTCCCTTCGTATTCGCTCAGTTTCCTCTCATGAAATGCGCAGGTAGCTCTCGCGTACCAGCTTTTTCATTTCAACTAATGATTTCCAGTTGAAACCGCTATCCACTCCTCCACTCCGCTTCAAACCGAGAGATCCTCGTCAAGTATTCTTCCCTACGAAACGAACTTCTAGGCAGGAAAAGGGATTGATTTGATTCTCAATAATATCAAGTTTTTTTTTACGCCTTGCTCAAATAATAAGTTAGATTAAAAAAAAATAAAGAGTGGTTTATGCTTAATTATCTTCAGTTATCATCTTTTAACGCGTACAAACGAGTTCTCAAGTCACCAACATGATTCCTTCCCGTGAGAAAAACACCTGTTGTTTTTATTTTACTCTAAGCACGGCTCTCATTTCAAATTCAATGACGATCAAAGTCGTCGTCATGGGGTAAAGTGTACAGAAGTCTGTGTTGGCAAATCAATACATCGTCGCGAATTCCGTTGACGTGAGTGTTTTTTCTCTGTATTAGCCTTTCGTTTTAATTATCAAAAAGGCACGCGCAAAATTTTTCATTGATTTCCCGTACACGATTCGCCTTAAAAATGATACTTATGGAAGTTGACTCTTGCAGAGAGAGTCTTATAGACTTACTTCTATATCTCAGAACTGAGGAAATGCCATTTTCACGTGAACTTATATCAGAAAGGTAAACAAAAAATTTCAAGGCCTCGTCGTGTAAGCTTTGTGGCTTAACAGACTCATTAGAGAGGTATACCCAACGGGGACGTAATCTCACAGATTCTGGGAGAAAGAAAGAAACTTTTTCCTCAATCACCCAGAAATATCACGAGAGAAGTGAGCATTCTTTAAATCTTTTTACTGCGTCCGGACTGTAAAAATGCGTGGTTAAAAACGTCACCTAGCGGCAGTTTTAATGACACGCGAGTCCAATTAAAAGAAGGTTATCACTCCCTCGGAATTCATGCATTAGATAAAACTAAGGAATGCGATTCCCTCAATGTTTTTCGTGATTCGAGAGAAAAATTTCATGAAGCGCTAGATAACAACAATTTTGATGGGATCACTTTGGAAATTCTGCTGGTAAAATCTCTTCGTTCAGTTAAACGATGTGGGTCAACTTAAAAACATTCAATAGAACTTCATCTAACAAACAAGAATGCCCTTCTCCTCTCTTCCCGTTTCTTTCGTACTTTCACTTTGCCCAAAATCAGGTAATTGGAGTCGTTATGCCCTTCAGAAGTCTTATTTTTCACGCATTTTCTGGAATTCGGCACCTTTCCCAGTTTCAACACATTAACCCCAACCGGCGCGGCTCGGGAGGCCAGACTTATTCCTGTAACACCAAAATTTTCCTCTAGTGCTACCTGTTTCATTCAAGGTCGGAGTGGATCTTTTATTGTTTCGTCAGAGGGGATTTATACATGAAGATCAAACGTAGTGTTCCATTGTCAACGAACCTTAGGACAGAAGATGGACTATATGTTTGTTGGATGAAGGGATAGGTAGATATGGTAGTGAACTCCTCCATACTAGCAAATATGTCCCTCTTACGCTTTCGGAGAAAAATTTGAAGGTAGGAGCGCGTGTAAGTTTAACTGATTGATCCACAAAAACTATAATTACTCCAAGGAACTCTCCCGGAATATAAGATATAGTATGTTACTATAAGGTAATCTACCGGTTAAGGTAGGTTTATGGAAGGACATAACTACCAAATAAATATTTTGTAACTCCAAACAAAACACAATCCAGCAACCTACTCTACATCAGGTCCTTCTTCAACTCTGTGTATTTCTTTCCTCCCTTCATCACGTCCAACATCCCTATCCTATTCCTGCCCTTTCCTCGCTTGCCCAACATCCTCCCCTTTATTTCCTTCTTCAACATTCCACTGCCGATCAATACGCATTTCATCCATTTTTCCTGCCTCCATAGGATTTCTCTCAACAAACCCCTCTCCTCGCCCACCATCTCCAGTACTTCCTCATTTGTTTTCCTTTCTGTCCATTTCACCTTCTCCATTCTTCTCCACACCCCACATTTCAAAAGCCTCCAGTCTACGTCTATCATCCCGCTTCAGCGACCACGTTTCCGCGCCGTTCATAGCTACGCTCCATATCAAAGTTTTTACGAGTTTTCTCTTAATCTCCCTACTCAAAGCCCCCGTCTTCAACTCCCTCCTCCTTGAGAAAGCCTCCTTGCCTAGCGCAATTCTTCTCCTTACGTCCCTACTGCTTTGACCGTATTGGTCCAAAATAAGATATGCATTTATTTAAAAATTAAACGATTTTTAGGACGCTGAGAATGGGCTTAATGAACGAGAATCAAGAAAATACTAAAAGGGAGAAAATGATTAATAAAAAAGTTTCCCATTACAATAAACAGCCAAGAGAATTGCCAACTGCCAATTGAAGCCAAGGATTGCTCTCACAAAATTTTGTAACTTTCCCCATTAAACGCTCGGCGTATATATTTAATATAGTTTGACAGATTATTCATCGGTAGAAAATGGAGTTTAGGCAAATAAAAATAATAAAATATATTAGTGGCATACACGTAATTTATCTTTAGAATGATTATGGTACATATATTGCGAATTTCGGAATATGATACGCAAAGATTTTTTGTTTAGAATGGATTTAAATCCAATTTTTCAAATCAAAACATACCTATTTTGACAAAGGTTGTTCTTTGGTAAAAACTTTTTGGTACTTTGTTTTATCGTAAAAGGAACTTTCCAGATTACTGCGTCACCATTTTGCTTCGCTATCAGTCGTAAAACTGAGGCGTCCTCACACAAAAATGAATTATCAAGAGTTCGTCACTAATTAATTCTTTTAAACTAAAATTATTTTAGTTTCAACTGTTATGCTATTGATATTAACATATGCAAGCTCTTTGATAAGTAAGTCTCATAAGGAATCGCCATTGGTACCTATATAAAAGGAAATAGACCTGTGAATAATGAGGAACATGAATCCTGTACAATGTTTCGGCAACCAATGATAATGCAATAGAATTAAAAAACTTAACCCTACGCACGTCAATTGTTTCCCGTCCAAACTGTGAAACCAAACATTTTCCTTCCTTTTGATCGACAATTACCCGCAAATACTCGTACAGGAAGGTGCTGAATGTAAAGTTTGAAAGATTTACGTCACTTATTTCAGAACCTCACAGCACCACCATAACGTCACAGAACACGAGGTTGGGAAGCGCTACCGGTCTAATGATTCACCTCACGCACTAGACGAATTAGCAAAATCGGATCACAGTAATGAGTGACGCTTCGGCTGAACTTGAACGTTAAGGGCTTCTTCTGCGCCGTTGAATCGGAAGCGCACTCGACGATCGAAGGAAATACATACCTGCGTCACTGCGCCCAGTTCTACCGCGTTCGAATTTGATTCGTCGACGTAGTATTAAACTACTACGTATGTGACCCCCTTCTCCGCATGGTCTCCTCATGACTATGATTCGGGCGTGAAATGATGCGTCAATCATCTGATGACTCAAACTGCCATGGCGGTTTGAGGAAAGAGCCCGCATCTATCTCTGTAATTAGTTCGTTTTCGCGGAAAACCCGAAAGGGACCCACACGGGAAATGGATATGGATTAACCGACAAACCGGCTATCGATTATTACGCTGCACTATCAAATGAGGCACCACCGAGATACTGTATATGAAGTCATAGTCGAGCTTTAAATTTTCCTCAATTAAAACACTGGAGGAAAATTTTTATTGCAGATCTTTGTACAAATTGCTGAAATTCTTCATAAGAGCACCCTTATGTATCTACAGGGTTCGTCCGGAAAATAAGTGTACTGAGCTCAGGAAAAAAAAATTATTACACTGTAACATATCTTAAGCTAATATTCCTCAAAATAGGACCCTTGTGAGTCGATACACTTGTTCCAGCGGCGTTCCCATTCCTGGAACGCTCCCGCGAAGGCATCATCGGGAACCTCTCGAAGACACGTCGTCACGGCCTCTTTGACGGCGTCCAAAGTCCCGTATCGCGTTCCTTTCAAACTCCTCTTTATCTTCGGGAACAGAAAGAAGTCCGGTGGTGCCAAGTCCGGGCTGTAGGGCGGGTGCGTTGCCACGCCGTGCTTGGCCAAGAAGTCCGACACGACAAGCGCGGTGTGAGACGGCGCATTGCCGTGATGCAGCCGCCAGATGTTTTTGATCGCTGGCCGGACGCGGGCGACTCGTTTTCGAAGCCTGTCGAGCACTTGGACGTAAAATGCAGCATTTACAGTTTGTCGTTCAGGTACAAATTCGTAGTGGACGACTCCCCTTTTGTCAAAAAAGACTTATTTGTCAAGACACTTATTTTCCGGACGAACCCTGTATACACCAAGGCCAGTGTCTCCGCCAGTTGTGGTATGCCTCTTGTAAGTCATCAACAGGACCCTTGTTTAGGCACCTCGTCATGACCTCTCTGACATAATCCAGTGGTCCAAAATGGTAATCAAAGGGGTTATACATACTTTGGTCGTACTTAAAGACCGCTGTGTCGTCACCAGCCTTTTTTAAAAAAAATCGGGTAATTTTCACCGTGGTTCCAGAGGTCTATGGCCAGATAATCACACAAGCAGTCTTCTGACAGCACCTTAGGGACCATCTTGGAACAACTTCCTCGAGGCTAAATCTTCTGTAAGAATGCAATGCACTGTGGTTGTCTGTTGCACTCTTCTGCTAACATCCTGACACTTGGGGGGTCAATCATAGTTGAGCATTTGTCCCACTTTTTGCACATTTTCATCACACTTTATTATTGATGGATTTCCTGGGTATTCCTCATCGTCAACCTCCTCGTTATCCTCCCAGAACATCCTGTGCAACCAGAAAACCATCACTTGGGACATTTCTCCAACTCCATGAGCAACCTCAAACACGGTCATGGTCTCCGAACCAAATTTTCCGAACTTGATGTACAATTTTATTGCATATCATTACTCCGTGGAAAGTGACATCGTGAATTTCGTGACTTTCCCGTCGATCAGAGGTCCTGTCTAGCAGCAATCCCAACACTGTAAATGCCCAACAGTTAACTGACGTGGGTCACGTTGCTTCCCCAAGGCCTCCGATTACCTTTCCCACCACAAATTATTCCATTCTAGTCATCTGGATTGGAGGCAAAAAAATCAGTCTACTTATTTTTGGAACAGACCCTGTAAATTAAACGTAAATTTATGAAACCAACCAACTTCATTCGTAGGGAGATAAGTTGAATTGGCTACATATGAGTCATCGTAATTATAACCGACGACTACATATTGAATTATTCTTGTCGCACGATTCTTGAAGAGAGAAGGAGTTGGAAGTACGTACTCGTATACTGGTTCGAGGAGTTCACTTGTTGGAAGATGATGACTTCGAGATCGATATGTTTGCGTTTTCCCTCTTATAACGATATTTCAATCTGGTGAAGCATACTCTGGAATACTCGTCGCAAAAAAAGTATCGGATAACAAAAATTTCAAAAGATATGGATGAAGAGCGCATTTGAAGCAAGTATTTATATTCAAAGATCAATTTTTAATTTGGACGGATGAAGATTCAGCTAGTCATCGTGTTTCACCAATAGAATAAATTTCAGCGTTAACAATTCTATAAACATTTTCCTCCTGTTATAAAGTGGAGTTCAGCGCTGTGATTCATGGCGCAAATAGCCCAATTGAATTATTTTGAGGAGATTTAAGAAAAAAATACGGTACTTTTAGTTTGAAGTGTTAGGGCGAATATAAATTATCATATCTCACATGAATTAACGTCACAATCCTCTAATCCAGAAAATTACAGAAAATCCTCTAAGACGTTAACATTAATGGCACCATAATGATAGATGCTAATTACAGTATTTTTAATATTCATTAATTTTACATTTCACGCCTCTCTAGGCACCCTCAGCTCCACCCAAGCCACCAGATCTTCCTGGGGAAACCATAACCGGCACTGGGAAAGGAACTGGCCCCATACCCTGATGTGTGAATTTCATAGGCCGTAGGGTTTAGTACTGGGTAACTACCTACCAAAACGACCTTCGAGTTGATTACTATGTTTATGGTATATATATATATAATATATTGTATAAATAAAATATATTGTGTATATGCATACGAGTTTTTATTATACATAAACATTTATATACGATATATTCAAAAGCTCATGATGCTATTTTACAGTTTAAATCGCACGAAGTGGCCAATCCAGCTAATGAAGTCCTGTAAGTTCGCGTAAATATGCGGGCCTTGAAATATGTGCTCCGAAAATTCCCTACGACGAAGAAGCTGAAATAAAAAAACGACGTGATCACTTTCTGCGCAAAACAATTGGATCGTGTTATGATTCTTATGCCATGTGATAAGTTCTCACGAGTCGGAGAGGTGACGCGTTGTACTCTTTTCCTCCACCCGCTAGAGAGACAATAATATTTCGTCCTTCTGCGCACTAGTTACGCGCATTCTCATATGAAAATTCCGTAGTGGCCTTGCCCCCTATAAACTTACCGTGTAGGCGTAGCTGAAGTGTCGAGGGTGCCATGAGCCATTAGTGATGACGCGCAACCACCAACAAACGTCACCGAAATACGCCTTAACTATTGAAGTGGACGACAGCACTGGTAACGTGAATCTAGTTCAAGTCGCCACAAATCGCCTCTATCAGCCATTTCGAATGGTAAGTCATTTCGAAATGAGGCGCAGAGGATAAACAAACTGTAATTATCTACGCTGGCTACTGAATATTTTACTTAAGTATGCTTTAATTGTTCTCCTATTACTCTTACGTGTTCTCAAATGTATTTGTAATGAGAGGCTTTTAACACAATACCACTGAAAAATTGTGATTTATTACCGTATTTCAAGTTTCAAACGATGTTTACATTCCATTCGTTGTTATTAGCGGTAGTCTTTAAGAAAAGGGTAGATTTTCGATACATTCAAAAACTAATCATTGTCATATTATTAACCCTTGCCTAATTAGTAGTAGTTATTATGTGAGGCGATTTTCAGGTCATTTACAACCTTTTCGGAAAAGATAAATGCTCTTAGGACGCATACAATGAAAAACTATTTTTTTTACCTCATATGCGCAATCATTGCTTCTGAAATACAACTTTTTTCCTCCCTTAGTCTTGGTTACCCAACATTCTTCACGTACAGAAGTCCATTGCCTCTCAGTATCTCTTCTAAGTCCACTCTTCCTGCATTATTCGAATTTATTATTTCTTAATTCCACTGCACATCGTAATGACACGCAAAGTATTTGCTTTCACAGAGTTGTCCATGTTAATTGTGTTATTTTATTGATAGTTCAATCGGCGTGGAATCCTAATGGGTATAGTTACGACCGCTTCCCCTCGGTTTAAATCCGAATTGCTCTGGACAATTCCAGCTGAATACAAATTTCCTTGGGATCAAAACTTCTTGGGATACCACAAACACAATATGGAAGGATATTGAACTGCAAAAGCGTCGAAATGCCCTTTTTTTGTAATCACACGAAATTCAATTTTAATTATATCCATTTCTTCATATCAACAATTAAGGAATGGAGTGTTGTCATCAAACATAAACTTGTGGTGGTTATCACAGTTACATAACTTTCTCAAAGGTTCTCAGGAATGTAATCAAAAAGACCTAAGCGATTTATAATATCAACAACACTGAACACTACCAAGTTTCATGTGAATCCCGTCAAGGTAGCGCTAGTAACGTTTCGTGGGCTAAAATTTACATTGAATTTAGCCTTTAAAACAATTTTTCTTCAAAACAGTAATTTGTACGTAAAAATAAGTAAATAATAATAAGTCGACTTTTGGGTAAGACATTTATTTGAATAAAACCTTCCATTAAAATAGGGTGCAGTAGTCCAGTGAGCAGAATGCTAGAATATTGGTCGGAGGACATGGGGTCGATCCTCAAGGACGCCCCTGGCCACTCTCAACTTCACCCAAGCTCGGCAATTTTTCGATTAAATATGTTCCTGGGAAACCATAGGTGGCGCTGGGTAAATAACTGACCTTCCTACTCTGACTATAGATTTCACATGTCTCAGGCATTAATATTAGGTAAGATCATCCGAAACTTGTTTGTTTATTATTATCATCTGACATAACATCAAATTTTGCTATGGATAATAAAAAATGTTTCGGTCAAGATAACGATCAATTATGGAACGAGCACCTCTCTTCGGCTATAAATTATTCGCGTGCGTATTCTCGTACGTTCTACTTCAAATTCATAATGTCCTTTTAAATTCAATCGTTGATCAGTCTTGTCTTTTACTTTAAGTGCAGGCTATCGAGAGCTTCGATTTAACATACAGGTATCTGTATATTAAATCTTCATTTAGTGAATGTGGAAATGCTAACCGTAGTACGAGATGCTTAAAGATGTCTCCTATTTCTTTCTGGCAAACCCCTTGCACCAGAAAATTGGAGCGTATTATTTATTAAACATAATCTCTCTATAGACGCAAAAAAAACACGAAATACGGGGGGCCATTGAATTTTATCCAGACCTAGCAAACCAATCTTCGGGTTGTTTACTTTGGCGAGCTACCATTACCGAGTTTCCCAAAAGATTGATATAGGGGCTTGTAATTTTAAACACTTCCTGTGTTTGTCTTTTATGTGTTTTCCTATCCCCTTTCCTTACATCTATTTTTATGTGTGAAGTTATATATATATTATTATTCGGTAATCTGCCGGTTAAGGTAGGTTTTTGGATGGACACAACTATCAAATAAACATTTTGTGACTCCCCACCTAGCAAACTAATCTATATCAGGTCCCTCTTCATCTCGGTGTACTTCTTTCCTCCCTTCATCCCGTCCAACATCCCTATCCTGTTCCTACCCTTACCACGTTTGCCCAACATTCTCCCCTCTATTACCCTCTTCAACATGCCACTACCGCTCAATACGCCTTTCATCCATTTTTCCTGCCTCCATAGGATTTCTCTCAACAAACCCCTCTCCTCCCCCACCATTTTTAGTACTTCCTCATTTGTTTTCCTTTCGGTCCATTTCACCTTCTCCATTCTTCTCCACACCCACATTTCAAAAGCCTCCAATCTACGTCTATCCTCCTGCTCCAGCGACCACGTTTCCGCGCCGTACATAGCTACGCTCCATATCAGAGTTTTTATGAGTCTTGTCTTAACATCCCTACTCAACGTCCCCGTCATCAACTCCCTCCTCTTTGAGAAAGCCTCCTTGCCTAGCGCAATTCTTCTCCTTATATATATATATATATATATATATATATATATATATATATATATATTCAAACACGAAATCCCGCTAAACGGCGAACAAATATTCATTTACATAGAAATAGAGATGAGGAAATGGGAAAGGAACACACATAAAGGACGAACACAAGACAGGTGGGGAAGGCGGACTTGAGCAGATCACAAATGTAAAAATATTTTTATATATAAAAATACGTCCCGGTCGAGGAAAATATTTTTTAATTTGTGATCTGCTCAAGTCCGCCTTCCCCACCTGTCTTGTGCTCGTCCTTTATATATATACATATATATATGTACACGTATGTAGAAACATGTATGTATAAGACATATGTATAAATATACATCATAAAGTTTATTATGAAATAAATACTGGTTCATATGCAGAACACATGTCCCCCTCTTCGCCTGTGAAGGGAGAGTTCTCACGACAACTTAAAGGGAAGTATTGAGTTGCTCTAGCATATGAAAAGGGTCTCTCACAGTAGTATACTTGTTGTTAGTCAACTCTACACAATCTCAGTAAAAACATCTATACCCTTCAAAAGTTGCAGATAATCACAAGATTATCACAAAAAAAATAATTATTGACATCGTTATACATCATATTCAGAAAGGAACTCACTTTATTTTAAGCTCATGGAATATAAAATAGTGACAAGATTCCGTCGCCCGCAAATCATTCCTCGACTGACCTACATAATCTTCGATACCCGTGAGTTGATAAGTATCTCCCCCACTCGAATGAATCGCTCGTACCCGGCTGACACTAGCTCAGCAACGCCACGGATACTACGCTATCCTTTAGTGAAATCGAAGGTCTCGCGATTTTCACCGTCTGGCGATTTCCCTGTTTAACGACGACGCTATCCAATGAAGGGATTAATGAAATTTTAGCCAGCTTAGCTACATTCCTCTCACAGAGCTGCCATTCTCCATCATAAGAAGTAATGCTTTTCCGCACGGCAGTAAAAGAGGGAATCATTTTCGATGGGGTGAACGCCAAACGATAAGGGGAAAATTACCTTTTCGTTGCTCAAGAGCAAAAATAAGGAATTATGACATTTTTATTCGCACTTATCTAATTGTGTATGTACGGCTCAATGAAATGACGAAGTGCTGTTAACACAAAATAATTTTAGACGTGGATACGACGTTCAATTTAACACTCAATTCAGTGCAGATAATCGCACAGTGGTGGGTAATGGTTTAGTGCAAGACAAGACCATTTTTTGCTGGAAGAAAAGCGGAAACTACTGCAAAAATACAATTCGCGGCAATTTTACAGCGCAATTTCTCGTGTGGCGCTGAAAAAGGAGTGAACTTGGCGTGAATTCGTTATTCAGCGAGTAACATTTTGAGGGATGAGTTTAATTTAAAATCAATATCCCCACGTGGGAACGGCTATAATACCCCTGATCCTTTGTTTATTGAAGGAATCTTTAGATGCACCCAAATTAACTTTACCAAAAGTCATTTGCCGCGATCAATTCAATGCGAGACATAGCATATGTTTTTTAACTTTCATTTGAACTCAAGCCACGTCGAGTTCATCTCTTTTAAAACTGACCTTCAGTCACGCGTTGTTAAATATTTAGGAACGAAATCATTGACCTGCACATGTCAGATCGGTCGGATAATGGGACCTTCTGAATACGTTAAGCAAATTTAGTGGAACCGGTTATTATTCACGCGCATAATTGGAGCGTGTTAATAAAACGACCTCTCTTGTTCTTAGAATATATTATTAGGTCGGGAGATCGTAGATCCAGGTTCTATTGAAGAACACTTACGAGAAGAATGCCTCCGCGCTCGTTTGTCGTGATTAATTAATGTTAGTTTCTTTCAGCGCGACTTAATCGTCATGGTTGGGATGTATTGTGTGCAAAGAGTACCAATCCCATAAGCTCAGGCTCATTTCCCTTTTCCTGTTTATTGTCTTTTGCGAGGTCAGTGTCGCATGCGAATCGACAGAAAAAAAACATAGCACACCTTATTTAAAAAAAATAGTTTCTGGAAATTTCAGGCGAACTTAGGAGAGAGACCCAATGGAGGGGCATTCAAGGTCATTTCCTCAACCCGTATTTGCATTTCAATGACGGAAGACCTCCTAAATAACCCTCGGGGGCATTTTCCCGGGAAAACCGCGAGAAGTGGAATATTTCGCGATGTCAACTCTTGCCCATGAATGATTCGTGTCAAGAGGTCACGCACACGAGTTGAGTGTGAGTTTTATTTGGCAATGTGGGTCGTTCTCAGGGTCCATCATAGATAGATCGGAAAGCTGGGGAATTTCGCTAAACGATTCGATGATTTTTGGATTAAAGAAATTGGTTCAATTGAGGAATACTTCACCCAATCCAAATTATGGGACTAAAATTTGTGGGGATAGATATCCTTTTTCATTCATTTAAAAATCTTCCTACTGTTCATATAATAAGATACGAGTGAAGTAAGATATTTCTCTTGAAAATGCCCAATTCGAATTGCTTTATTCTGAGCTACCAGACTAATATTTACCTTGGATTTCCCTTTCACAGGGTACCCTACGAGGTTTGGCAATCAAAGTGAATGTGAATCAATCCTCTGATATAATGTGCACGTTTTACCCTGGATTATATGACGTAATGCTCACTTAAATAAACAGAATCGGAGATATTTTCCAGCAGTACTCCCCGGAATAAGTAAAACAAAGAATATTTTCCTCATTACGTTACCCAGTAAGGGTTAGAATTTGCTCTTTTTGTTACAGGGGCTAAAAGTAACCTTATTATATCTATTCCTGTGCATTTATTTCTCCTTCACATTTCCTGGTCACCTCCTACGTATGCAAAGAAACATCCTTTTTTTGTCTTGGATTGATAAAACCAGCATTCAACATCACTCCTCAATATTTTATGGCTTCCAAAATTTAGCATTAATTGCAGAGTCGCTAGGGTAAAGTTTACCTTTGGTAAACTGGATTTCTAAAATGCAACGGTTGCGAGGGTCAATTCTTAGTTGAAATAAAGCAAAACAATTTTGAAACGATCGTTACGATAAATTCCAAGCATTCCTGCGAATCCATCCAACAAAAACACAATTCTTTCAATAATACAAAGGGTATATTTCATAAATATAAAATCTATCGTGTATTATCTGATAGCAATACTTATTCCCCACTATTCAACCGGGTAGTAGAGAAACACCGGGTAGAAAATCCCTCACAAGTGTTAGTATTTTCATACACTAGAATGGAAATAATAAGGGGCCAAAAAGGGTACTTTTGTGGTGGTTTAATTTTTATACCAGCTGACGACAGTCAAATTTTTCATATTTATTTCAATCCTAAGATATTCTTCAATTTTCTATTACAAGATCATTCTTCCTAACCAAAGTAATGGAAACCCATCGGAAATGCTGCATAACAGCTGTAATGATTCTTCATTGGTAAAACAATGGTAATTTGGGATTGGCAGGGAGTCGGCTGAGGTGAAAACAGCATCCCAGGCCAAATTTAAGAAGTCCAATGCATGAAAGTACAGCATGAACACCTGGTACCTGATTTGAATCCATGAAATAATTAGTATATTTTTGTATCTCACTTGATTTTCCATACACATCAACATCAGCTGACA
This sequence comes from Hetaerina titia, assembly GCA_037158775.1. NCBI lineage: Eukaryota > Metazoa > Arthropoda > Insecta > Odonata > Calopterygidae > Hetaerina > Hetaerina titia. The sequence goes on from CM073774.1 coordinate 43,101,736, forward strand.
AGTGATCAGAACCAAGTATCATTAGGAAACCCTCCATTCTTGAAACTTTATTATTTCCTCATTGAGACTATTCCTAGCCATTTAGACCACTTTACCCTCCCACACTCCCATCACCTACTATTGCGTTCCAATTCCTATCATTATCCAGTACTAACTTCTAGGAACGTGGCCAATTACAACGTCTGATTAATAGCACACACGATCCATTTCTTCCTCTTGGCGAATACTGCTCGAGTCCTTCACCAGCATAATCATTATATTTATTTGCTTTCATACCACATAATAGTGGTCTATTTTACACTTCGCTAACCTGCTTCCTAATTTTTGATTCAGCACTTCGGGAGGTCGGATTTTGACTCTTCTCACAGGAAGAAATCACCTTGTAACTCTTTATTCAGTATTCCACGCTGTTATTTCGTCATCCTCTCCATAACGATTGGTGATTCTTATCCCCTGCTTTCTTTGCTGCTTCTGTTGGCTTGGGTGAGCAAATTAACATAAAAAGAGCGTTAAAAATAACTACTGCACGTCCATTGCATATCACATAGCATTATTGCTCTGCTTGCTTTTGCGAGAATGTACTAGGATGTTAATTAAACCAAAACTGTTAATGCTTGGCCTATCTTTACGTAACCGGGCAGTAAGTCAACATAGTGTGTGCACGGCACCAGAGTCAATCCTTTGCAAAATAATCACTGTCACTCCATCCCACTTTTTTCATTTTCAATAATACCAGAGGGAATATTTCCGCTCCGTCAAACGCCAACCACCTCGTGTCAAAACTTAAAGGAAAGGAGAGAAACTATGAATATCAAGTTCATTCATAAAATGAGTAATTATGATGTGCGATAACATCTTTAATACAAGTAATAGTTCTAACAGCATGAATTTTGAATAAAATGTCGTGGTTTTTTAAACACATTTTGTCGATTCTGATGAGTCATCATTACTATGAAACCGCTACATAAATTAAAATACATAACCAATATAAAGCTGTTAAAGGTATTGCCAAAACCATTCCCGAATGACCCCATGGGACTGCCGTTAAAAAATGCTGTGCTCGTAACAGTATTGCTTACCCTGTTTGGTTTGTTTTCAAGTTTCTCCCATCACTCGTCTCTCTCTGTGGGGGGCACGCCTCCACTGCCTGCTTGCTGCGGGGTGTCACATTCCCTACCTGTGTCTTTGGGGGCGGAGACCATTGTATGCTGCATTTCCATGTGATAGTAAAGTTTCCCCTTCTTGCTTTTCAATCCTAATTTCCACGTTCTTGTATGGATTTTTACTAAATTTATACGTGCACGTATGTTGGTTGATGGTATACGTATTTATTTGCTTGCGTGGGGGTTTGGGAAGGTTTTCACATGAATATACACGCATCTGTGTATGTGGGCTTTCATGAATATGTTCGTTTTGTATGTGGTTTTATTCTCTCTTCCGGGCAGTGACCTAATACCCCCCGCCACACGCCCTTGCGACTGCTTGCGGGGCATTATGTAGAGAGAAATGTCCAGGTCAAAGGTGACGACATTTTCACAACCTAAAATAAAACAATTTTCACAGTCGCGAGTCCGTGAACGCAATCAATGTTGCCAGATTTAAATAGGGATGGGTGACGTCGCCGAATAAACAAACATAGATGTCTTGTGTGGCAACTCTAGGAAACGCGACCATCTAATTCACAGGGGAAATATTAAAAAAAACATACAGATCACGGAAGTGAAAACATATATTTCCTTTCCTTGGTATGGAACACGTAATGACTTCGTATGATATGGTATCAGGCCCGATTTGATGGGAATGTTCCATGATGATAAACACGCGCCAGCAAATATCAGCCGATGTATCAGTGGGAAAACACAAAAATGTTTTCATCGCTATCTTATGGTTGGCAATCAGAAAATAAGTTGTGACGTGGGCAATGTCTTTTACGCGGGGCGTTTTTTAGAAGAGAATGATTGAATTTGTTCATGATAAATGTACCTACAATATTTAACTCAGTCCTGTCGGGTGCGAGGTGAATGAATATATTTCCCGAATTAATGTGGCGAAAAACATTGAAAAGTGGCGATATTAAAAGATTTTTAACCCTACACTACTTTGTCCATTCCAGTGTTTGAATCGCCGTCATCTTCTTGCCATACTTGGAGCTGGATCTGGTTAGATCAGTGTCCCCATCCCTCCTAAGGGTTCATTATAGCAGTAGGTGACTCAAATTGGATCTAACATGTTTATGATCCGTCTGGGAAGTGCTATACTTATAGCATCATCATTGCTCTAAAACAATGAAAAATAGCAGAAACATATCTCACATCCGACGATGAAAAAAATACTAAAAATAAAATTCCTGAAAAACTGGCCTAATTCAACAGACGGCACGAATGCACTGACGAAGACCATCTTGCGTTCCTTGTAAAATAATACGAACATGAGAAAATCATTATAAATTACATTGATCGGCAAATGGATAATGTTTTATCAGTTCTGGATTTAAAAAAATGATAAAAATATCAAATAATTAAGGAATAACCGTCGACGGAGGAGATAACTTGGAGAAAAGAGCTACTCAGCAAATAAATGGATGTTTTTCTTAAGATTCCTAGCCACAAATATAAATAGATAATTTTAATTTTATTTTAATTAAGTTTTCTCCACATTTATGTATGCATATCAGCATATCAGTTCTCCTTTTATATATTTTCTTAATTGTCCTGCATTGATTATTTTTTTATTTATTAAAATTATAACATTGGCGTCATCTATCTGTAGGTTTTTGCAGGTTTTTCAAACTCCCATTCAAGCGTGGGTGTTTTCCTGCAGTGGGGTTTTACTCCAAGGATAAAAAGCCTTATTACTTACGTTTGTCCCACAATTTTGTATATCTTTCTACAACCTTTGTACTCAGCTCTATTCATTGTTAATCGATTGTCATTGTCTAGTTCCTTATTATATTAATTAGCACTCAAATGTAATTATACTTTCACTGAATGTATTTGACGATGGGTTAGATGGAAAAAGGGACTGCCAAAATCTCAAAATCGCCCGAATAAAGTCGAATTTGAATTTAAAAATGTACTTTGTTTCAATCCATTTCGTTTTTTTTCGAATTGGATGCTATTTTTTGAACACGGCCATGGAAAAAATTATATACCGAATGGGCACGTGATATGCTCTATTAAAAAATACGACGAACAATTTTTCGTAATTCTGTGCAAAAATCCCCATAATGGAGAAATGTATGAAGACAAGCAGTTAAAAAAAAGGCAGATTTAGCACGTAGTTCACGTGACCGATAATCTTATCGAGCTGTGCACATCGTTCGGCGATACTATATCATGAACAGAATGGCCACAAGGGCTTCGAGACAGTCTCTAGTTAAGCTTTGTCTCATGGGTTTGTCTTTGCTCTCTGATAACAAATATGGTTTATGAGGAATCTCGTGCTATTTCATATTTGATGAGACATTTTCTGAAGTGGTTGTCTCATGATCAACTTCAGATATTGGCAGTTATGAAAGACCCTTCATCTCCGGTTGAAAACCTATGGATGAGCACTTACTCAAGCTGCCTCCTTGTTCTCTCCTTATTTATCCAGCCAGTTAAATCCTAAAATCTAGGGAATTAACTCCAAAATCACACAGATTCATAACACAGCATTGTGAATGTCTCCGAACGTGGACAATAAGAATTTGAAACACGTTTTCCAACATCTACAACTAAATTGTTTAGAAAACATGTTTTCCGAGATATTTTTAATAATGAACGGTTAATGAAATAAATTATTTTTCATTTATCAACTGATGACCTATTCCCTTAAACTCCACGCCATCAAATGCAAGAATTTTATTATTAAGTCAAACAATAGTTGGGCTTATATCGCAATTTTTTTTATTAAAAACCAAAACAAATTAATTTTCTGTAAAATAGTTGCACTTGAGTCATTATTTATATATTTAACGTCCTTATTGAGACGACATTGAGACTATGTAGTACCTTCTCCCACCGATTGGAAGTTCTTTCGATAAATAATGATAAGAACAACGTCGCGATCAAATACCTTGTTTATAAAAAACTTATTTATGCATTCAAACCTTTGTGTTTGTTTTGCATATGTTAACCTTGTCATGCTTCGTTAATTCTGATCTGCAACGAGAGCGAACCCACACAGTTAAGTGAGGAGTTATGAGACGGCCCCCGATGTTCATTTCTCTTACCATTGCTTACCAGTGAACTGCACATTTGCAACGCACTTTCAATAAATTATTATTATTTGCAGTTTATCAACATAGGATAGGCTTTTGATATCCCCTGGTACTACGCACTACTGTAATTCTAAATTCTAACTAGCATGGAACAAAATATCATCAAACTATATCTGTAAAATATCTCATTATTTAACCCTGCAAACTTTGAATAAACCTCCCCATATTTAACTAATCAATTTCCCTTAATTACGACTAAAATGCCTAATATTTTCCTCCCTTTACCCCACCTTCCTTGCATCTCCTCTATTATTATAGCTTTCAGCCTCGCATTGAAGCATTCTATGCAGCTTCATTGAATTTCTCGCAAAAGCAGCCTTTATTCCCCTTTTATTATTATTACATACGAGTACCTTGAAAGTCGCAGATGTGTACACAGATATGTGACAGGAGGTGATTGCACACCATTCTAATTTTGACCCAAAATACTTTTCCCTCCCCAGCGCTGTCGGACGACATTATTTTGATCCCTTATCGCTCGCGGGAAAAATGACATATTAAATCTATCAGTTCTACGCTTAATTTCTCTAATTTCACTTACATGATCTCTCATACCGTAGTACAATGGGATTAAAAATACGTATTCAACATCATCGATAAAGAGACATCCTTCCAATTGATGCAAGGGATCTGATCTGTAATTTAACCTTTGCTTCGTGACATTCTCTCTTCCATGACAATGAATAAACGAAACAACTCAGCCGGAATGGATCAGCCCTCCAACACAGAATGCCTTAGTTGTTTCGGCCGTACTAAGTGTGAAAGAGGGAGGGAAAGCCTCGAATGATCGGTTCCTGTTCTACGACGGAGGGCGACGGACGGAACGAGGAAGGGATAATGATAGGACCGATCGTGGATGGCGTAACGGGATGAAATAACCATAATTGCGCCCAACCGCACTGAATCCGTGACCCCCGCCCTTCAACAAATCCTCCATCGTCACTAATAGTACTTCGCAGTGAGAACGGCTCTATCTCTCTGGAGAGGGGAGGGGAGAGGGATCGATGGCATGCCTCGGTGTCCATTCACGTCATCGCTTCCCACCACGTATGGTTCCGTGGACGAAGAAGACAGCCGACGGACGATAGTTATCTGTCGCCAGTTGAAAGTCCGCAGTGTGGGAGGGGTTTCACAAAGAAAATGAGAGAAATAAAAGGGCTATGACGCCTGGGACGAGCCCTCCGCTCACTCTTAATGTTTTTCTTTTTTTTATTTTAAGTGTTGATAGTGTGTACTAGAATCTTCGATCTAAAAAGAGAAGCTGCCACAGGGTCAGCAACCTGTGGCTCAAGGAATTGTGTCTGGTGACCATCGATGCATTTTCATTGGTTCTCAGCGCGGTTTAGAAATCAGAACGCTGAAACTAATGATACTTTTGCGCCGTGGTGACCTATGCTTATCAAACTTCATTCAGATTCCTATTTGGTCCACTCCAAAACTATTTTAACGAAACGATAATGGATGAAATTAATACAATTATATGCTTGACACATTGGAACAAGACTCTCTTATAGAAAACGGAAAACAATTACAATAGACACGTTAAAATATGAAACGTCTTTATACTCTTTACGCGTCGAGGTACACTTTGCGAATGACCCATTTCCTGCCTTGCTTCCTCGGACTATGCACAATCTAAAAAGCTCAGGTTGACCTTGTATTCTTAAACATTGACAGCGAAAATTAAAAAAAATGATGTGTTTCAGTAAAGAAAACAGATAACGTTATTAAAAGGAGAGTTTCCCCCAGCATATATTATGCTAACTAATTAACCTACAGAAGCACCACAAATTGAGCAATTTATGTGTTTTATGCTAAATGAAATAATTTTTCAAAGACATTCCTCGAACTCATACACCGGTGATATTCGGAGACCCTTCCACAGTTGAAAGGACGTAACACTGTACAAAAGGAACGGATTGGTGTTGGGGAAGCTTCACCGACCAGGACCTCTATGTAACCAGAATTCTCCATCTCCATGCCGATATATCTTCTCTTCTTTGATATTTGCTTATTATTGACTCTGGGTATTAGAGAATTGACACAGCACAGCTCTACACATCCCTGACTAAGGGTGAGGATTCAGAATACTCCCAGTCTCTGTCTAACGGAACGTTTTTAGTTGTAGACAGCTTGTCGCCTGCTGGGAGTAGGCCCACGGGATGGATTTGTTTATGCTTCACATTCGCCTTTGAAAAATCTACTTCTAACAAAATACTCACCTGTCCCTAAAGGGCGACCGGACTCGAATACTTGTGCGACAACACTAACAATTCCTGGGAGAGATTCCCATACCCTACTCTTGATATTGTTTCTAATGTGACAGTAACCTGTACGAAGAAAGAGGATTCAAATCTTACAGTGATCGAGGCTATTTCTATTTTCCATCCTATTGGTCTGATCTCCCCACATAATACATGATTTCATTTTGGTTATTTCGCGATCTTTATCGCGTGATTGTGTTCCATTGATGAAAATTTCCATATCAGCTCGAGGGTGTCTTATGCCGCCATTTTGTGGCACGTACGGAGGACTGATTTCTACGGCGGACCAATGTAATTAATTGATCACTTTGAAAGCAGCCAACCTACGGGACCAAAAGGTGTCCGGCTGATCATTAAGCATTCCACCAGAACTCTCAGTGCATGATCGTGACCGGACTACGAAAAACGGGTACTACCAGCTAAACAAACAAAACGACACACGCACTTTCCTACTCACACATTTGTACTTCGACCTCTTAGTTGAAAGACGAAAAAAAATCGACAAGTACTAATTCGGGAGCTGTGGGGGAAGTGAATTGGTTTTCGACCGGTGATGAATGAGACCGATCCAAGCGGATGAACCAGTCTCTCATGAGAGGCGGGAACGAGCGTCAATTAGACGGTGCGAAGCACCACCAGTGCACTGGTCACGTGGCAACAGTGTTAACACAAATATTACACGCATTAAACAGCTTTTGGTCAGTTACGTCCAGTTTTTTTCGTGATTCACTCATTAAACCCATTAAGAAATTCAAGGACGGGAGAGAGGGAATAGAGATTGAGGATCCGCTCATAGTATACACCATTTTCATGAAGTGTTTACATTCATTTATGTATATATATATATGTTTATATATATAATATATATACATATACGAGTATAATATATATATATACTATACTCGTATATATATATATATATTTATTTATTTATATGGCTGGAGATGGTGGGTGAGGAGAGGGGTTTGTTAAGAGAAATCCTATGGAGGCAGGAAAAATGGATGAAAGGCGTATTGAGCGGTAGTGGAATGTTGAAGAAGGTAATGGAGGGGAGAATGTTGGGCAAGCGAGGAAAGGGCAGGAACAGGATAGGGATGTTGGACGGGATGAAGGGAGGAAAGAAGTACACAGAGAAGAAGAGGGACCTGATGTAGATGAGGTTGCTGGATTGGGTTTTGTTTGGAGTTACAAAATGTTTATTTGATAGTTGTGTCCATCCAAAAACCTACCTTAACCGGTAGATTACCTAATTATATATATATATATATATATATATATATATATATATATATATATATCTTAGAAAGAACACATACATTTTCAGATTTCCTTCATCTTAAAAATATAATCAATGAAATTACAAAGAACCTAAGAAATTCATATGCTTAATTATATGCATTGGCTGATTGGGTTAGCAGGCTCAGAATCAGGGGCTTATCTCAAATTTGTATTCATTTCGGTTTGTATTTCTTTCCTTCTTTAAAATATTTATATTTTCAAATGCCAAGTTTATGGTACAATAAATTGCTCTCTCATGCCTTCTGTTTTTACACATAACACCATCCCTAAATGCACAATTTGCTTCCAAACCTGTTTTAAGACACACCTCGCGCTCTTGAGTGTACGGAGACTTCAACCAGAGGAAGAAGAGAGAGGCTGATGTGTAAAAAAAATAAAATATTTGGCACCTGGTTGCTAAACCCATATTTTGGTTAGGAAAGGAATTATGAAAAGTGCGTGTTGTTGGAGAAAAGAGAACGGGTCTTTAAAAAAACGGAGATTGTGGTGGCCTAGCTTATTGTATGAATAAAATTGTATTAATAACATATGTCTTGGATTAGAATAGGCAATTCTATTTGATCAGTAGTATGCATCAAAATTTACGAAGAAATTACTCTGGCTATGAATGAAAGCGGCTAATGTATTATAACTGTTAAAGGATGTGACCTCTTCTTATAAATTCAATACATTCAACTTGAAAGACAAAATTTATCGGTAATTTACTTGGGTGATTAATTAGTCCAAGCGCGATTATCCCCATATAATCGCGCTTCAATTCGTCCATAGCTCCAAGTACATAAAATAATTGTTTCTCAAATTTACTGGCCAACAGAGGATAGCTTATAAATGCATGTACGTACTGCACGATGTGAGAGGGCATTTCATAATCCAAATTCTAGGAGGCGGGAGAACGTTGCATTATCAATCTTTCATGGTAAAAAAAAACTCACCGTGAAATTTTGTGCCATCTCATAATACACAATAAAGTAATAATATGGTGCAGTGAATATAAATTTAGAAACCCTTAACGGAACGTATAAATGCGGCAAGACACTATCGGCAGCAGTGTTTTTTTGAATGATTTCACTGAAATACCGTCACACCCAACATTATCAGAGAACATTTTTTTAATTCCACATTCTACTTCCCTTCATTCCGCCTAACATTTTCAATCCTTTCTTCCCTTGACCTCGATTTCCTAACTTTTTCCTCTAAATCAAAGTATTCCTCAAATGTATTTAAATTTTCTCCTCCAGATGTAGCCTACATGTACGTAGGACAGAGATGAATAACTCAGCAATTTCACATTTAACTTGATCGAAGGGGAACATGATTTTACAGTAATACCTCGTCATACAGCACTTTAGCGCGTTTAACACAGCGATGTCAAGTTCATTTTCAAAGACATTCAATGTACAATTGCAGTTTTATTCTTTCTCCATCCTTTCAAGATGAAAGAATATCATCTTGCAAAACTAAAACCGATTTTATTTATTTTTTTCCACACTGCTACATTTTGGGCAATCATTAATACATATTACGTTTTATGTAAACTACCTCCTTTTCCGCAAACAATTCCCTCATTTTGTTCTTCATATTTTCTATCTGCTTTTGTGCCGTCCAAAAAACTTGTTCTTTCCCTGCCTCTCTACCTCGCTTATCCAAAATCCTCCCCTCTATTACGGGCTTGTGCTGGCGGGAGTAATAATAATTGCTCCTGGTAGGGTCACCCATGCCAGATACGTCGAAGGTTAGGAGCCGGACGAAAGGTAGTCCACGCAGCGTCTGTTCCTCAGTGAGGCGGCTGCAAAGGCGTCTGACCCCAGTGGGGCGGCCAATAAGTGATGGTGTCACGTTAAAAACACTATTGAGGAAGCCAACGGGAAACCACCTCAATTATCATTCCCAAGAATGTAATGATGGTCACGTAAAAACTCTGATATGGAGCGTAGCCATGTACGGCGCGGAAACGTGGTCACTGAAGCAGGAGAATGGACGTAGATTGGAGGCTTTTGAAATGTGGGTGTGGAGAAGAATGGAGAAGGTGAAATGGACCGAAAGGAAAACAAATGAGGAAGTACTGGAGATGGTGGGTGAGGAAAGGGGTTTGTTGAGAGAAATCCTATGGAGGCAGGAAAAATGGATGGAAGGCGTATTGAGCGGTAGTGGAATGTTGAAGACTGTAATAGAGGGGAGAATGTTAGGCAAACGTGGAAAGGGCAGGAACAGGATAGGGATGTTGGACGGGATGAAGGGAGGAAAGAAGTGTACAGAGATGAAGAGGGACCTGATGTAGATTATTGCTGGATTGGGTTTATTTGATAGTGGTGTCCATCCAAAAACCTACCTTAACCGGTAGATTACCTAATAATAATTACGGGCTTATCAAATTCTCAATATCTTTTCCACCCGTATTCCCTACTTTCTTTAGAACTTTTCTCCATCCCCACGTGTGAAAATATTTCAATCTAAGCTCAACGTCTTAACTAAAAAAGACTTTCAGATTTTTCAGTAATAATCTAAATATATATATAGGCCACGCAACAGGATTGAATTACTCCGGGATCATTTACTCCACATTATCTAAACAATAATTTTTGCATGAAAATTTCCAATAGAAAACATACCTGAATTCCCTGTCATTTTTCATACAAAGTTGCGTTGTGAATCAAATGCTTAGTTAATTTTTCTAATAACTCAGACGGCGAGAAAACGCAGCTGACACTTTGCCAGATGGCATAGGTTAAATATGCAATGCACGGTTGGGTTGAAAATTCTCTCAATTCATTTAAGCCGGCGTGGCAATGAAATTTACAACTCGGGGGTTAAAGGGAGGGCGGAGGGTTAAAGTTTGAAGAGCCAACTCACAACCAGGTCTAAGTGAGTTAGTCCTTCCTTCCAGTGAGTCCAAAGCCGGCCTCATAAATTGCATACCGCTAATTACTGGAGCTTTCCGTGAGACATGGCCGGCCATAAATATTCTTGGCTCAAGTCTAATTTGTACTCTAAAGAAAATGGGTCGTTTCGTCTGACACAATTTTTATAATTACTTCATTACACTGAGAAATATTTGCACGCACGTACACGTACAAAGTTTCCCAAACATAGAAATTACATCGAGGTGAATCATCTATTGGAACGGATTATTATGGTTAAAATTAAAGTAGAACTTTGTAAAGTTTTATCTACATGATCATTTATCAAATTACTGTACTGAAATGGTAGGTACATGATTACTCCCGTACTTTTTGGCTTCTTGCGAAATGAGTGCTACTTAAAAAAATAAACTATCTCGATTGATAATGTGAAATACTTATGTGAATTTGCCGCTTATGATTTTATTTTCAAAGATATCTTGACAATATACCAATTCTCTAATTTACGTATTATCGAAAAGTTTATATGACCTGCTTTACAAGAAATCATTCTGTAAGTTTTTCAAGCATTCATTTAATGTAGTGTTAGATAAGAGTTAGAAAAGTAGAAGTGCTTACGTTGGTTAGTGGATTCATAGATAACTCACCATTACCGATATACTACATTTAACTATAATAGTGATGGGAATTTCTAATACAATCAAACCCGATTAAATTTTAATGATTTCTTCATGAATATACTACTTCAAAGCATTAGTTGCTCAGCCAGCCAAGGGGTTGCAAGCATTGCTGAGTGAATTGGAGGCTCAGTGCGATAGATATGGGATGAGAATCAATATTAATAAAACAAAGGTTATACGATTTTCCAGAAAGAAAAAGGCTAAGCTAAACATTAAAATATGAGGGGAAAAAATAGAGCAGGTAGAACAGTTTACATATCTCGGAAGTGTTTTGGACCAATACGGTCAAAGTGGTAGGGATGTAAGGAGAAGAATTGCGCTAGGCAAGGAGGCTTTCTCAAGGAGGAGGGAGTTGATGACGGGGACGTTGAGTAGGGAGGTTGAGACAAGACTCATAAAAACTCTGATATGGAGCGTAGCTATGTACGGCGCGGAAACGTGGTCGCTGAAGCAGGAGGATAGACGTAGATTGGAGGCTTTTGAAATGTGGGTGTGGGGAAGAATGGAGAAGGTGAAATGGACCGAAAGGAAAACAAATGAGGAAGTACTGGTGATGGTGGGTGAGGAGAGGGGTTTGTTGAGAGAAATCCTATGGAGACAGGAAAAATGGATGAAAGGCGTATTGAGCGGTAGTGGAATGTTGAAGGAGGTAATAGAGGGGAGGATTTTGGGCAAGCGAGGAAAGGGCAGGAATAGGATAGGGATGTTGGACGTGATGAAGGGAGGAAAGAAATACACAGAGTTGAAGAAGGACCTGATGTAGAGTAGGTTGCTGGATTGGGTTTTGTTTGGAGTTACAAAATATTTATTTGATAGTTGTGTCCATCCAAAAACCTACCTTAACCGGTAGATTTCCTAATAATAATGCTACTTTAAGGTTGAAAATTTAACGCTAGTCGCTAAGTATTTGAAGGAATATGAAGACATTTGAAGGAATTTAAGTATTCGTACTGATGATATTAAGGGTATTTAAAATATCGGCATGCAGCCCGTGAGTTGCAAGATTTTTCGATGGTGAAGCCAGAGTTTAACCTAGCAACCGCTGTCTCGATAGGAGTGGGCTTGTAACCCCTTAATCTTATCTCGCTTGACTTTCACGTGGTCCTTCCAGCGATTTTCCCCTCTTGTTTGCCCTCTGCAGTCAGCTCTACCCAACGATTAGCATAATTCTCCTATCTTCCGAGATATTTCGTATTTGGTCTCGTTTTTTTTGCCATCATCTATCTCCCGCAATACGCCTTCTACGATATTTTCAGCATGTAAAAATCCACACGTGAAAATTGAGTGTTTATGCGGAGGCATTTGTTTGTACCGTGACAAAAGTAAAAAAATTAATATGAAATCAATGATTCCTAAACAAACCTGGTTGAGTAAAGAAAAAAGGAATATGGAAGTGATTAGTTCATTAGATGAACACATTAGTTTATTAAAGGTTGCAGAAGGAATGGTGTTAGGTTATAAATCTTAGGGAAATTAATTCTCTTGGTTGATTTCATAATGCATAGAAAAGAGTCAAATTGTCTAAACCCAGAGAAACAATTTCCTTAATGTAAAAAACGGAAGGAAAAAATGCCCATCCAATTGTTTAATCCAACTAATATTGGCTCACCTAGGTTTTACACTAGTCAGTATGTCTATTATAGGACAAACTAATTCCTACACAGTATTATCTACTGATACAATGTTTATAACTGTTTCTACAGCATCATCTGATTCAGTTCCGAACAACTACTCATCTGGTATGCACAAAATCTTTCCATTAAATAAAAGGAAATGCTGAAAGTGTTGCGGAAAATACCTGCGCCATTACATGCTCATATGATTGCTTCATGATCATATAGTTGCTTGGATTTTGGACTTGAGAACGAAGCGGTGACTTATTGTGTAATGCATGCAGCGGGATATTACGAAGACGGTTGACGGAATAACCACTTTTATCTTGCGAATTTTGGCCTCTCGCCTTATTGTACTTCATCAAAGTTCCTTATCATCTTCGCCCATGCGCCTCTTCTATGTAATTAAACGAGAGGATTTGATTGGTTGGCGGTCATCAGCGGGGACTGATTAAAAGTAATCGTTGTAGCCGCTCTAGAATGGCTTCAACATTAGATATAATACACTAATGTCCGTTTTTGCTCTTGGAGATCACGCCGATAATACCGTTGCTCACAGAGCGTTTTTGGGCCAACTGAGCAGGAAAAAGCTTTACTCCCAAAATTTAACTGTTTCATTTATTGATCCAGTGAAAATTTATGAATTTTTTGCGGAAAAAAATTGCAAGTATAGAAAAAAACGCGTAGTTACGCAGTTCATAAATACGTGGGTGGTCTGAAAAGTTTCCGACTCAGAAAATTTCAGAAAAATATGTCTTGAATCTTTGTTAGTTCGGAAACTTTTCAGACCACCCTTGTAAGCAACAGGTGTGACTTGCGTGATTGCATCATGCCTTAAGAACCCTTACGAAGAAAACATCGTCCTCTTTTCACTCGTAATTGTTTTCATCTTGGAGGAATGGATTAACCTGCTTATCATATGTTTATTTGCATTAATATGCTTCTTTATAATACGTTTTTGTCTTCTGTTTACAAATTTTTTCAATGCTAAGACATGAATGATTTGTTTTATTTACAATCTATTGAAACCACACTATAAAAAACGACACATATATTGTACATCCGTGTAGAACTTGACATAAATTTTATCTTGAATAAATTTATGTATCTCATAATGGTGTATTTAAATTCTTAAGATATTAAAAGAATCTCAATCGTATTCCCAAATGACCTTCCGATTATTCAATCTCCTTTGTGTACAATCCATCAGAATCACAACACTGCATGCAGACAATTTCTCATACCACCTAGTATTTACCTCTCAAAGAAATTAAGTGGATAGAACCCGCATCGTAGCCAGTAAGACGACACAGATTAGAATACAAAGACTTTTTCAGGGTTTTTTAATAGCATCTCGATGCTATCTTTAATTAGTTAGTACTTGGGTGCCATATTGAGGAAGTCAGTACCTACTTGCTCCGTCAGTCGGAAGGGATGTTAAACTTTAGATCTCTGCAAATGTTTTGTTTCGGACGACCTAATTTCAAGATCGCATTTTCTCAACCCTTCCCCAAATCCCATAATTGCCAATCACTCACGAATGCACTAATTGTCTTAATATTCGGACAGTTTCCACGGCTGAATATGACCACGAAAGTCACAAGTTGCAAAGCTACTTTCAAATCACTGGCTCGTTAATTAAAGAATCCTCATTTGCACCATTCTTTTACCTGGTAAACACCCTACAACATTGGAGATTTGGTTTTAATAGTACTACCAGACAACGAAGACATATAGAACAGGGAGTATTGTATATGCCTTCGTGCCCAACACCACTATTCTTCCAAGCTCCGCCCAACTCGACTCCAAACATACTCGGAGGACGAATTAAAATAAACCATTTTTACAATCAACAGTGTTTTTACCGCATTTCATTACGTCCAACATGCCTAGTCATTTCCTCCTCCTACCTCTCTTACTCAATAGTCTGCCCCGTATAGCATTCTTCAATATCCATTGCCACACTTCATGTCCCGCATCCACTTTTCCTCCCTCCTTCGAATTTCCCCGAACAAACCCCTCTCTTCCCATATATCCATTGCTTAACACTCCGTTTGTTTCCCTTTCAGCCCATTTCTCTTTGTCCATCCTACAGGGTGATCGGGATGGCGTGAGATAACAAATATTTTCAGTGGTATTCCGATCCCTACTTGAGTTGTTTTGTGGAGAGAACTTTGAGTGAGTACGACGTCCGCCGGATGGGAAGTTAAACTGCGGACCCCTTGGAGCCTTTTCCAATCTATCAATAATGATGAAATGACCATCTCACCTCCCATAAAAAATACTACAACTACCATTTTATAGATCGATCTGATTATGCCAATATCTTCTCTTAAATTGATTTACTGGACAAATGTGGAAATTCTAAAGGCTGATGGCATTGTTTTCGTGATCCTGCGTCATATTTGCTAAGAACCTGAGTCACCTGAGCTGTAAATAGTATTTGTCTTTGTTTTTAATGGCCAACAAAAAAATACTGTTTCAAATAAACCGCTAAACTGCTGTAGAATTACAAATTTACGGCTTTTCTCAATAAAATGGATGGAATCCATTTTGTAAAGAATTGAATTCCCACTAGGTAAAACTTATAGGTCCTTTTAAACACAAAGCTATAGAGTTTAAAGGGTGCTACGATGTTTTTAAAGATTAATCTGTAAATGCGTTAAACAGTGCAGAAAGTTGAATTTCAGCGTTCTTAAGCGTTGCCAGAAGCTCCCGTGTTTTTAAACATTTACTAACAATCATAATTTCCAAGGTATAATAAACTTTCAACCAATTTGGGCCTTACATTAAATTTTTTAAAGTAAATATAACCTGGTGAATACATCACATATAAAAGACGTAACAATAATAAAATGAAATTTCTTTACTGACAATTGTTCGAATCGAGACAACATGCATTCCAGAATTATATCATTGGAATGAATTATACTATATCAAATCCTTGGCATAATTTCAATAATCGTACCAATTCTTTATGATATTTTAGACCCAAATATAAGGATAGAAATTTTAAAACAGTTTTCGTAGATCCTTGATCGACTGTGTGACACACTAAGAAAATATAAAATAGCGGAATAACAAATTAATCAAATCAGTACTCACCGACATGGTGAAGTTCCGACAGCTCGTCATCTGTAAAGAAGAAAAAAAGATTACATTAAAACAGGTATTTTCTATTAATGTTAGTTATTTGTGCGCTACACCAACTTAACGTCTTATTACGTACACCAGAATTCACGCCAAAACTCCATACTTTTCGCAAAGATTAATGCTTTGAAAACACTGTTGATTGGACAAGTTTGCAATTTGAAAGAGCAACAGTCTTCTTCAGGTAATTTGAATTTAGCTTCGTCATTAAGGTGTTTAAACATTAAGTTAAGGGAGATTATCTATTATTAATTGAATATGAGAAATACAGTCCTTACATACAATGAGAATCACGCGCATACGTGTCCATTAGATGTATAGGTGTTTGTGAAAATGTGGGTATGTTGAACACATAAAAGAATACCTTTATCTTTATTTTTTCTTATATTGCACTAGTTCTTGTTTTCCTACAAGAAATTACTCGTTTCATTCCCTAATGACCAATAATAGTAGCCCCTCAATAATGTCCTCTGCCAATTAGTCAGAAAATCTTCATTTACGCTGGAATGTGATCTCAGTCGTCGTAACATCTGAAAACATTCAATTATGGTCATAAAAGCAAAACTAAAGGCATGAAAATATTGTAAAATCATTTTCATTTAAAACTCTGGAGAATTACTAAAGTTTGATATCACGATAGCCCAAAAAGAAGTTTTCAGGAAAAAAAAATTCTTCTCTCATGAAATTATGTTTGGGACTTGTCAATTCTATTTAAATGGCGAAAAAAAACACTTAAAGGGTACATGAATATTTTGAGGAAAATATTTCTATCAGGACCCAGAATGTTTATTCGTCTTAGCTCTTTAAGTCTTAACATATAAGGTAGTTTTCAATTGTAAATTTTATTTTCACATTGTAGATTACATAAATCTCACAGCTCCCCAGGAAAACAGTACAGATATTTATCCCATGCATTTTATTCGAAGATCTTTCTTAGATGATAACACTAGCTCACTTCGAGAGGAAGTGGACTACAGGAATCACTTCCGACTGAAAAAACCTGTTCCTGTACGTGTATCAAGCAACTTGTTTTCTCTTAGTCATTCATTGATGAAGTTTCCGGGCGAAAAAATTTGAAAAGTCTTTTGAGTTCAGGATCAAAATGAACGATTTGTTTAAGAAGGGTAAGGACGAAGAACGAATGATCGTTTTCGCGCGTAGGCGAATGGAATCGCTCTCTTTCTCGAGCACTCGTTAGCCTCGATTGCTTTTGTCTCGCGAGACCTTGTCACTTGCTACGTGACGGCTTATCCTTTCAGAGATCGGGAACGAACCGGGGGACGAAAAATCTAAAGATGTCCCGCTCAATCGGGAACATGACGCTCTCCATCAGCTTGGGAGAACGGGCGCTCAACGGCGGCGTCCTCGCGACATCAAAACCGTAACTTCTTCCCCCTGGTGGCGACGGCTGTGAACTATGCGTTTCCCATTTTCCATCCCTCCCCCGCCTGCTCTATTCTACCGTTCGCTTCCGAACGCGAGGGAAAGGCATTCTCCTCCTCTTCCGCCCCTGCAAGGGTGGCACCGGCGCTTGAATGTATGGGGGACACGAGAATATTCTCGGGTGTCGTCTACCATCGCCATAACCTCCCTTCCTACCCCCAGAAAATCTCCCTCCGGCAACTCTCGGTTGCACGACCTCACGACGATTGTCACTTTCCCCCGCTTCCGACGAGGGCGGCGCTCGCCACGCCCTTCTTCCGGTCTCCCGTCCTTCAGGGGTGAGTGGAGGGCAGAGAAAAACTTGGCACGATTGTGCATATATTGGGTGTGCATAAAAACGGTGTGATTGATTAAACTATTCTTAATTTTATTCAATTTTTTTATTAAATCAACTAATTTTTTTCAAGACGACTCGGTCCGAGATCGATGACTTGGAGAACCGTTTACGGAGAATTCAAAACTCTAGCACATGTGACTATTTACACGACATTGGCGATATGATGATATTTTCGATACACAATATGATTGATATTAACTGGAGGTAACAGAGAGAGTAGACAGAGTTGACAGTGGAATGCGTGACGGAGATGAATGTGGAACATGTATCGGAGCTCCTGGAAAAACGAAAAAATCCTCGCGATGTTATGGATGTTGACACATCTCCCGTAGAAAATCGTATGTAATGTATTCACTATAAGGTAAATGTGAAAACCTGACGATTCGACGAACATTGAAGTTCAAACACATTATTAGTAGATGTTAACAGACACTAACGAGGAAATCACGCATAGTTCAAAGTTCAATGACGAACTCAGATGTAAATATGATATAGAATCCCAATGAAAAGTAGTCTTTTAATTATTATTTATGCATAGTTATAGACGAAGTGTATGGTTTTAGTTTTTGGTCATTTAACGGATAAGGGTTTTTAACATTTAAAGCCTGTCTAGCATGAGTAACTTATCCTAGAACCAATACAATATCCACACACGCGGTGATAATGAGGGCGCGCGACCTTAGGACTTGATGGCCGACGCGTTACGGTCCTGAATGTCACGGAAAGATATCCATCACACTGGCTACCGATCGAAAGATTGGTTTGCAGCAGCTGTACAAAATATCACGTTACCTGTCAATCTCATATCTTCATCCCCACTTGCACTGATTTGTCTTCCATTACCTTCTCATAATTTATCCCACTAGAACCTCATATGTAACCCATTCCGTCT